>CAWUFW010007820.1:600000-960967 GCA_963921515.1 Calotriton arnoldi
GCTGTGGAGTCGATGAGTTGTGGCGGGAGACATTGATGTGCGACCATCACCCGTACCTGGTGGTGAAGTCTGGCAGGTCACATGGAGACATGTTGCAGACCTGTTTGTGAAGTCCGCCTTGCGCTCCTTGGTGCAGTTAATGGTAGAGGCGCTCCTGCGCACCAACATAGTGAGGTCCTCATAGCATACTACAATACACCACTACACCAGTGTGCACGGACGGGATTACCAACGGTGGGTGCCGTCTCCCTGCATCACAGGACGGATGATGTTGGGCTGGCCGGATGCTGTGGAGGGTGAAGCCCCTATGCTACGCCCAACTTGTGTGGTCTGTGCGCTGCAACTACACGCCTATGGGAGCCCTGCTGCATCAACTGCATCGGGAGGTCCACCAGCGGACTACGCGGTGACTGCTGTACCCAGCCCAGTGAAAGCACACCTGGCTCAGGCTCCTGCTGGCTGAGTCACAGATTTGGAGAGAGTGCAGTGGATTGCGCCACGGGGTCAATGTCCAGGTAAGGAGAAGGTGGGACGGAAGCGCAGGAGGGCCGGGGGTGAGTCGCTCATGCCCATCACACGTAGATGACGCACCCCCAGTGGCGGCTCTACCACTATGGCGGAAGAGCGTTGCCTCACCACCTCAAGCAGTGTAGATGAGGAACAATCATCACATGATGATAACTCAATCAATCAATCAAACATGGGAATTGTAAACGCGTTACTCACCCGTGAGGGTCTCAAGGCACTGAGGGGCCCAGATCTGTCAGCCAAAGAGACAGGTCTTGAGGGTCTTCCTGAAGGTGTTCAGGGAGGGGGCACCTCTGATGGCTGCCGGTAGCTCATTCCAGGTCTTTGATGCAATGTGGGAGAAGGATCTTCCGCCTGCTCAGGCTCTGTGGATGCACAGGGTTTCTGCCAGTGCGAGCTTGGAAGATCGGGTGTCTCATTTGGGTACGTGGAAGTTGATTCTGTCATTGAGGTATTTGGTTACATTGATGTGTAGCCATTTGTATGGGTGAGTGAGGATTTTGAAGGTGACTCTTTTCTCCATGGGGAGCCAGTGGAGTCTACGTAGGTGTTGGCTGATGTGTTCATGCTGGGGGATGCCGAGGACGAGTCTGGCAGCGGTGCACTGTAATGACTGGAGTTTGCGGAGTAGGGACTTGTAAATGCCGGCGTAGAGTGCGTTTCCATAGTCCAGTCTGCTGGTGATGAGTGCATGGGTGACTGTCTTCCTTGACTCCGGGGTGATCCATTTGAAGGTCTTGCGGAGGATGCGGAGGGTGTTGATGCAGCTGGAGGTGACGGCGTAGACATGTCGGTTCATGGTGAGGGATGGGTCGAGTACTATGCCGAGGTTTCTGGCGTGGTCCGAGGGGGTAGGTGGTCTTCCGAGGGTGGTGGACAACAGGTGTCGTCCCATGCTGAAGGTGTGGTTCCAAGGACGAGGACTTCTGTCTTCTCAGCATGGAGCTTCAGGCAGCTGTTGCTCATCCAGACTGCGACGTCCTGCATTCCTTCATGGAAGTTGAGTCTGGCGGTGGTGGGGTCTTTGGTGAGGGAGAGGATGAGCTGGGTGTCGTCAGTGTAGGATACGATGTTGAGGCCGTGTTGTCTGGCGATAGCGGCGAGGGTGCGATGTAGTTGTTGAAGAGGGTCGGGCTCAGAGAAGACCCCCCTGGGACTCAACAGGTGATTTACGTGGGATTGGAGAGGAAGGGTGGCAGTCTTATCCTTTGGCCTCTTCCGGTGAGGAATGATCGGATCCAGTCTAGGTCTGTTCCTTGTATGCCAGCGTCGTGTAGTCTGGCGACTAGTGTGCGGTGGGAGACAGTGTTGAAGGCCGCTGAAAGTTTGATTAGGATGAGGGCTGCGGAGTGGCCTTGGTCCAGGAGGGTGCGGATGTCATCTGTGGCGGCGAGTAGGGCGATCTCGGTGCTGTGGTAGATGTGAGGAGGGCAGAGGTCGGTGGGGGCCCCTGAGTGGATGCCTTTCATGGTCGAGCCGGTGTATTCAGCTGTGACCGGCGTCCAGGTGGAGATGGTGGGCTGGCTGGTGTGTTGAGGGAGTGGGGGGCCGGCTGTGGTGTCTGGTGGATGGTCGGCAAAGTTGTTGTGGAGTATTTTGGATATTGAGGTGGAAGTAGGTTCCACGCTTATTGCAGAGGTCTTGGGATGGGGTGATGTCTGTGGCTACGCTGCGTGGGTTGGTGAATTCATGAATGACCTTAAAGAGTTGCCCGAGTTGGTGGAGTTGTTAAGGATTTGGTTGTGGTAGTCCATCATGGCGTTTTTGTAGGTGGTGTAGATTTCGGGTGTCTTGGTGTTTCTCCAGTTCTTCTCCAGGCATCTGCAGGTGCGTCTTGCTTCTTGGAGAACGGTGGTGAACCAGGCGGCTTTCCAGGGGCGCTGTTTGTCAGGCTTGCGTAGCGGGGCGAGCTTGTATGTGCAGTTGGAGACCCAAGTGTGGAGTTCACTGGCTGCGACGCTGGCGTCGGCTGTGTTGGAGGCCAGGGTGGTGGTTAAGGTCTGGCGGCAGTGGAGGCAGGTGAACCTGCCGTGGGTCGTGTTTGGCGAGGCCTGTCATCAGTCTCTGATTTTTCCGTGGTTGAGTGCGTGGAGGGTGGCTGAGCTGTAGCAGTGGCTGGCTCGAGATCCAGGGTTCCTGGCACTGGTCGCAGTCGGGACACGGACGGACGCAGACGGGCTTGCCTTGGGCGCGCCTTCGGCGCACGCAGCGGCCGCCATTAAGTCGGGGCGGGGGGAGGAACGATCATCTGGGATGCGGGAATGGGCGAGGACAGGGGTGCGGGGCCACAGGGGCAGCAGCGGCGGGAAGCGAGAAGTGCAGGCTCAGAGAAGCTAAAAAACAGATCAAAAGTTGAAAACAAGGGATAACTAACTGATGTAATCATGCTATGTATCCTCAGGGGGTGGGAGGGTGGGTAGGACTGCTCCAAACACAGAGCAGGGCATGGGCTGATAGGCATGCCCACTCAAGTGCACAATGACTGTTTGGTCGGCCCACTCAGGCCGCCCAAAGCAGTCATGCGCACTTCCCTGTTCGCAATGCAGGCTGCATGGAGAACATGGCCACCCCTCCGGCTCCTGGCTGCATGACTTGTCCCGTTGCCGATTACCAATCCCACCGCTGCATCGCAGCGTTGCTAGGTTGACTCAGGGGAGGGAGCCTGGCTGCCTACTTCCTTTTTCTGGAAGCAGACGCAGGAGAGCAGGAGCTACAAAGACACGGGACACAGCTTCGAGGTAAGACTTCCCTCAATAAATTCTTAACAACACACGCTCACACACACATCCCCGCGTCCACGCACAATCCAGTGTTATTTCCGGCGTTTACCACCTCACAGCTGTCCAGCCCCCGCACTTCTCAATGGTGGCCGCTGTGCGCCCATGCACAGCGGGTGTACCACCCGTGTGCCAAAGGCACATACGTAGTTGCGACGCATGCCATCACCTCGCATTCCATTCCAATGCATACTAATACTAGGCACATTGCAACAATAGAGTGGGGGTTGCATAGCGCAGACATAAAGATCACTGTTCCCACTTCAGTGAGTGCAACCCAAAACTAACCTTTGCAGCACAAACCCAACCGTGAACCCTGGAATTCCTTTTTTGAGCACCCAAAACACACACAAAAATCACATTTGAGACAGATGCACACCCCATTTTTCATATTTTACCCCAACAAACACCCCATTTTTCATATTTTACCCCAACAAACACCCCATTTTTCATATTTTATCCCAATATTCACCCCATTTTTCATATTTTACCCCAATATTCACCCCATTTTTCATATTTTACCCCAAAAAACATACATTTACAATTTTACCCCAAAACCCATACACACCTGAGAAACTTTAAATTTCCCCATTACTGACCTCACAATGCGTTGTGATAAAATGCGATGTTAAGGCACCCGCGTTGCCGGAGTTGCGTTGTTAACGATGTACTGCGTTGTAATGGTGTTCTCCCGTGCCAAAGGCAACCCATAGGCTACGCCGTTTGCGTCCTTCTGCCCCTGGACCGGGCTCAGCCCCCAAGGAACATTCCTCTTGGACACTCCACCGCTACGACGCCAGCACCCTCCTCGCCATCAACCCTGGACGCCACCTCGCCTGCCAGGACCAACCTCTGCTCCATGCCGGACATCGCCTTCGCCATCACTGACGGCTGCAGTATCACCCACAAGGAGCACCCCGACCGTCAAGGAGGAGGCATTGCCGTCACCTACAGAGGCACACTCCGACTGACAACGCACTCTAATGTGCCAAGGGTGACCATGGACCACGTCAACCCCCAGATCTGGAACAAGCCCAAGAACATCCTCTGCGGCACCCTCATGTGCAGGCCCCCCGGGCCATGGCCCCTCATTCTCCAATGCCATTGTAGACCTCATTGCACCCCAGGGTCTCCCATCCACCGACGACATCCAACTCAGTGAACTCAAGTTCCACCTGGACAACCCCAGTGACCAGAGCACCACCCCCTCCTGGGGAGGGTCACCGACATCAGACGCAAGCAGCAAGTCACCTCAACAGGCCACATAGCAGGACACACGGTCGAGCACGTCACCTCCGCCAGCGGGTACTTCAACTACAGCCACAATACCGGACTCTCCTGGACCGACCATCATTGGTAACATCACGTCTTCACCTTGTCGACCGGACGCCACCGCCATCATCGCACCCCCTCGCAGCTGGATCAAGGCCAGTGAAGAACATCTCGTCAACTCCCTCCGCGCCAACACTCCACCAATGCTTCCAAATGATGACACCGCAGCGCGCAACCACCACCGATGGATCTCCAACAGCGCCGACATTCGGGACCCCTCATGAACAGCACTGCGTCAGTACCTTCCGCCTGCCTGATGGCAGGCGTGAGGGTGAGGCAGTGCCACAGGGATAGGCTGGCCCCATGCATTGCTGGAGTTGCGTCATGGTTGTGACACAACTGCAGCAATGCGTGACTTTGTCGCAGGCAGATACGTCAGTATTCCTGACGTATCTGTCACTACTTGTGTCATGGAGCGCTGTCCAGTGATTACAGCGCATCCATGCTGTCGCAAGAAGGGCGTAGTGAGAAGTGTTGCAACGCTGTTTTGTCGCAGCGCAGCAACACTTTTCATGACTGGGGCACAGGTATGCGCACTATCTTATTGATTGTGCACATTCCTGCACTGTAGTTTTGTTGCAGGGCAGCGCTGCAACATTGCTTGCAGCGCTGGCCAGCGCCAAAACCTGCAGAGATATGGGCCCAAGTTTTATCACCATTTTTAAGACCTGCTATTTTCTGGTCTTAAGTAACTGGCTCTAACTGCAGTTAGAGCCAGTTTTTTAGCTCTTCAGAATTTCAAGGAGCCCCTTGATAATATGGAGTAGTGGTGTTTGCGTGCCTTTTTGCATGGGAACGCCTACTTTGCATCTAATTAGCGATAAATATCGCTAACATGCTTTGAGATGTAAAAACGGGCCTCTATCGCCCAAAAAATCGCGCTAAGGCCCGTTTGCTACAGCTCGCTAATAGTGAGATAAAATTATCGCCGCTTTAGCGGCAAAAAAGTGCCGCTAAAGCGGCGATAGGCCCTTGATAATATGCCCCATGGTATGTCCAAGAAAAGGAGAGTGAAATAACATTCTTTGTCATGTCTTGTGGCCAGCATGGAATGAAATGAGTTAAGGAGTCAAAAAGGACAAAGGCCTCTCGCACTGTACTAGTGTGTGTATTGAAACATTCAACCTGTGAACACTGTTTGAATATCCCTTGCTATTTGACTGTCGATTTCTTGGCCATGGGTTGTCTTATGAAGGGCCAGTGATGTTGGCTGACATTTAGAGGTGTCCATTGTACGGAAATCAGACATACTTGTAAGCTCTAGCACTTTCAACGCACGTACTGCTGTGGCATGCAGTGTGCCTAGCTGCCATTGCCTGCATATGTTTTCACACACGTCAGAGGAGTGCACATGTGTTACAAACAAACATCACTCTGGCCGACATCATCGGTCATTTTCAGCCATGTGTGCATGTATATACAATCCATGTGTATTTGTGTATCATTTTGGTGAACATGGCAATGTCTGTCACGCAAAATCCCCACACAGTCACGATGGACTGACCCCATAATGTTCATATTTGTCTGTCCACTGTGCTGCATATTCATGTATTGTTGGCCAGCTGACACTCACTGGCCTCATTTCGTAGTGTTGTGTATTGTGGGACTGAAGCTTGAGGTCGTGCTGTGACAGCAGATACATGCAACTCAGCATTGATGCTGTTAACCACATGTGCTGTGCCATCTACCCACAGGGCTGCTCACACTTTGATGTAGCAGTGTACCATATGTCATACACATCGACTTATTTTGATGTTGTAGTAATTAGTATGTTGAGTGAGTGAAGAAAATCAAGGTCTGTATGCATGTCACTTGTGCATTTCACGTGTTCAAGAGTCCTGTCAATGTTGTGGTTGTGTGAGTCTTTGGTTAAGCTGTTTCTCACATCTCATCTTTTACTCATCTTTTGCATGTGTCCCCTGCCAGAGTACGTAGGATGAGACCACCTATCTATCGCCCTGTCCCAGACCTGGCGATGATGGAGGACATAGAAATCATAAAGAAATTCCGTCTGGATACCTTGCATTGCGAGAGCTATGTGCTCAGTTGGTGCACCATTTGAAGCCCAACAGATCTTATCCGGCTGCATTTTCTGCTACAGTAAAAGTGATGGCTGCACTGCATTACTTTGCCACTGGGTCTTTCCAGTACACCGTGGCCAGCGCTGGTGGGATGTCACAGCCTATGTTCAGCATGGTCTTGCGTGATGTCCTGTCTGTATTGATGACCTACAAGGACAGCTATATACACTTTCTACGGAGAAATGAATTGGCAGCTGTGAAGGGGGATTTTTATGAACTTGGACGCATCCCAAATGTTGTGGGAGCCATTGACGGTACCCACATTGGCCTAGTTCCACCACAGACACGTGAACACATCTATTGTAACCGCAAACATTACCACTCCATTAATGTGCAAGTGGTATGCCAAGCAGATCAGATCATATCACACGTGTGTGCAAAGTATCCAGGTTCGGCACATGACTCATACATTCTGCGGAACAGCAGCATACCACAATTGATGGCAAATCTTCACCCAGAGCTTGCCTGGCTTGTTGGTGAGTGGGCTGTGTCAATGAGTGTGATGTATGTGTGACATGCTGCTCTCCTCACATATTACTATTACATTGTTTGTCTGTGTTTCTCACAACTAGGTGACTCAGGGTATCCCAATCGTTCATGGTTGCTGACCCCACTGAGGAATCCAACTACTCCCGGGGAAGTCCACTTCAATGATGCCCATGGGAGGACACGCTGTGTGGTGCTGTGCACTTTTGGACTTCTAAAGTCTGGATTCAGGTGTCTGGACAAGAGTGGTGGTGCACTTCTCTACTCACACCAGAAGGTGTGTCAGATAGTCGCCTGCTGCATGCTACACAACCTGGCCTTGCGCAAAGAGATCCCCCTGATTCAGGACGATGATGAGCAGCAGCAGCCCCCCGCTGCAAACGCACACATGCTCAGTGACGATGATAGTGGTGAGGAAGAAGGTCTTGACCTGCGTGACAGCTCATCACCAACTACTTCCATTGAGTGTAAGTTAGCATTGAGCAACTATGACTGTGTCTGTACGCTTTGCTGTTGTCTCCCAAACTTGGAGGATTGTTGCAGAGATTCTGCCCACAGACAGAACTATGCGCAGGATTATAGGACTCGGGCAGGCAGGGACTGAGTCATCCTACCACCTGTGTACCCATAAGCACAGGACCGAATAGCTATAGTGCCTCACTAGCTCTCCTACTCACTGGCAGTGAAACAAGCGCTTATACACCCCAGAACACAACACCCTCAGATCTCTCAGGAATCGCGGTAACAAGACACACCCTGTCGCCCTCACTCTCATACTTGTCCACAATAAGATCAGTTGAAGACAAGAAACGTTTTCAAATCTTTATTTCAACTAATGTGTCCTAACATGCAGTATACGTGCCACAACAAGCAGAATAATGCATAATACAAAAACAGTCAGCATAGAAACATGTCCATATATCATGAAGGGAGATGTCATATTAATAAGCCCTCAGGAGGAAGACCTACGAGCCTATACCCCCTCCCCTTGCTAGAAGAAGTCTTATTATGTATCCCAAGATCTCTGGGCTTTGTCAGCAGACCCCATTCCTCAGCCTATAGATGGTGAAATGGGCATCACATGTGCTGTGTCGCTCTTCTCTCTGGAAGGATCCCTCTCCAGGTGTGGGGCACCCTGCCCGCCTCCCCATAATATCAAAAACGCACCCGTGGTCTCTAGCAGCTGCAAGAGTTTGTTGAGTCTGGGTGCTAGGGCCTGACCAGAACAGAATAACAAGGGACATTGTTTTACGACCTTGGACATGATGTTCAGACTGTACTCCAGGATCGCGCAGAGAACAAGCTCTGCGGACAGTTCTCATGTGAAAGACATAAACGAAGCTACTTGCAAAACAACAAAGCCATGTATTAACGTGAGCTAAAGCTGCATAATGGAAGCCGGGCTCATACTAGGCGACAATGTTCACAACAGCCATATAACAGCCTCCCCTTGCTCAGGTCTGTGGTACCAAGCGAAACAGACCGCAAAGGTAAGCAGAGTCAAAGCGAATGCAGACAGGGCCAAATTTTGAGATAAATCAAATGAAATTTCAGAAGGAGGCGAGAAAAGGTAAAACAATATTGAATTAGTTCCAAACAGTTGTGGATGCTGGTAAGTAGTTACGAATCCAAGAAAGCACTTGCAGCTTCGAAGGCAAGCAGTTCCAAAAGATGATCAGAATCAGCTTCAGCAAAAAGGACCGCCATCCAATCCAGTAGTATGAAGGAACAGATGTGCTCCTCACACCCCGTGGACGAAAGGAGCATTTCAGGGCAACCTGGAAGAGGTTCGATGCAGGCAAGGTACAGGAGACGTTGCGCAAACGAACAGGCGCAGCTGGCAGCCCGTCTGCCACGTTGTAAGGCATCCCATAAACGGCTATCACCGGAACAGTCCTGGTTGTGGCCCAACAAAGGACTCACCCACAGGTCATAATCCAGATCAGCAAGAGATGTGTTGGAAAGGCAGACATCCATGGCCCATTGAAAGGGGCATCAGTGAAAGTAGAACACAGGTTGCAAGCAGGTGAAATAGGCATAGCAGAAGGTTAGCCTATAACTGATGTGAAGCACAGCTAATGGCAAACATCCAAAAATAAGCTGCATTTGTTCACGGTACAGTTGCAACTGACTGGGGTTGGCCTGGACCACAGGACAGACAGCCATTGCGTAAGAGCAGTAGGAGAACCAGCACTCTGCAGAACAGCCAAAGGAGTGATGGTAAACCTCCAAATGCACTTGAAAAATTGAATGAATGACGCCCGGTAGTACTCCAAAAATAGTCTGAAACGAATTAACAAGGCCATAGCCCACAAGTTAAAAAAATATGTGCGAGGCCTTCAGTATCAGACGCTTTTAATATTTGGTGTATCAGTTCCCCAAAATGAAGGGGGAGAGTCGTGTTTAGCAGTGACTGAATCTCGCTGGACGTTCGAGCCACCTGCAATTCGAAGGTCTAAAGGGTTGATGTGAGCGCGACTTCTTGTTGAAACAAAAGCGCCTTGAGCCTGCTTAACTCATTGAAGTCTGATTTCATAGTGGGAATGTGAGGCCACAACTAAGGGGCCGATTCCGATCTCGGTCGGAGGCGCACCCAATACCATTCGGTCGGGAAAAAAGCCATGCGAAAGCCTGTTTCCCGACCGATCCGTACAGCACACCGAACGAGTAAGTACGATGCGCACAACAGCACAGAATCCGGCCGAGCCGTACTCACCCAAACCAGGTCCTGTTCCCCGACCGAGGCGAATCCGGAAACGCTGAATCGAGTCGCACGGAAGGGAAAATGCAGCTCCGTCCGGCCGAACAAGTACGATGCGCTTTCCGTACGCGCCGAACCCGTCGCTACGCACGGCACGTCAAAGCATCCGGGAGAGGCGCACATAAGCTCCGATTCGCGCCACAACACGATCCACGGCTACGAGACGAACACGCCAGCGACGAGGACGAGGCGAAGCGACGAGGACGACGCGAAGCAACGAGAAGGACGAACGACACGAACCAACCATGAATCCCTTCGTCCCGATCATACCAATATTCTACATTTACTACCGGAACAGGCACGGACGCGTACGGCGCAGAAGGTAAGTCAGACACCAACCACAAAACACATACAACACGTACACGACACATCACACACACACAGAGGGATGCAGAATATACTTACACCAGCAACAGCAGCACCATAGGGGCGGGATGCCCATCACCAATGCCACATATGCACACAGGGGCCTGAATGCGCACCACCACCCTACCCAGGGGGGCAGGATGCCTACCACCACCCTGAGCTAGGGGGCTGGATGCCTACCACTACTACCACCCTCACCCAGGGGGGCTGGATGCCTACCACTACTACCACCCTGAGCCAGGGGGCTGGATGCCTACCACTACTACCACCCTCACCCAGGGGGGCTGGATGCCTACCACTACTACCACCCTCACCCAGGGGGGCTGGATGCCTACCACTACTACCACCCTCACCCAGGGGGGCTGGATGCCTACCACTACTACCACCCTCACCCAGGGGGGCTCGATGCCTACCACTACTACCACCCTGAGCCAGGGGGCTGGATGCCTACCACTACTACCACCCTCACCCAGGGGGGCTGGATGCCTACCACTACTACCACCCACACCCAGGGGGGCTGGATGCCTACCACCACCCTTAGCCAGGGGGCTGGATGCCTACCACTACTACCACCCTCACCCAGGGGGCTGGATGCCTACCACTACTACCACCCTCACCCAGGGGGACTGGATGCCTACCACTACTACCACCCTCAGCCAGGGGGGCTGGATGCCTACCACTACTACCACCCACACCCAGGGGGGCTGGATGCCTACCACCACCCTTAGCCAGGGGGCTGGATGCCTACCACTACTACCACCCTCACCCAGGGGGGCTGGATGCCTACCACCACCCTTAGCCAGGGGGGCTGGATGCCTACCACTACTACCACCCTCACCCAGGGGGGCTGGATGCCTACCACTACTACCACCCTCACCCAGGGGGGCTGGATGCCTACCACTACTACCACCCTCACCCAGGGGGTGCTGGATGCCTACCACTACTACCACCCTCACCCAGGGGGGCTGGATGCCTACCACTACTACCACCCTCACCCAGGGGGGCTGGATGCCTACCACTACTACCACCCTCACCCAGGGGGTGCTGGATGCCTACCACTACTACCACCCTCACCCAGGGGTGCTGGATGCCTACCACTACTACCACCCTCACCCAGGGGGGCTGGATGCCTACCACTACTACCACTCACACCCAGGGGGGCTGGATGCCTACCACCACCCTTAGCCAGGGGGCTGGATGCCTACCACTACTACCACCCTCACCCAGGGGGGGCTGGATGCCTACCACTACTACCACCCTGAGCCAGGGGGGGCTGGATGCCTACCACTACTACCACCCTCAGCCAGGGGGGGCTGGATGCCTACCACTACTACCACCCTGAGCCAGGGGGGGCTGGATGCCTACCACTACCCTCACCCAGGGGGGGCTGGATGCCTACCACTACTACCACCCTCACCCAGGGGGGACTGGATGCCTACCACTACTACCACCCTCACCCAGGGGGGGCTGGATGCCTACCACTACTACCACCCTCACCCAGGGGGGGCTGGATGCCTACCACTACTACCACCCTGAGCCAGGGGGGGCTGGATGCCTACCACTACTACCACCCTGAGCCAGGGGGGGCTGGATGCCAACCACTACTACCACCCCCACTCATAGGATGGACAATGCATGACACAACCAGCACACCACAACCTAGGGAATGCAAGAAGAAGACATCCCCCCAACACCATGACAAGTGTGTGTAGACTGTGTCAAATGCCTACAACACCGAACATGACTTTGAACATACAATGTGACCCCCTAGCACATGTGCCACACATATATGTGTGTGGCACCCACAATGCAAGCAGGCCATGACCATTGTGGCAATGGGGTCCAAACCCCCATCATCACAGTGACCAAAATGTAAGTGTGGGGTCCATAGCTGAAGCACATTTTGAACATTGTGGCAATGGGGTCCAAACCCCCATCATCACAGTGACCAAAATGTAAGTGTGGGGTCCATAGCTGAAGCACATTTTGAACATTGTGGCAATGGGGTCCAAACCCCCATCATCACAGTGACCAAAATGTAAGTGTGGGGTCCATAGCTGAAGCACATTTTGAACATTGTGGCAATGGGGTCTAAACCCCCATCACCACAGTGACCAAAAGGTAAGTGTGGGGTCCATAGCTGAAGCACATTTTGAACATTGTGGCAATGGGGTCCAAACCCCCATCATCACAGTGACCAAAATGTAAGTGTGGAGTCCGTAGCTGAAGCACATTTTGAACATTGTGGCAATGGGGTCCAAACCCCCATCATCACAGTGACCAAAATGTAAGTGTGGGGTCCATAGCTGAAGCACATTTTGAACATTGTGGCAATGGGGTCCAAACCCCCATCATCACAGTGACCAAAAAGTAAGTGTTGACAAAGAAAGAGGTGCAACTGCCAAACTGCATGGATGATTCCTGGTCACAGAACAAAAAACACATCAGTGGCAAAGTAGTGTATGTGTCCCATTGCAACATAAATTGGGGGAGCCAAATACTGCAGTGCAAATAAGACATACCTTTGGCCATGTGCAGACAAACAACACCCATGGGGGCTGACACCGTCAACATTCATCAATGACACAATGACAGAAGTGACCATCAGAATGCAGACCCACATATTTGCACCAATGGACACACAAATGCAGATACCCTGTGGAGACTGCAGATGTGAGGTGAACAGATACCATACCATGGCAGCAATGGGACACACAAACCATGATCATTGTGCTGACCGATGACCTAGGAGTCCCAGGGACAGCAGGGGAAACCCACCAAACTACATACAGCCAATGGCACACCCAAGATATGCCAATGCAGTGGTGCAGATGCACAAACACAAACAGGCAGACCCACACTGCACAGCATACACAACAGGTGAGGGGGGTGCCAGTGTCCCCAGGCAACCACAGAACACATGAGGAGACCTGAATACCAATCATACAGATGTGCATACAGTGCCACACAAAGGTAACTCATGGATCCAAATCCCCTATGTGGGCAAGCAGGCATTGTCAGATGAGAGGGAGCACAAATCACACATGTCACACAGGCACGTAGGGACAGCAACTGACACAGCAAGACACAGACACACCACAGCACCACCCCCAGGGCCCCCACAATGTGGTGACCCTGGGCTGCATTACAATCCCACTGTGATGACAAAGCTAAATGTGGTTCACACTGTGAACCACAGTCATGTGTCCTGAGCAACTAACTACCATCACACCTACACAAGCACAAATCAATCAGCATGGCCAGTAAGCCAAGGCCAACATGGAGGCAGGGGCCTAGCCGGGCAACAACTCTCATCTGCACACACTCAACACCACACCCCTCGACCTCCAACAATGTGCAGCAGTGAAGTACACATGCACTGGTGACATTGCACATGCACCCATGACTATTCCAGGGTGGTGGGTGGGAACCAAGGTGCAGAAACACATCACACATGGCCACTCAACAAGACTCCTGAATGTCTGACACACTGCACACTACGCTGTACATGGACATGACGGCAATACCACACCAACCAATGGGATCCCATCCACAGTCACACACCAATGAATAAGCCAAGGTCACCCACAAAGAACACACATAGACAACAACCAACATTGCAGCCCGGACCCTGAGGAGTGCCAGCAGTTACACACACAACGTGTCACAATCACTGAAAGATAACACAAACTGGAAATCACATGACAGGGGCAAACAACAAGTGCCAAGGGGAAACCTGACTGTGACCCATCTGCGTCTGCACACAAACTCAGCCCTGACAGCAAACACACCTATGGGTGACACCCTGATGACCAGTAATGTGCCATGCACCCACATCACAGAGAACCCAGGGAGAAGACTTTGGGGGAACATAGGTCAACTCAGCTAGCATCACAAACAGGTACAACACTAGGGATCACAGCATGCACAGCTAAACGGAAGTGAACACACAGACATGCACATACAACACACACCTTGGGCGCAGGCAATGTCACAGGAGTACACACTGCCATGAGGGGACTCCACTCCTGTGTGAGGAAAGCTGTGCCATATGTTGCCTCAGTAGGGCCCCATCATGTCAGCTGAGCACTTGGTCACACAATCAACAATTAGCACCAAATGAGGGCTCCCGTAACATCAGCCTGGTCATGGAAGTGCCAACGGAATCATCATCACAGATCCAACACACTTGTATAGCAATGTTGCACTGACAACACAGATGAGTCCTTCCCCATTGATGCCCAAACCTGCATGTCCAGTGGAGATGGCCACACGGTCAGGGAAGTAGACGAATTGAACAATGGCAGGCACAACAGATGTGCAGGGGTGGAAGCCACAGATGTGAAATAGCTAATCTAAGTAGGAAATCCCATTGCCAAATACTGAACACATGACACCCTCAGATGCTGCTATGGATGACATGGATACACCACAGGATAGGACACATTCCCCCTGGACCACATGGGTTCCTGCACAGTAACACTTCATTATCATGAGACCAAATATCACCATCACTGCAGCAAGGGCATGGTTAGCATCATCAACAACATGTACATCAGAAGCATAAGCACTAGAGAACAGAAAGTTGCTTTATTCAGCATATGTGTGGAATGAAAACAAAGTCCAGAAAAAACACAAAGGCCAATGGCCAGTCCATTGTAAAAGTCCAAACAGGGTGACAGTGGCAGATGTCACCCTACGCATGCCTGCACAAAACCAGGGACAATCCACTAGGAGGGGCAACCGGGGGGTAGGCCAGGCACCGCAGGGACAGGATCAGGGCTCACCAGGAGGAAGCAGGGAAGGGGTGGTGGGTGCTGGAGAGCCACTGACAACTGCAGTGGAGGTGTCTGACATGGTGTGTGCCGGCACAACTGGGGGGCATGACTCAGATGTTGTGGGTGCCGGCACGACTGCAGTGGACCCTGCAGATGGAGTGGACAGGTCCGCCACTGCAGTGCCCAAGTCAGACAGGGTGGTAGTGGACTCCACTGCAGTGCCTACCACCAGGGGAGGAGAATGGGGAACAGGCAAGGTGGGCTGGACAGAGGGGGAGGACACCCTCACCACATCAGTGGCACAGACAAGCGCAGCGGGGGTGTGGTGCCGGGAGAGCAAGTGCCAGGGGGAGAAGGCTGGATCCTCTTGGGGATGGTATATCTGTGGGTGGGGGAACCTGGGGCAGGGTGTGGTGGGGGCACCTGTGGAGTGGGGGCCTGAGGGATGGAGGAAGGAGACCTGGTGCTTGAGCTGCAGGGCGGCGGCGGGGTCTTGCTCTTACCACTCCGGGGGGACTTGCGGGTGGGGGCCTCAATCTGTCTGCGCCTGGGGGAGGGTGTCCGGGGAGAGGGGCACTCTGCTCCATGTGGGGGGCTTCCTCTTCCCCCTGGATGCTGGAGCAGCTGGATCGGAGGGGAAGAGGCCGAGGTCACTGAGGAAGAGGCGCTGGGTCTTTGGGGTTGCAGGTGAGGCAAGGGAGGGTGTTTTGGAGGGAGAGGCAACTGAGGACTGCGCAGTGCCCGTGGATGCGTGTGTGTGTACCAGGGCCCCATCCCCTGTGAGTCTGGTTTCAGTCCCCTGACTGTGCGTGCGTGTGCGTTTTGTTTGTGGCGTGTGTGTCTGTGTGCTGGACGTGTGTGTGCTGGTGTGTGCCTGTGCCGGTGTGTGTGTGCTTGGGACGGGTAAGGTGCTGGGGAGTGTGGATGGAGCAGAAGCAGGAGGGGTGAGGGTCTGTCTGAGGAGGGACACTGCTGCCGTCAGGGAGGAGTCCATGGACCTATTGCCCCTCTGTAGGTCAGACATGCCCGATGAGATGCCCTCCATGAACGACACCAGCTGAGTCAACAGAGTGGTGTGTGCATGGAGGACACTCAGCATGGCTGTCTGCCCTACATGGAGCTGGCGAAGGAGGTACACAGACTCCTCACTCAGGGCAGCAGGGGACACAGGGGCAGGGGTGCGGTGCCTGGCCCAAAGGAGACACGCTCCCGAACATGGGAGCCTCCACGGACCTGGGGAATGGGAGCCGATGGGAGGGCGGTGGTGGTGCTGGTGGTGGCGGGGACAGCAACACTAGCTGGGGTGTGGTGGCTGCTGACACCCGCCTCCATAAGGGAGTCATCCTCCGAGTTGCTCTGGTCCTCAGCTGAGGTGGATGGTGCTGAGGACTCCTCGGTGTGGCTCCCCTCGCCCTCCGTGCCACTGGGTCCCTCCGACCACTCCTCGGCTGCTGACCCAGTCTGGCTCTCTGGCTCCTCCTGGTCCGTGGAGCTGTCCCCTTCCGTGGCCGTGGATGTATCTGCAAACAATGGGGAAACAGACAGACATCAGTCACCTGCACCAAACGCACACACCACTGTGAGCACAGCACATTACAGAGCAAGCCCTGGCATCATTAGTTGTACATTGCTAAAAGTGCCCTAACTGAACAGGAGAAGCCAATTGTCAGTCTGATGCCAAGCATGGCACTCACATCCCACATGGCCTTGCACCCATCTGTCTGGTGTCTGTTGGATTGCAACACCCCAGTGTGGACACATGCACCAAGTACACAGTAGTTGGACAGTGCAGAGGACACGGTGTGGCATGTGGACATGCACACATCACAGCTCTTGCCACTGAGTAAGTACAGGTTTCCGGATGAAAGGGATGCCCAGAGTCAAATAGGAAATGCATGTGATGCATACCAGCGACAGACACCATGATGCACCCATGTCCTGATAGCCATCGCCACAATGGTGTGCATGTAGCACATGTCACTCCCCTGCAGGATCACCAATAAGTAGACACATGCCATGGCAGAGGCATGACTGCTAAGTCATACATCACTGTCTCAGTGATGTATGACTTGGCAGCCAGACAACAACACTATGCACTGTGTCACAATAGTAGGTCATGGGGAATGCAAGTCCTGGAGCTGCACAAGTGCACATGTACATCCCCCACACAACACATCATCTTAACCCTCATCTGTCCAGGTCATACCTATTGGACATATGGGAGACCTGTGACACTACCCTCTGAACCTGAGCCCCTCACAATCTGCTGTGAATGGGGAACAGCTGCCTGAACTTCACATTCGCATACCCCAGTCTGCACGGGCAGCTGATCAAACACCTATGTGACACACAAGTATCGTCTCCTATGGTCACATCTGCAGGGGCATGCTGAGCCCCTACCAAGAAACACCCCAGCAGTCCTGGCAACTAATCCACAGCACACTGACACAGAGGCAGACACCTGAGGGGTCAAATCACTGCGCACAATGTGTCAGCTGATACACGGGAGTGGGAGTACAGAGTGCATTGCATGGCCTGGAGTAGGCATGACTGTCCTGCTCCACATGAATGAGGGATGAGCCCTGGACAGTGGATAGCTGGCTATGTATGTGTGACACACGTAATCTGCACACTCCTGGGGCCCAAACATTGTTCCCACCCGCTGCATGGGCGTGTGCCACATACCCCAGGCACATGTGGTGGCTCAGCTCAGCAAGTGGACCGCATACCAAAGCAACACGCAGATTACATGTCCGAACACAGGCGTAGTGTGAACAATGGACCCACCCATGATGCCCACAACAGAGTTAGGGAAACAGATGCTGTCCCCCACCTTTAGTGAAGCAAACTGCAAGGACACAGTCCCAAGTGACACAATTCCCTGAATGTAAGGGCCACACCTGTGTATCAGATGAGCAGTGGGCAGTGCACAATAGAGGGACATGGCTCCTGGACAACATGACTGCTGCACTGTGGCAGTTGAACCAGGCCAGAGGAGGGCACAAAGCATGTAATACAGAGTTCACAGTGCAGTCTTTGACTCACCCCTCCTTGCTGCTGTCTGGCCTTCAGCTGCCCATCCAGGTCTGGAAACACCACCGCCAGGATCTGGAGCATGTGGGGGTCAGGGTCCGTGTTCCGCCCCTCCTGCGAGGAGGCGACAGCTTCAGCTGGACCCGTGCAATCCTCCGGGTCCAGCCCCGAAGGTCCTGCCACCTCTTCTGGCAGTTGCGGATCCGGCGCTTGTAGACCCCCACGGACCGGACAGCCCGGACGATGTCCTTCCAGATCTCCTGCTTCCGATGGGCATTAACCTGTCAGGATGACAAAGTGAAAAGGCCATTACTACACATGCAACATATCCGTGCATGACACAGTTGTATATACATGTCTCAATCACAGGGGCACATGATGTACACAGGCAGTGCAAAGCTGCCCATGGACAGTTTGCCAGACGTCACTACATGGTATCATTGCATGGGATGTAAAACCTTGTTCAAATGCACTGTCACTGCACCATACCTGTCCAGTGCATGTCACTACACACTATGGGGGGTGACAACTACTCAGTGAGCCTGCTAGCCAGTGGCGTGCAGACTTTCAGCCTTGCTAGTCAGACAATATGCACATTCAGAAAGGCAGTGCACAGAACACTCACCTGCTCCCCTGGTGTCCCATACAGCTTGCTGTACTGTGGAAGTAGGCTGTCCAGCAGGGCCTGGTTCTCCTCAAGGCTGAAGGCTGCGGCTCTCTCCACAGTACGTGCCATTGCAGGGTCCAGAGGGGCAGAGACAGCAGCAGTGCAGTGGCAGATGTCGTCCTGGAGCATGTAGTGCAGGCAAGTGAGCTCTCAGGGGAACAGCCAGCAATATATATGTGCTGGAGAGGCAGATACTGTCCCTTGTGTCCAAAGTGATAGGTCCAAGTCGTTTGCATCTTCTGAATCTGGCCAATCCATGGAATAGCAGCACCAAACCACGCCCACAGCATCCTTCAAATCTTCAACTTCATGACATACATGATTTTGCAACATTGTTGTGGGTGACCAACTGAATTTCCAGCAACCGACTCGTTCGAAATTCGAAAATGCGTCCGTTGCCAGGCAAGGCCATTGTCAATGGGTGCGCACCGATCGGTCCATTGCGGTACAACGCGTACAGGGGTACAACGCGTACCCGCACACATTGAATGCAATGGGCCGGCCGGGGGCACCGATCGGTCCATTGCAGTACAACGCGTACAGGGGTACAACGCGTACCCGCACACATTGAATGGAATGGGCCGGCCGGGGCACCGATCGGTCCATTGCAGTTCAACGCGTACAGGGGTACAACGCGTACCCGCACACATTGAATGCAATGGGCCGGCCGGGGCACCGATCGGACCATTGCAGTACAACGCGTACAGGGGTACAACGCGTACAGGGGTACAACGCGTACCCGCACATTGAATGCAATGGGCCGGCCGGGGGCACCGATCGGTCCATTGCAGTACAACGCGTACAGGGGTACAACGCGTACAGGGGTACAACGCGTACCCGCACACATTGAATGCAATGGGCCGGCCGGGGCACCGATCGGTCCATTGCAGTTCAACGCGTACAGGGGTACAACGCATACCTGCACACATTGAATGCAATGGGCCGGCCGGGGGCACCGATCGGTCCATTGCAGTACAACGCGTACAGGGGTACAACGCGTACAGGGGTACAACGCGTACCCGCACACATTGAATGCAATGGGCCGGCCGGGGCACCGATCGGTCCATTGCAGTACAACGCGTACAGGGGTACAACGCGTACAGGGGTACAACGCTGTACCCGCACACATTGAATGCAATGGGCCGGCCGGGGGCACCGATCGGTCCATTGCAGTTCAACGCGTACAGGGGTACAACGCTTACCCGCACACATTGAATGCAATGGGCCGGCCGGGGCACCGATCGGTCCATTGCAGTTCAACGCGTACAAGGGTACAACGCGTACCCGCACACATTGAATGCAATGGGCCGGCCGGGGCACCGATCGGTCCATTGCTGTTCAACGCATCACTGTACATGTGACTGGCATATGTCAGCATGCCTGTCTCAGATGGACATATGCCAGCCACAGATAGCTCCCAGGGAGTGAGGGGCACACCTACATCATGACAGCCTGTCCAAACTTTATCATAAGGCATGTAAGGCTGCATTTCCTATTGTGTGTATGTCGGTGTACATGTTGTCCTGTGGGTGTCACCTGTGGGCAGCCACCCCCAGGCTGTGCACGTGTTCATGGGGACAGGATCCTGGGTGTTACGTGTACATGACCACTGTGATGTGCAACTGTTCATATCTGTGCATGTGCCATGGTCACATTTCACGGTGGTGTATGTGTATGTCATGTCACATACCCCGTGAGTCCCATGTGGGACGGTATGTTTGAGCCAGGGTGTCCCAGTGGCACAATAGTGATGGTCCTCCACAGTCTTTGTGCATGTAGTGTTTACAATGTCTCTGATTTCATGTGCACAATGGGAGACAGTCTCCACATCCACGTTGTGTGTGCATGGACTTTGATGTTGTGCGTGTGTGTGTCACAGACGTCCATGTCTGTCCTGCCGTGGCAAGTGGGACCACTACCTGTGGGGGTCATGGTTGTTTTGCTGTGGTGTATACATGATACTCCATGTAATGCCAGTGTCCATGTGGCAATACAGGGTCCCTGGGAATGTACCTGTCGTTGAGCTGTGGTGCCTGGGGCACATCTGTCCTCACATGTCACTGTGGGGGGTGATTGTGACACGGCAGCAGGAGATGGGAACTGTGACACGGCCTCATGATATCCAATGGGCCAACCTGGGACTAATTGATGCCACCTGTTGGACCGTGTTGACAGATGTTGGCCATGTATGTACCATACATGTCCTTACGGAACTGCACACTTCATGTAGTTGTGCCTCATAATGATGTATGTTGGGATATTGAGTGTGTTCAATGCCGCATATGTGGGCTGACTGACAATCTTGCTTACTTCTCCTCTGCACTGCAGGGCTCCTGCTGTCCATCGACCATTCCCAGACCTGGCAACGATGGTGGAACGGGACAGCATCCGACGGTACCGCTTCACCAGGCAGCTGATTGAGGATTTGGCAGTGCAGTTGTCCCCACATTTGCAGCCTGGCCGGCCGTATCCTACAGCGCTGACCCCCAAGGTGAAGGTGATGGCAGCCCTACACTTCTTTGCCACCGGTACCTTCCAACATACTGTGGCGACTGCTGGTGGGATGTCACAGACCATGTTGAGCCGTGTGCTCCGCGATGTTTTGGCGGCAATGTTGCTATTCCTGAACCGGTACATCTATTTCCCTAGACTGCGACGACTCACTGACGTGAAGAGTGACTTTTATACCCTGGGGAGGATGCCGCATGTCATTGGCTCCATTGATGGGACACATGTGGCTTTGATACCACCACAGGCCCAGGAGCAGGCCTACAGGAACCGCAAGCACTACCACTCGGTCAATGCACTGGTGGTGTGTCTTGCAGACATGACCATCACACACGTGTGTGCCCGTTTCCCTGGTTCAGCACACGATGCCTTTGTGATGAGGAGTAGTCGCATCCCCAGATGATGGCACAGATGCAGAACCAGCATGCCTGGCTTGTCGGTGTGTACTGACTTTGTGCCATTGTGTGTGATCTGATCTGTAGTATTCCGCCCACTTTTCCAAGTCAGCTAATGTGCACTTGTCTGTCCGTAGGTGACTCGGGATACCCCAACATGCCGTGGTTGCTGACACCCCTCAGGAACCCTGTGACACCAGCCCAGATGCGCTACAATGAGGCACATGGTCGGACCAGGAGAGTTATTGAGCGGACATTTGGTCTCCTGAAGAGCCGCTTCCGCTGCCTGGACAAGACCGGAGGGTCCCTCCCATATGCCCCTGCGAAAGTGTGCAAGATTATCATCGTCTGCTGCATGCTCCACAACCTGGCAGTGCGGAAGGAGTTGCCTCTCATCCAGGATGACAATGACCAACATCCGCCACCTGTGGAGGATCCTGGCCTGGACCACGATGCCAGTGACGATGATGATGATGATGATGAGGGTGATGTCCGCACACAGCTCATCACCAACTTCTTTAGCTGAATGTGAGTATCCTGAGGTGTCATGTCAATGATGTGAGTTGGCATGATATGTGTAGGTGGTGCTCTGGTGCTGTTGGAGTGTGTCCATGGGCTACTTGACTGGATGTGTGTTGCGATGTGTGCTTACAGGTGGGCTGTACTCCCCAACAGTGTTGACATGCTAACTTGGTTCTGGGTGGGTATCTTGTAACATGTATTGTGCATGAGTTTTGCTGTTCTGTCCTGTACTCCATTGCTTTTGACTGTGTGTCATTTCTGTCCTTCACAGGGTACTTTCAGATTAGTTTGGTCAACTGTGTCCACCGACGACGTGATTGCACTTCCAGGCTGGTAGCTGTTGTGTCCCTACAGGTGATGTGCGCCACACCCATGGACATCCTTCCGTCTACAGTTGTTGACTGTGTGCCCGCTGCCAGGTGGGATTACCTTGCATCTGTAGTGGTTTACGACATGTTGCAACTGTGTAATAAACCTGTGCTTCACTTTGTGATGTGCGTTGTCTGTGGTCACACATTTGACTGCCATTTGCTTACTGCACCTGTGGGCTACTTGACTACAACTGGGAATGGGTGTGGTGTCTGTGCATTGCACTGTCTTCCCTGGCAACATCAGTGTAGGCAATGAGTCAGATGGCCTAGGTGTGTATGTGTTGTGTAGCCCTGGTGGTGTGTCTCCCTCATATGTGTCACGTTGCCTTTACTCACATGCCTGTGTTGTACTTGCTGTTGCAGTTCGCATACACAGTGTAATTTTGCAGTTCATCATCCCCATAACAGCACCCACGTTGGAATCACAACAGAGGCAAGTATGGTGTATTAGTGTGTTTATTGTGATACATTTGTGTGAATAGTGCATAGGATGGGTAGTGCTGTACATAAATCTTGCAATCAGAAGTTCCTAGGTGAATTGAAAGTCCTGGTAGACAGAATCCCCAGTATCGGGGCCACAGTTGTCTGACACATTGGTCCAACTTGTACTCCACATGCAATGTGTGGGAGTAGTGTTGCCGTCAACAGGGTGAACAGTCTGTGCACAAAGGTGAACATCCAGAACAGGTTCAGGCTTCCTGAGAGTTGCGCTTGGCCATCGGCCTCTCACTTGCCCCTCTGCGGACGATCCCTCTTCTTGGGGGGGGGGCCCTCAAGTACAGGCTGCTGCGGTGCAGGGGACTCTCCGCCAGAGTCATCCTCCCTCCCTGTGGTAGTTGCAGTTTGGGCAGCACCAGATGTTGTTGGCACACAGGGAGGTGTGGACTGGTTGCTGTTCATCTGGCAGAGGCATTGTAAAATGTCCCTGTGCACCGCCGTCATCTCATGCAGTGCATCCCACTTGGACTCCACGCGGGACATGTGTGAGTCCACGCGGGACATGTGTGACTCCACGTGGGACATGTGAGAGTCCAAGCGGGCATGATGGGCAGCCTGCTGCTGTTTCATGTCTCTGAGGAGCCCCACTACCTGGCTGAGGTCTCCGGTGCTGGACTGGTACGCATCAGCTATGCGTACCAGTTGTGGGTCATCATGCACACCAGCAACCTCTGCAAGCAGCGACCTCTGTCTCCCACCCCTCCCACCACCCCTGCTGACATGTGCAGTGCGTGCAGTGGCACGCACAGATGACCCTGGTCCACCTTGGGGGTTGGTGGTGGTGGTGGTGTCCATGGCCCCAGGTTGGTCCAGGGTCCCTGTGCTGGTGTTGCTCCTTGTTCTGTCCATGTCGGCAGGGATGGTATTTGTGGTGACAGTCGTTGGAGGGGTGGGTGCAGGGGGTGCAGCTGGTGGTCCTGCTGGTGCTGCAGCTGGTGGTCCTGCTGGTGCTGCATGTAGACTTGCACCGGATGTGCCAGGTTGGTCTTCTTCGTCCGAGGAGGGCAGAGGCTGTACGACGCCAGTGAGCTCCGCATCCTCTTGAGCCTGGGACTGGGACTCCTCAGCGTCTGCTGCTGTGTCCCCATCATCACCTGTTTTTGGGAGACACACACAATGTATGTTATGTTTCTGCAGGCATCAATGGTTGACACACATGACAGTTGTGACTGTGCCTCTGGGTGCGGGCCTGTACATTGCATTGTCCTAAGTCGTCACAGTCAGGGGTTGATATTGGTGTGGCACATTGTCCTGCATTATTTGGGCATTTCTATGTATTTTTGGGGTGTGAACATGGTCTGCATTTGTTGTGTTTGGTTGACAGCCGGCCCTCCTTCCCACCCACCCAGCCAGTCAGTTATCCCACCATGGACTATGCTTGCATTGCAGGGAGTGGAAGTTGTCTCTCAGGATGTCAGTCAGTGGTGTCCTGCTGTTTGTTGGTGCACAGTTGCCAGCAGGGCCTTGTGCTCCCCACAGCAGTAGCCAGTGTCAGCCATCTTGTGAGTCCTTCTCCACTCCCTGTGATGTGAGCATGGTTCAGGGTGGTGTTGATGGGACAGTTGTGGGGGTGACCAATATCAGTGACTACCACTCCCATCATGCTATTGCCTCCACCCCCTTCCCAGCATGCCCATGCTTCCTTCCTTTTGACTCTGCTTCCCTGTGGGGTGGGCTGGCTGTGCTGACAGGATGGCTGGGAGTGTTGTCCTGGCAGTTGTTTGGCTAAAAGTCCCAAGAGTGTCCCTGTGCTTCACACAACATAACCCAGGGTGGTGGTTCTTTGTGGGATCTTGTGTTAGGATGGGGGGCATTGCATTCTACCAGGTGGGTTCTGTGGAGTTTGTGTTGAGGGGGTGTGAGGGGAGGTGCTTGTGACTATGGTCAGTGCTGCAAGTCCTCCTTCCCACCCACCCAGCCAGCCAGTTATCCCACCATGGACTGTGCTTGCATTGCAGGGAGTGGAAGTTGTCTCTCAGGATGTCAGTCAGTGGTGTCCTGCTGTTTGTTGGTGCACAGTTGCCAGCAGGGCCTTGTGCTCCCCACAGCAGTAGCCAGTGTCAGCCATCTTGTGAGTCCTTCTCCACTCCCTGTGATGTGAGCATGGTTCAGGGTGGTGTTGATGGGACAGTTGTGGGGGTGACCAATATCAGTGACTGCCACTCCCATCATGCTATTGCCTCCACCCCACTTGCCAGCATTCCCAAACTTACTTGCTTTTGTGGGGAGTTCAGTATGTGTGGGTGTGTGAGCAATGGCAAGATGGCTGACAGTGGTGTCCTGCTGTTGGTTGGTGTGCAGTTCCCAGCATGCCCTTGTGCTCCCCACGACACAGCAACAGTGTCAGACATCTTTGATGGGCCTTTCCACTCTCTGTGGGATGTGCATGCGTGAGTGTGAGCTTGCTGGGCCATGTGGTGGGGGATGTAGAGCTGTGACTACGACTCCCATCATGCTATTGCCTCCACCCCCTTCCCAGCATGCCCATGCTTCCTTCCTTTTGACTCTGCTTCCCTGTGGGGTGGGCTGGCTGTGCTGACAGGATGGCTGGGAGTGTTGTCCTGGCAGTTGTTTGGCTAACAGTCCCAAGAGTGTCCCTGTGCTTCACACAACATAACCCAGGGTGGTGGTTCTTTGTGGGATCTTGAGTTAGGATGGGAGGCATTGCATTCTACCAGGTGGGTTCTGTGGAGTTTGTGTTGAGGGGGTGTGAGGGGAGGTGCTTGTGACTATGGTCAGTGCTGCAAGTCCTCCTTCCCACCCAGCCAGCCAGATATCCCACCATGGAACGTGCTTGCATTGCAGGGAGTGGAAGTTGTCTCTCAGGATGTCAGTCAGTGGTGTCCTGCTGTTTGTTGGTGCACAGTTGCCAGCAGGGCCTTGTGCTCCCCACAGCAGTTGCCAGTGTCAGCCATCTTGTGAGTCCTTCTCCACTCCCTGTGATGTGCGCATGGTTCATGGTGGTGTTGATGGGACAGTTGTGGGGGGCAATATGTGTGACTGCGACTCCCATGATGCTATTGGCTACACTGACTTGGCCAGCATACACAGAATTCCTTCCTTTGAGTGGTCTTCACTGTGTGTTGGTGTTGTTGTGGTGGCTACATGTCTGGATGTGTTTGTTAGTTCTATTTGTGCCACTGCCTAGCTGTAGTTGTAGTTGTGTTTGTACATGTGATGGCACAGTTGGATGTGACTTTTTTGATGGCATGTGTTGTGTTTATCTGACTGACATACACATTTTGGGATGATTCTGTTCTGGTTGCTGTGTAATTGCTATGAGTGCATGGTTTGACTCTCCCCTTGACAGTGATGTGTGTGTGTTTTGTGGCAGAATATTGTGTACATTTGTTGTGTACTCACCAGGCTCTGGGATGTTCTCTAGTCCATATACGCTCACTGGCGGAAGGATGGCCCGCACCTTCTCCTCCCAGGGCCTGAGGTATATTGGCTTGGCAGGAGGGCCACTGCCGGTGTATTGGCTGATGATGTAGTCTTTCTTGAGCAGGTCCCGTACCCTCCTGCGCACGTCATACCACCTGTTCTGGATGTCGCTCTTTGTGCGCAGACATGGTGATTGTGCGTTCACCCTGTTGATGATCCTCTCCCACATCTTGGTTTTCTGGGAGATGGGGGTCTGTTGGACCAGTGTGCCAAACAGCTGTGGCTCTACCCTGAGGATCTCGTCTACCATGACTTCCAATTCACAATCTAGGAACTTGTGATTCTTCTTGGGGGCATGGTGATGGGTGGTGATGGTGAGTGATGTGTGTGTTGGTGTGCAGGTGAGAGTGTGTGAGTGTGTGTTTTGCTGGGTGTATGTGAGGTAGGTATTTGTTGGTGTGCTGATGGTGTGTGGCTTGTGTGAGGGATGAGCTGTGGGTGTGTGGTTGCTGTCTCTTGGGTGCTGGCAGTGGAATGGCATTTTCAAAGGATCATGGTTGTGATTTGTGTCCTTTATATGGGTGGAGTTGTGGGTGTGTCTTTGTTCTCTGTCCCCACCCCCCCCCCAGTATTTATTGGCTTAGTATTTGCTTGTTTGGCCTTTTTTTGTGTGATTTTTCTTTTGTACTGTCTGTGCATGTTGGAAACGTTCTTGTGACCGAGTCGGACCCTGCATTTGTCTCGTACGGTATTCTCCGTTTCGTTCACGCTGTGTTTGTGCAGTTTTCTATGCTGCGTACGCGTCGGTCGCGGTGTTTTGTGTTGCTTCGGCTCGGTTTTGTATGCGTGTCGGTCGTACGGCTTGTCCTCCGTCCGACTCGCTCGTGGTTTTCGCGCCTTGCATCGTACTTTGCGGTTTGGAGTTCGCGTGTACGTTTCGGTCGGATTTGTTCCGGGTGCGTGTCGGTCGGTTGGATTCGCGTGTTTTTCCGACCGTATTGCTGTTTTCCGTGCGGCTGGGTCGTTCGACTTGGGTTCGGTACGTGTCGGTCGGATTTTGCACGCATTGCATCGTACTTGGCGTGTCGGGCGCCACAAGTACGTGTCGGTCGGTATAATTTCCGGATCCGAGTCGGTCGGTGCTTTTTCCGGCCCGAATCGGAATCGACCCCTAACTATCTACAATCCCATATGGGGGAGTAAAAAGAACATTGCTACAGCAAGTAACACGTTGTGAAACTGTTACTATATACGGGACACCTGCCCGTAAACCGCAGCAGTTGTGGTTATTCAGGATAAGATAACTTCCGTTAAAAAGGATATTTAGCGTGGGAATGTTGGCAGGGACTGGTGTTCCTTTTTAAAAACATGCAAAAATCTTGCAAGATACATTACAAGCCCCGTGTAACTGTCCTTGACTTAGTGAAGGCGACAATGTCCCCAACGGCCATTTAACAGGATGTGTTTGGATGCTGGCTCTTGTTGGCACACTGCTAAGGGTTACATTGTGCAGCGCTGTGTGAGTTTTACAACTTACGTCATGTCCATGTTGATGGTAGTAGGGGGGTGGGAGGACACTGCTTCACCTCCCAGCACAGTTCACCCCTTAACATCCTGGTAAATGCAGTTCAGTTTAAATGCTTACTTGAAATGCAGCTGAAGTGTTTCACCAAAGTTGGGCAGGGAGAGATACAGAGACCTGAGAGGATTGTGGCAGCTTTCTCAGCAAACACAGAATTTCATTTTTTTAGCTCTGCTGATGAAGGATAATATCCAGGAACACATGTGACTAGAGATTCACAGCACTAACCTGCAACAACCTTGGTGAAACACTTCAACGGAAATTCAAGTAAGCATTTAAACTAAAGTGCATTTACCAGGATGCTAAGGGGTGAACTGTGCTGGGAGGTGAAGTAGTGTGCTCCCATCCCCCTTCTGTCCATGTTGATGGTGTTGGCCAGTGTTATCTGGAATGCATCTTGTACAGTGTTGCCTAGTGGTGTGCTTTAGCTGTCATGCCATCATATGTCAACTCACTGTTATTTTCTTGTGTCGTTCTAGGTTCCTCCGCTCTCTCAATGGATTGTCGCATTCAAATCTTGTGATACATTGCAATGTGAGTTAACATGCTAGTTACTATGATAAACATGGTACTGTCACAATGGCATAGGGGTGTGAATTGTGTTTATTTTGACATGAGTGACAGGTGAGTGGTGAAGTTGAAAGTGCTGGTACATGAATACTTAGGGTAGAACACACAATGTTGGAATTCCACAGTCCAACAGAACACTCCTATCATTCTGGCAATGTGGGATCGGATCTTCAACAAAGTCAATGCTCGGTGTGACACTGGTGACATCAACGGTGGCTACTAGAACTGGTACGGCACAGTGCTTTGCCACGTGATCGTCCCGGGGTCTTTTTCGGACGTCCCCTCTGCCGTTTGGCAGGGGGGTGAACTGCTGCATGCTCAGAGGTGTCTGAGGATTCGCTTTGTTGTGACTCACCCCTTCCTGTGGCCGCTGCAGAGGTGTTGTGACTAGCATCCGGCTGGCCACGGGGGTTGTGGGCAGCTATTTGAGCTGCATGCATGTCCCTCAGAACACCCACAAGCTGGCCCATGTGCTCAGCAATTTGACCCAAGTGTTTGTCCATGGACCTCTGCAGCAGGCAGAGTTCACACATTTCTTCAAGGACCTGGCCCATCTGTCCCTGGTTCTGCTGGTATGCACCAAGGACAGTTTCCACGGTGGCCAGGGCCTCAGTCTCATTGTCCTACTGTGACTGTCCCCCAGTTTGCCTCCCACCTGCCATGCAGACACGGACCTGTGGCGTTGCCTGTTGCCGCCGCCGCACACTGTCCCTAGAGTCCCCAGGCTGCCTGGTGGTTTTGGCAACAACTGCCACAGGGACAGTGTTGGAGGCAGCGGTGGTGATGGTGGAGGTGGCTGCCACACAGGTTGTTGTTGCAGGGGTCAGCGTTGTTGTAGCAGTTGTTGTGGGAGTCGTGGTGGTGGTGGTGGTGGGCAGGACAGCGAGGTCCTGGGACTGAGCTTTCCTGGGCACGCCGGAGGGCCAGGTCGGTCCTCCTTGTCCGAAAAAAACAGGGAATCTGCATCCGCGAGTTCACTTTCCTGGGGGGGGAGACTGGCTTGGCTCATTCATGTCACGGTCACCTGCTGTTGCTAGCGAGTCACCTGTTGAACAGAGGTTAGATTGTCAGCATGTTCAGTACACAGCACAACTTTGATGATCATGTTTTGCACATTTCATTTGAGAAGACCTGACTTTTGACATTGGAATTACTTGGCATTCGTAACAGTTTGTCAGCAGTCGAACATGATGTAGAGGTACATAAATTGCTCGTTAGCGACGTAACATGGCGGAAGCAACAATTTCATATGTACATATATTGTATTTCCAAGGATATGTCCTCTGATACCAACTTGTTGCTCATCCACTTCAGTTTATGCTAGGATATTTGTGACTTTTCTATGAGTATCTGTCTACTATGCCGCAACTTCATGATTTCTGTTGTGCTTTTTGTACTGACCTCCTGTGGTTTGTGATGTTTGACTGAGTCTCCATGCATGTGTTGTGTTGATGTGAGCCTTTATGCTTTGAGACAATGGGACTTGCACATTGGATTTTGGCCATTGCGTTCTTGGGTTTTGCTTTGCAGTTACATGCGACTTCATCAATGACACTGTGATTCATGTGACCTCTCAATGGGATTAGCTGTGTGTGCACTGGCTACAATTTATGGAGCTTTACAGAGTTGGCTAACTAGTGCGGGATGCGGTGGTCATATAGCTCCAAGCTGTTTGGGAGGGAGGCCAGGGTGCATGAGCTGACTACCTACCTGTTAAGTGAAGCAGAGGAGGGTGATGGCTGCCACATGGCTCTGGGGTGGGGAGAGTGCTCCATGCTGTTTGGGAGGGAGTACAGAGGACCTTGTGGGAGTAGTGGTCTTGCTGTCAGGTCTCAACAACCCCCTCCCCAGTAAGATGGCTACCTACCTGTTAGGAGGCACTGTCAACGGTGATGGCTGCCACATGACTCTTGGGTGGGGAGGGTGCTCCATGCTGTTTGGGAGGGAGTACAGAGGGCCTTGTGGGAGTAATGGTCTTGCTGTCAGGTCTCAACAACCCCCTCCCCAGTAAGATGGCTAACTACTGTTAGGAGGCACTGTCGAAGGTGATGCCTGCCACATGGCTCTGGGGTGGGGAGGGTGCTCCATGCTGTTTGGGAGGGAGTACAGAGGGCCTTGTGGGAGTAGTGGTCTTGCTGTTAGGTCTCAACAACCCCCTCCCCAGTAAGATGGCTACCTACCTGTTAGGAGGCACTGTCGACGGTGATGGCTGCCACATAGCTCTGGGGTGGGGAGGGTGCTCCATGCTGTTTGGGAGGGAGTACAGAGGGCCTTGTGGGAGTAGTGGTCTTGCTGTCAGGTCTCACAACCCCCTCCCCAGTAAGATGGCTAACTACCCGTTAGGAGGCACTGTCAATGGTGATGGCTGCCACATGGCTCTGGGGTGGGGAGGGTGCTCCATGCTGTTTGGGAGGGAGTACAGAGGGCCTTGTGGGAGTAGTGGTCTTGCTGTCAGGTCTCAACAACCCCCTCCCCAGTAAGATGGCTACCTACCTGTTAGGAGGCACTGTCGATGGTGATGGCTGCCACATGGCTCTGGGTTGGGGAGGGTGCTCCATGCTGTTTGGGATGGAGTACAGAGGGCCTTGTGGGAGTAGTGGTCTTGCTGTCAGGTCTCAACAACCCCCTCCCCAGTAAGATGGCTACCTACCTGTTAGGAGGCACTGTCAATGGTGATGGCTGCCACATGACTCTGGGGTGGGGAGGGTGCTCCATGCTGTTTGGGAGGAAGTATAGAGGGCCTTGTGGGAGTAGAGGTCTTGCTGTCAGGTCTCAACAACCCCCTCCCCAGTAAAATGGCTAACTACCTGTTAGGAGGCACTGTCGAAGGTGATGGCTGCCACATGGCTCTGGGGTGGGGAGGGTGCTCCATGCTGTTTGGGAGGGAGTACAGAGGGCCTTGTGGGAGTAGTGGTCTTGCTGTCAGGTCTCAACAACCCCCTCCCCAGTAAGATGGCTACCTACCTGTTAGGAGGCACTGTCGACTGTGATGGCTGCCACATGGCTCTGGGGTGGGGAGGGTGGTCCATGCTGTTTGGGAGGAAGTACAGAGGGCCTTGTGGGAGTAGTGGTCTTGCTGTCAGGTCTCAACAACCCCCTCCCCAGTAAGATGGCTAACTACCTGTTAGGAGGCACTGTCGTCGATGATGGCTGCCACATGGCTCTGGGGTGGGGAGGGTGCTCCATCCTGTTTGGGAGGGAGGCCAGGGTGCATGAGCTGACTACCTACCTGTGAGGTGAAGCAGAGGAAGGAAATGCTAGCCTTGTGAGACATTCATATTGAAAGCGTGCATTCTACATGAGTTTATTTTGGTCTGGCAATTGAGGCTCACTTGTTGTGCACAACAGTACATTACAGTGGGATGTGATCATTTTGTTTGTACTTACCAGCCTCCACTCCCCCCTCGATTCCTGTGAGACTCTCTGGATGCAGTATGGCAAGCACCTTCTCCTCCCATTCATTGAAGGTTAGTGGTGGAATGGGAGGGCCGCCACCAGTTCTTTGGGCCACCTCATGGTTTCTCTGGGCCCGAGCCTTGACCCGTGCCTTGAGGTCAGTCCACCGCCTTTTGATGTCACGCAGTGTGCGTAGGCTGGTCCCTACTGCATTGACTTTGTTGTAGATCCTTGCCCAAATCTGATTTTTGCGCACAAGTGGGGTCTGTTGGACCAGGTTCCCATACAAATGTGGTTCTACCCTAATTATCTCATCTACCAGCACTTTCAACTCTGTGTCTGAGAATTTGGGCATTTTTTGAGTGGGCATGGTGCAAATGAATGAAAGGTGCAGGGTGCAAGGTGGTGATGAAGATGTGTCAGGTGTGTCAGGTATGTCAGGTGTGTGGATGAGAAGTGGTGGTGTGTGGAGTTGGCTGGGTGTGATGTGCTGTGTGCTGTGTGACAAAATGGTGTCCTGTCTCTCTAGCTCTCTCTGTCTCAGTGCCTGCTTTGCAAAGGATGCTGGTCCAGGAAGGGGTTGGTTTTATACTGTGGTATGTGGGTGTGTCCACATGAGTGATGACCACCAGGTGTATCTTCCATGCTGACCATGGCTTTCATTTCAGGAATACATTTGTGGTGTATCATTGGTGCGTGTCTGATGTGATTGAGGGCTGCGGAGAGTACAGGCACACTTTGAGCATTGTAGTGAAGTTTGTTCCGACCGCCATTCATTTTGCCTGAGCACGACCGTGGCAGTCGGAACAGCAATGATCGCTACGCCAGCTCCGCTATCTCATCGTAATTAGCCGTGCGGTCATTCCGCGGCAGAGGCGGCCTTTTTAGTCCATTGAACAGCTTTCCGTGTCCGCCGAGATCGGATTTACAGCTTTTCCGACCGTTACAGACGGTCTTTTGTGTATTCCGTCCGCCGCGGTCGGACTTTACGTGCATTGCATCGTAATCTGACCGGCGGCAATGCCGCGGTACATGCGGGCATTTTTTTTCCGCAAGCACGGCGGTCGGAGGGCTTTTCCGTCCGCCATTGTAATGACCCCCCAAACTACCAAAACAACACCTAACTACACCAAAAACGATCAAATAACGCCCTAACAAATCTATTTACACTACTACTACCTTACCCCTGCCCTAAAACTAACTTAAAAGTATATAAAATTAAACTTACCTGAACGGACGAAACGCAGCTCCCAACCGCGAGGTTCCGTCTTCCAAAATGACCTAAAAACAAAAATGATAGACAGAAAAGTGAGGAAAAAGGAAAAGAAATGGCCACGTAATTAAAATGAAAAAAAGACTAACTCCCCATAGACAACAATAGAAAATATTGAAATTTTTAAAAAAATATTTAAAAAGTTGGAAAATATACATTAACTATTATATTATCCAAAAAAGCAAAAATATAATATTTAATGTATATTGTCATGTTATGTTATCAATGTTTTGTAGAGCGCTCGTACACCGGTTGGTTTCTTGGCACTGAGAAAACTAGGGGGTAGCCAGCCCGGAACAGATCATTCGTATGCTTGTGTGAATAGCCAGGTTTTGAGAGATTTTCTAAAGTTGAGTAGGTTGGTGCTTAGTCTGATTTCCAGGGGGATGGAGTCCCACAAGCGTGGGGCCAGGGTCGCAAACCTACATTCCCCTTGGTGCTTCAGCTTGAAGGAAGGCACCGTCAGAAGGTGGAGTTGGGCTGAGCGGAGGTTTCGTGAGGGAGTGCAGCAAGAGATGAGATTATCGATGAATTTGGGGCTGCGGCCGTTTAGGGATTTGAACACCAGGCAGCCAACTTTAAAGGCACAGCGCTGGGGAATGGGGAGCCATTGCAGCTTCCTAGGGAGAGGGGAAGCATGTTGCCATCTGGGCTGTTTGTATATTAGTCGGGCCGCTTGGTTCTGTACCAACTGAAGTCGCCTAGTAAGGCCAAGTGGAAGTCCCAGGTATGTGGCGTTTGCACAGTCTAGACGAGATAGGACCAGAGCTATCACAACCTGTACCAGTGCGGCTTGGGACAGTAGCCTACTTATCTTTCTGATTTTTCGTAACTGAAGGAAGCAGGCGGAGATCACCGTGCCCACGTGCATTTTTAGGGACAGGTCGTTACCTATGGTGACCCCTAAACTTTTTACTGAGGTGGAGGGGGCGGGGGGGAGCCTAAATCGCTAGCCCAGTATTGTGGGCCCCACTGTTTGTGGCCTCCGCCCGTCAGTATCAGTTCTGTTTTGCTAGGGTTTAGTTTTAAATGGTTGTGGTCCATCCATTGCCGGATGAATGTCCTGGTAGATTGAAAGTCAGATATTGACTGGAGGGAGTTATCGATTGTGAACATAAGTTGGAGGTCGTCTGCATAGTTGAAGGTGGTCACTCTTCTTTCCTTCAGAGATCTTATCAATGGGAGAAGGTAGAGGTTGAGTAGGTGCGGGGAGAGCGAGGAACCCTGTGGACCCCGCAAGTTGTTTTTAGTTTGGGGGCAGTGAAATGGCCGATACGGACTGCCTGGGTGCGGTTTTTTAGGAAGGAGTTAATCCAACTAAGGGCTGGGCCCTGGAAGCCTGCCTCGCTGACACGGTCCGCCAATATGTTATGGTCGACCGTGTCAAATGCGGCCGAGAGATCAAGCAGCACCAGGGCCTGGGGAAGACCTCTGTCCGTGTTTTCTCGTAAGGAGTCGAGTATCGCCAGAATCACTATTTCCGTTTAGTGAGCTGGCCGAAAACCGGCTTGGCTAGGGTCAAGGAATCCGGTCTGTTCCAAGAAGTTGGACAGGCATTTTGCCACGTGAGCTTCTAATAGCTTGGCCAAGTAGGGGAGCAAAGAGATGGGGCGGTGATTTGCTAGCGTTTGAGGGTCTGCGCTAGGTTTCTTTAGGAGGGGGACTACTATAGCCTCCTTGAAAGCATTGGGGACACAACCCTGGGACAGGGAGTGGTTTAGGAGGGCGAGAGCTGGGTCTGGGAAAATATATGTTTATTTCATACACTGTAAATGTACCACAAATATAAAAATGTGATAAAAAATATATATGTGGTACAAAATATTTCTGTTAAAAATATTGTAAATTATTTAACATATTAAATATTATTTTATTATAAATAATATTAAATATATTAAATAATAAAATATAGAAAATATAACCTTGTCAAATACATATCATACAATTTTTCAAAAATCATAAAATTAAATAAAATGTATTAGAAAAATGTAAACAAAAATGTACACGAATGTTTTCTTTTTTGTACTAAAAAATAATAAACAATACAAATGAAACTGTTTATAATTAAAGAACTATAATATTTTACTTTACTATTACATGAGTATGCTACCAAAAAATGTACTATTTTTCAAAACTGTAAAAAATAAATTTATATGTATAAATGTATTATTTATTTAACATTTATACATGAAAAATGAATGTTACAAATATATTATACTTTATAATAAAATATGAATAACATCAGAATTCATGATTTCTGTTTTTAATATTATAATAAATTTTATAACAAAAGCAAATGAAAAGAATGTAATTGTGAATAAAAATATACGTGTTTGCATAAAAAACATGTTGCCAATAAAAACTAACATACATCTATTTACTTATTTCAATATACATATAAACTGTACAAAAAATTATACATAATAAATAACAAATAATTACTATTACTAACGTCCAAATAAACTAATCTGAGAAAAACCTGAATAATACCCCCCAGAAAATTACTATCCCAGCTACAAAAATAACTATACTCAGCAAAACTGCTGGATAATAAACCATAATAATTTATTATTCTAACTCCAAATCCAAATAAACTCAAGGAAAGTGCTGGATAATAAATCAAAATAATTTACTATTCCAACTCCAAATCCAAATAAACTCAGGGAAAGTGCTGGATATTAAACCATAATAATTTACTATTCCAACTCCAAATCCAAGTAAACTCAGGGAAAGTGTTGGATAATAAATCATAATAATTTACTATTCCAACTCCAAATCCAAATCCCTAAACTCAGGGAAAGTGCTGGATAGTAAACCATAATAATTTACTATTCCAACTCCAAATCCAAGTAAACTCAGGGAAAGTGTTGGATAATAAATGATAATATTTTACTATTCCGACTCCAAATCCAACTAAACTCAAGGAAAGTACTGAATAAACCCCTCCCCTATTTTGTTTTTTCCAACTCCCAAAAATGTATTATTAACAAAAAATGGGTTACATTTTTTTAAATGTAACATTATTTTACTTTTTTTTTACTAATTAAAAATTCTTAAAAATTGTAAATATTATTTAAAAAAATTGAATTATTCACTAAATTTTATAAAAATATATTTAAAAATAGAACTTTATGAAAATAAATGTTAAAATATTTTTTTAAAAATGTGAAAAAACACCTGTCACAACAAAAATAAATATTTAAAACCACACTATAAATTACAAATAAACATACTTATTTTATAATCCTATATTAAACCCTTTGTAAACTCATTTTACACTAACAAATATTAGAAAACGAAATTGTAGTTCTAATTTAAATTTTTTAATTAATAACTATTAATACAATTTTTGAATAAATTGTTCACATTTTTTAAAATTAATGAAATTTTTTTCACACAATTTACATCAAAAATTTCACAATCCAAAATTTTTTGATTTCTAGAAAATTAAAAAATTCAAATTTATAAATTTTTGTTCATAATTATATATTTCTTAATTTATAATTTAAATGTATTTTTAACCAACATTCTTAAATTACTCCCCACCCATTTCCCCTATAAACCCAAAATCCCGCTCCTAAAAGTTAATAAAAATTAAAACAATTTTTATTTTCCCCACAATACTTTTAAATTACTCCCCACCCAACATCCCGCTCCTAAAATATATACAAATTTGAAAATATTGTAATTTTTCTGTTAAAATTTTAAATTACTACCCACCCATATCCCCTATAAACCCAACATCTCACTCCTAAAAATTATTTTAAAACCCAAAAAATTCAATTTGAACATAAAAAAATAATTTAAACATTATAAAATTACTAATGCCAAAATACTAAAAAAAAATAGAACATTAGAAGAAAAAAATATTGATATTATTTACATCGATATTTTTGCCATCGATATTTACAAATTCGATATTTTTAGATAACAATAAAATCGATATTTTTAACAACGAGAAAACTTACCTCAATATTTTGCACCATCGATATTCTTGACTCGATATTCTTGCAATTCGATATTTTTCCGTAGATATTCTGTCTCTGCACCCAGTTAAAATACATGCAAAAATGAGAAAAACACAAATGAAAAGAAAGAGAAGCATAAAATGTCTATGAAAGGTAGTTCCAAAACGAGGGCTAAGTCACATGGCTGAGATCTAACATGATATTCTAAAGGGGAGAACTGAGTGGGATATCACTTGAGAGAGCTTTTCTCATTAGCTCTTGCTCCCCAGGATTAATGGGATACTTAGGGGCTGATTACGATGGCGGTCGGAAAAGCATTCTGACCGCTGTGGTAGCACGAAATTAACCGTCCGCATGTACCGCGGGAAAACCGGCGGTCAGATTAGGATGAACCGCCAGAGAAATCCGACCGCGACGGACGGATTCCACGAAAGTGTGCCGGGAGCATCCGGAGCAGGTGAAAATCCGTCCGTGGCGGTCGGATTTGATGCGGAAAGAGCCAAAACCGCCGCAGGGCCAGCGGATTGACCGCACGTGAAATTAGGATACGATTGCGGTGACAGCGGAACGATCAGTTGTTTCCGACCGCCGCGATCGCAACCATTGACGAATGGGAGAGCCGGCGGAAGGGCTGTTGTATTCCGACCGCCGCGGTCGCGCCGGAAGAGTAATGGCGGTCGAAAGCAACCACACAACAAAGCTACCAAGTGTGGCCATTAATCTGGCTCAGCCTCAAAAAACACCTAACAGACCCCAATGACACATCCCCATGGCAAGTCAAAAATACAAATCCCAGGTCAACCCACACAACACATCTGACATGAATACTGAGTATAAAACCAGCCCCTTCCCTGACCAGAATCCTTTGCACAACTCCACAACTGAAGGGCCCAACCCCACAGCACAAAAGGAGAGGCAAATCAGCACACATCACACCCTCACAACCACACACATCACCACCATCACCTTCACAACTGCACTGTTCCCACATTTGCACATCAGAACACCATGTCACAGAAGAAGATGCCCAAATTCACTGACAATGAGTTGTCAGTGATGGTAGATGAGGTAATCAGAGTAGAACCACATTTGTTTGGAAGCATGGTCCAACAGACACCAGTAGCCACAAAAAATCAAATGTGGGCAAGGATAGCCAACAGAGTCAATGCAGTAGGGACCACCCCGCGCACCCAGAAGGAGATCAGGAGGAGGTGGCATGACATCAAGACCAGGGTGAAAGAGCGTGCCAACAAGAACCATGAGCTTGCTCAGAGGACTGGCGGTGGCCCTCCCATTCCACCACTAACATTCACCGAATGGGAGGAGAAGGTGCTTGCCATACTGCATCCAGAGAGTCTCACAGGAACACCCGGGAGAGTGGAGGCTGGTAAGTACCAACAAATGTATCCCATCACACTGCCATGTACTGTCTTGCACAACTAGAAAGCTACACTTTCTAGACCTAAATGCACTTATGTACAACATACTCTTCCCAACACATGTCTCACATCTCCACCATTTCCTTCCTCTGATTCACCTCAAAGGTAGCTAGCAATATTTCCATGGGGGCATGTGTACAGGCAGCCAGCACTACAACTTCCACCAGGCACCCTTGTCCCACAGCTGAGCAGGATGGAGCACTCCCCCGACCCAGAACCATGTGGCAGCCATTCCATTGCTCACCTTCACCTAACAGGTAGGTAGCCATCTTAACAGGGAGGGGTGTTTGTGGGTGGGAAGCCAGCACTACAACTCCCACCAGGCCCCCTTGTCCCACAGCTCAGCAGGATGGAGCACCCCCCAGCCAGAACCATGTGGCAGACATTGCATTGCTCCCTTCAAACTTACAGGTAGGTAGCCATCTTATGCTCTCTTGACCCACCCCTGAGCAAGATAAAACACTCCCTCATCCAAGAGCCATGTGTAGCCTATTCCCTTCCTCTGCTCCACTTCACAGGGAGGCAGACATCCTAACAGGGAGGGGTGTTTGTGGGTGGGAAGCCAGCACTACAACTCCCACCAGGCACCCTTGTCCCACAGCTCAGCAGGATGGAACACTCCCCACACCCACAACCATGTGACAGACATTGTATTGCTCTCTTCAAACGTACAGGTAGGTAGCCATCCTAACAGGGAGGGGTGTTTGTGGGTGGGAAGCCAGCACTACAACTCCCACCAGGCACCCTTGTCCCACAGCTCAGCAGGATGGAGCACCCCCCCAGCCAGAACCATGTGGCAGACATTGCATTGCTCCCTTCAAACTTACAGGTAGGTAGCCATCTTATGCTCTCTTGACCCACCCCTGAGCAGAATAAAACACTCCCCCATCCAAGAGCCATGTGTAGCCTATTCCCTTCCTCTGCTCCACTTCACAGGGAGGCAGACATCCTAACAGGGAGGGGTGTTTGTGGGTGGGAAGCCAGCACTACAACTCCCACCAGGCACCCTTGTCCCACAGCTAAGCAGGATGGAACACTCACCACACCCACAACCATGTGGCAGACATTGCATTGCTCTCTCCAAACTTACAGGTAGGTAGCCATCCTAACAGGGAGGGGTGTTTGTGGGTGGGAAGCCAGCACTACAACTCCCACCAGGCACCCTTGTCCCACAGCTCAGCAGGATGGTACACCCCCCACACCCACAACCATGTGGCAGCAATTTCCCTCAACTGAGTCACAGAACAGGTAGGTAGACAGTGCATGCACCCTGCCATTCCTCTCAAAAAGCATGGAGCCATATGACCACACCAGCCCTCATATGTCACCCAACTTGGCATAGATCCAAAAGCCACTTCCAGTGTGCAGACAGCTAAGCGTACGTAACAGTCACTGAAAACAAAGTTTGACTCACCAAGTCACATGTTGAAGAAATTCAGGGCCCGATTATGCACAGCACTGAATGCTATGTGTAAGTGCCATGGTGTCAGAGCATGAAGGCCCATATGAACACAAAACATGCATGGTCAGTTGGTACAAGAAAGTAAAGTACATGATATGGAAAAGGTATGCTTAGGATTACAATGGCTAGTTCTAGCTCAGATGAAACGTCTTCCATGCAGAGCAAACCAAAAAGACGCATCACATAAAGTTGATGTGCTGCAAGTCGTTATATGACGACATGTCCTTGTAATCACACAATCTGTATGTGGAACATGGTATCTATTTACATGTCACACCATGGACAAGTAATGTAGGTACCTCCACATCATGTCATGATGCGCAGTACCTTGCAGCCATACAAAGTGATATCAATGTAAACTGTGTGGTGTATCACATGTAACATCCAAACGTCTAACACCAAGCTTGTGGGGTGCACTTCAATGACCATTTCACCTCTGTTCAACAGGAGATCCACAATTAACTGCTGCTGAAGAGAACACCAACCTGCAGAGCCAGTCTCCCCCCCCGGAACATGGACTCTCGGATGCAGACTCCCTACGTTTCTCGGATGAGGAGCAAGAACCTGGCCCATCCGGACTGCCAGTGCGCACCACGTCCCAGGCCCCCACTGTCCCCACCACCACCACCTCAGCAACAACAACAGCGCTGACCCCTGCTGCAACGACCTGTGCGGCCTCAACCACCACCACCACCAGTGCTGCCTGCAACACTCTCCCTGCCTCAGTGGTTACCAACACCACCAAACAATCAGAGGAGGGCAGGGAGAGTCTGCGGGTGCGTCGAGTGGCAACGCCACAGGTCCGGGACAGCAGGGCAGGTGGGAGGGCATCGGGGGGACCAATTCGAGAGCACACTGGGACCGAAGCCCTGGACAACATCGCCAGAGTCCTTGGGGCATACGAGCAAACCCAGGGACACATGGGCCAGGTTCTGGAAGTAGTGAGTGAGCTCCGCTTGCTGCTGAGGTCCATGGACACGCGTATGGGCCAAATTGTGGACCTCATGGGCCAGCTCGTGGGTGTTCTGAGGGACAGTCATGCGGCCCAAAGGACACCTCAACCCCCCTCCAGTGGCCCACTGCATGATACTCCCACCACCTCAGCTGGGGCCACAGAGAGGGGTGAGCTGCAACAGGATGACTCCTCAGACACCGCTGAGCCTGCAGCAGTGGCCCCCCCTGGAAAACGCAAAAGGGGCCATCCGAGAAACACCACGGGAGGATCACATGGCAAAGCACCATCCAAACGCCAGTCGCAGAGCCAGCCTGGATGGCACCTCTGTTCCCCTTGACATTGACTTTGTTGACTATCCTTACCCACACTGCCATGTCGATGGCAGGTGTATGTTGGACTGTGGCACTACATCAATGTGGTGACTACTCTATTGTCTCCTTTACCATCACTGACAACTCATTAATTCACTTAGCACCATTTTGTAAAACATCACTTGTCTGTCACAAATACTCATTGTAAATAAACACTCTTTACACACCTATGTCTTTGTGTCAGCTCCATGTTTATCACAGTATGTACAAAGTTGACTCAAATTCCAATGTACCAGACGCTCTGATTGTGACGAGGCATTGAGAGGCTGAAGGGACCTAGAAAGACACAAGAGAACAACATTTACTTGTCAGGTGATGGCATCACAGCCAGTACACAACACTAGTTATCAAGGCACACAAACCAGCACACATTACAATGAGAAACAATATCAACATAGACATCATGTGGCTGGTCATAACTACCCTGTGCCACAAACATCAGCCATCAGCACAGAGCCAACAACAGGCAGCAGTAAAAAAGCTCTTCTAGGCCTTGTCACTACCATCAAAGACAGCAGACAATGTCACTGTTGTACAATGTCACTCACACTCAAGGGAAGTAGTTGTTGATGAGCTGTTGACGCAGGTCAACACCTTCCTCCTCTCCACTATCGTCGTCGCTGGACATGTGTGAGTTTGCAGGGGGAGGCATCTGCTGCTCATCATCGTCCAGGAGCAGGGGGATCTCTTTGCGCAAGGCCAGGTTGTGGAGCATGCAGCATGCAACTACGATCTGACACACCGTTTGGGGAGAGTAGAGTAGTGCACCTCCGCTCTTGTCCAGACACCGGAATCTAGACTTCAGAAGCCCAAACGTACGCTCCACCACACGATGTGTCTTCCCATGTGCATCATTATAGCGGACTTCACCCGGGGTCCTGGGATTCCTCAGTGGGCTCAGCAACCAAGGCCGGTTGTGATATGCAGAGTCACCTAGGTGTGAGATACACAGACCAATTTTGTAATATGTCAGTAGCTGAGGACAGCATGTCACACATACAGCACACTACTTGACTCTGTGTACTCACCAACAATCCACGCATGCTCCGGATGCAGATTTGCCAACAGCTGTGGTACAATGCTGTTACGCAGTATGTAGGAGTCATGTGCTGATCCTGGAAATCTGGCACAGACATGGGAGATGATCATATCCGCTTGGCATACCACTTGCACATTAATGGAATGGAAATGCTTCCTGTTCCTGTATATGTGCTCACGTGCCCGTGGTGGAACCAGGCGAACATGTGTGCAGTCAATGGCGCCCACAACATTAGGGATGTGGGCAAGGTCATAAAAACCACCCTTCACAGCTGCCAATTCATGTCCCCTGGGAAAATGGATGTAGCGGTCCTTGTATGTCATCATTGCGGACAGGACATCACGTAGCACCATGCTGAACATTGGTTGAGACATCCCACCTGCGTTGGACACCGTGTACTGGAACGAACCAGTTGCAAAGAAATGCAGGGCCGCCATCCCCTTACATGTTGGTGTCAAAGCAGTCGGATAGGCGAGGCCTCAGATGGGGCTCCAACTGACCACATAGCTCTTGAAGGGTAGGTCGATCCAAACGGAATTTACGTATGATGTCCTCATCCTCCATGTCCGCCAGCAATGTGAATGGACGATGCACATTTGGTCGTCTCCTACATCAAATAAAAGTGGACACATATCAATTAAATTCCCCTATGAGATGTGTCCAACATCTTACGTCTTGACTGACACAGCGCCAACAATGACTGGACTGAAACAACAGCTTACAGCACAAGTCACATGCAGAGACACCTTGCTCTCAAGTAGTTGTACACGTGTTCAATATGTACATACTGAGTACCCCCAAAACAGATTCAGACTATGTGAATGTAAAATGGTACATTCCGACATCTTGTGTCACCAGCCCTGAGAGTAGTTGACACAGCACATGTTTGAAACAGCAACACTGCTGGCTTCTACGTAGCTGCTGTACCTGCCACACCTTCTTGCGTGAGTCGGACAGAGCACACATTAACAACACAATGAGCACAGTGTGTGTATAAAGATCAAATAACAAAATGAGTCCAGCAATCTACACAGTGAAATAGGCACATTATATAGTCAGACCATCATTACTGTGTGTTGATTAGCCATCTCACACATTTACATGTTTATAAATTTGAGAGTCCATTACACACAAATATCATATGTGACATGTGAGGGAGTACATTCCAATGCATGTAATCCTGTGCACTGACATGGCATGTGTAGTCATCAGTGAGTTCAATGTCACACTAGCATTGAATTTAACAATCTGGTGGCATGATTCATTGTAAGTGTCTACTGTTCAATGCTGAGAACTGGCCATTGCCATTGCTACAACATGATGTGTCCATAGGTGCCGTAAGCGTGCACCGCCACCGCAATCATGGTCATTGGCACCAATTGAAAAATGCCAATTCGTGGTAGCGTTTGCCTGGGCCCCGCGGTGTGACACCGCCAATGCCCATGCCCTTTCAGCCAATGGGAACCGCGATCGCGGTAGTAAAATACACATTTGAAACCTGTTGTAGGCGTGCTCCGTAACCGCGGGCCCGGTCATTGGGTACATTTGAAAGATGCACGATTGCGGTAGCGACCGCCTGGGCCACGCGGTGTGACACCGCCAATGCCCATGCCCTTTCAGCCAATGGGAACCGCGATCGCGGTAGTGAAATACAGATTTGAAACCCGCGGTAGGCGTGCTCCGCTACTGCGGGCCCGGTCATTGGGTACAATTGAAAGATGCACAATTGCAGTAGCGACCGCCTGGGCCCCGCGGTGTGACACCGCCAATGCCCATGCCCTTTCAGCCAATGGAACCGCGATCGCGGTAGTGAAATACACATTTGAAACCCGCGGTAGGCATGCTCCGCTACTGCGGGCCCGGTCATTGGGTACAATTCAAAGATGCACGATTGCGGTAGCGACCGCCTGTGCCCCGTGGTGTGACACCGCCAATGCCCATGCCCTTTCAGCCAATGGGAACCACGATCGTGGTAGTGAAATACACATTTGAAACCCGCGGTAGGCGTGCACCACCACCGCGGTCCCGGTCATTGGGTACATTTGAAAAAAGCTGACCTGGAACACCAATTGCAGCAGCTGAGTACCACTGAAACAACCCCAGGGGGCTATATATGTCTGTGTGAGAGCCACACATTTCCACTGCATCCAGACACTGCTGCCTGCCATTCTTCATCCCCAACTGCTGCTGTTCCTGTCCCCTGGACCCAGTGATGGCGAGAACTGAGAACATCAGGGCCCGTCCCTTCACCACAGAGGAGCTGGAGGTCCTGGTGGATGAGGTGCTTTCACAGTATGGGAGGCTACATGGTGCTCCAGATGTACTGGTAAGTGTTTCAGAGTGAAAGTTTGAGAGTGCATAGAGTGCTCACATGATGTTGCTCTGCACTAGTATGTGCCTGTGAGTGCAAGTTAATGTGCATGCATCCTCATTTTCCATATACCATGCTCCATACATGGCCTAGTAAATATTGCACTTGAGTATTTGGGGAGGATGGCAACATGGACATTTCTACAGCCCTTCTTCAGCAATAAAAATACAGACGCTGGTCTGAGACTGGGTAATGTAAATGTGTGATACACTGCCTAGCATTCTGACTTCATGTCAATGGGGTGTGTAGCCTTATTTCCACAGATCCATGGCTGCATTTAAGGATGGGAGGGACATGCAGTGTTTTTTCAGCCATACAGTAACACTGCTGGTTTGGACAGTCGAAGTCAGGAAAAACATTGCCTGTGCTATGTGATGTCATAGTCCATGAGGTTTTTACATGCTCATTTGTGACATTACAAATGTATTTCGTCCAGAGGGTACGATTGTGCGTCCATTTTTCATATTGCCCCCATGGATATGTGTGCATTATGCACAAGATTAAAATGCCAGAGTGTAACACTCTTGGTGGTAATTCACCTATGACACAGCAGATAAATGTAATTTTGAGATATCATCCTTCCATTGTTATCATTGTGTGTTCTTTCTCGCATGTGTAGGCACTGTTTGCCCTCTCATATTGTACATGCATGTGAATTTTCTGATGGCCCACGTTTGACCTCAGTGTGAGTCACCCTCGCCTGCACAGAAGCTGCCCAATTTTAAAAGGACCCATCAGTAAATGGACAGAGTGAAACTTATGTGATGTCTGCCACCCTATTTCTCAATGAGCTATCTTAGGCCTGAGGATTGCACAAGACAGGCCTACACCTTGTGAGAAGAGTGTGAGAATGTAGGATCATGTCTCTAAATGTGACCTCCATGACACAGGTAGCCATTCACTGGCCAAGGACATTGAGGGGTGTGTAGTGTTGGACACAGTGAGTCTGCCCCGACTCATCATTTCCAATGTATTGTATGTATTGCTCACTCACATACTGCATCACAGATGGGGGCCTTCTTCACATTGGTTTCTGTGCTGGCACTCTGCATGTGTATGAGATGGCCAGGTACTGTGTCCATCATCATACATGTATACCATTCTATGAGATTATTTGATGCAAATGTACTACGTGTCATGCTGTATGGCATCTGCTCAACATTTATGAATTGGTGTGCTATGTTTTTTCATGCTCCTGTACTGACACACAGTGGTACATAACACAGTGTCACTGAAACTTCCTCTTCTTGTCTCCCATGCCTGGAGCTTAAAGTCCAGCAGTGTAAGGCCATATGGAGGGCCATTGCATGCAAGGTGCGGGCTCTGGGTGTCTCCAACAGACAGCACACACACTGTCACAAGAGGTGGGATGACATCTGCCGGCTGAGCAAAAACGTGGCAGAGATGACGCTGGGGGTGCTCCCTCTGACTGGCAGGTTGGCACGCAGGAGCATGACCCCATTAATGGCCCGCATCTTGGCAGTGACACAGCCAGAGCTGGATGGACGTTTGAGGGCCCATCAGCAGCAAGTTGGGGGTGAGTATTCTGTGAAGGGTGACTTTGGGTGTGAGTGACTGCATGTATCCCAACCCTGAGCCAGTGCGGAGCTCAGTGCTGTTTCTAGTGTGATGCAATGGGTTGTAAGTGGCCTCTGTGTTGAGTGCACCTGTCATGCATTTTCGCTACATGTACTTTCTCATGTGTTCAATACAATGGCCCTTGACATTGCCAGATGAGATGTGGCCTTCTGACATCTTTTTTTATTTTTTTATTTTATTTGTCAATTTCAAGAAGAGAAATACAGACAATAGTGTTGAATGATGCAAAAGAATAAGAGCATACAAACCCTACAAACACCCCTCCCCCTCCCAGGCAGAGCAATAACATCATTGTAGTACATTTCAGAAAAAACCTGCAAGCAAAAGATCAGCGTATGTAAGGCAATAGCCAGGACAATCGTGAAAAAGTTCTTACCTATAGTCCACCCCTGGGGGCCAGAAACCGCAATCACACCAAATCCAAGGTATCGCTTTGGGAGTGACAAATGCCTTGACAGCCAGCAAGCACCTCCACAGGGCTGTTAGATTATGGAGGAAATAGGGGGTTGCAGTACGGGAAATTCACAATAGGTCAGGGTGGGATAGCAAATAGGCTGTGAAGGGGGCCGAAAAATCTTTGGGGGGGGACTTCTCAGGAAGCTCTTCCTCATATAGCCGTAGCTGGTCCCTACAATAGATCAGGTCACGGAGCCATTTTTTGACAGTAGGAGTTGTCTTAGCACCCCAGCACTGCGCAACTGCTCTTTTCGCGAAGAGGGTGGAAATTGCTAAAATGCGCCTGTTACAGGGCTTAAGGCACTTAACATAACCCAGTAAACATAGCACAGGAGTGCAGCACACAGGCTCCAGCACAATATCAGTGAGCACGGACGCCACAACTGTCCAGAAAGCAAGGACACCAGCACACAGCCAGGCAACATGGATAAAGTCTGCATCCGCCATTCCACACTGTACACAATTAGCCGTCTCTCGCAGACCATACTTGTACAACTGCAGGGGGGAGTAGTATACCTGATGTAGGAATTTAAAGTGAATAATTCGAAGATTACAGTTAGCCGTGAGGCGACCCGTGAGTTGGCAACACGCTGTCCAAACCTCCGGTGCAATGGGTATACCCAACGCTGCCTGCCAGCGTAAACAAGAGGGATGATCGCCCTGTTCCCGCTTGCGCATAGAGGCGTTGTAAAGTTTAGTGATTAACCCCTTGCGCCCCTCTCCCGACAGCATCGCCTGCAATGCCCGTAGAGTAGTGGGCTCCGTAGGGTACTCTGGATAGGCCGCACGGACAGCCTGACGAACACGGACGAATGTAAAGCCGAACATAAACCCACGATCTGCACCATTCTGCGCCTCCCGTAGTGTTTTAAATTGACCCCCCTTGTAGAGGTCTCCTAGCCGAGAGATGCTCGCTGCAGCCAGTTCTCGTATGGCCGTCGCCTCTCGTGCCGCAGAGATATCCGGGTGTGAAGCTAGTGGTAGCAATGGAGCATATAAATATGACAGTTGAGCCCGTGACACGAGCATCCGCCATGCCCACGCCGTGCACTGTGGGGGGTTAATCTTGGTCCGTGGACCACCCGAGCCAACCGAAAGGGTCACCGCCGGCAACGCCATAGGCAGAACCGCATCCGATTCGACAGCCACGTGGGGTTGGAAACGCTGGGGGAAATGCCAATAATGTGCAAATTGCGCCTGCGCACACAGGTAATAAAGACGAAAGTCAGGAGCCTCGAAGCCACCTCGGTCGAAAGGTTGAACCAAAAGATCCCACCTGCATCTGGGTTTCTTACCGCCCCACACAAATGTTAAAAGTGCAGATTGCAGAGTTCGGAACAATGCTACATTCAGTTTGATAGGAATGTTTACAAAGAAGTATAGCAGTTTAGGCAAAAAGACCATTTTCACTACCGCTATCCTATCCGCTAGAGAAAGGGGTAAGTGCGTTCATCGCACAGCCTGTTCTGAAATACGCGCAACCGTCCGTCCATAATTCTCAGAAACGACTGTGTCTGGGTCCCTATGCACCCAGACCCCAAGGTACTTCACAGGGTCAGACGTCCAGGACAATGGAAAGTCCATCTCCACTTCCTTCGTGTGCGCAGTCAGGGGAAACACCACGGATTTCGACCAGTTTATCCCAAGGCCGGAGAACCTTTCAAACCGTACATACTCCCTGAGTAATGCAGAGAGATGCACAGCCGGATCGCGGACATACAGCAGCATGTCGTCCGCATAGAGGGAGACAATCAGTGGTCGCGGCCTTCTGACATCTGATGCATTAAGGGTGTCATAGACATCACCGGGCAGTGAACAGCAATGTGCATCATCTTTGTGTGCTTTTTTAGATGTGTGCAGTGCTTAACTTGCAAATTGTGAGAACTACACATCTGACACCAATGTGCAACAGTCGTTGTGCTTCAAAGCACAACATGGTGGATATCAGTAGCTCATGACCATTGCAAAAGGACATTTGGGAGTCAGTATCTGTGTTGTTCCCTTAAAGTGACTCCATATGTGACATACACAACATGTTGAGATGTATATCTATCTCACCTACAGGCACGTAGGTATGCTTACAGAGATTAGTATGTTAGGTTACAAGGAGGCGCGGGCCAGCTATTTGGCTGTGTCAACGTCACATGGGTCATTAATGTCAACTATGCATGTTTCCATGCATCTTCTGAGGATTGCATAAAGTTTGCACATGCAGACTGCACATGGTGGTGGGCAACATGGGGGTATCATTTTCTAGTTTTGTGCTTTGCTTGCATATGATGTTTGTGAGTATGGCACTATACTGAACCTACGTCTCTGTCTATTGCAGCATCTACAGAGGGCACGGAAGTACAGGGGATGGACACCAGTGGTGAAGATTCTGGCATGACTGCTACACATGAGCTCAGTGTCACTGATGTGTCCAGAGCCTCGGAGGGGGACAGGAGTGCCCTGGAAGAATCACGCCCGGAAACACCAACCTCAACATCATCTGACTCCAGCGGTGACTCCTCGATGTTGGCGGGCACAGGGAGTTCGAAATCTGCCTCTTCTTCCACCACACATTGTCCAGTGCCCACCCTCCCGGCTGCAACCACTAGTGCTGTCCGTGCCCGCAACCCTAGGAAGGGTAGAGTGTCCTTCCCCCCAGGCAGCGCTGCCCCTGCCCCTGTCTCCACTGCTGCCCTCAGTGTGGAGGCAGTGGACCTTTTGCGCCAGCTGTGTGTGGGACAGGCTGCTCTCCTGAATGCCTTCCAGGATCATGACAAGAAGTTGGCACAGGTAGTTGCCTTCATAGAGGGCATTCATTCTGACGTGGGTGGGCTACACAGAACTGTCCAGTCTTTGTCCTCCACAGTGACGGCAGCCATTCAGCTGTCACAGGCTCCCAGTCCAGCTCCAGTCCCTTCAGCAACCACCCTGCCAGTGGCACCACCTGACGAGAGTGCCCACACGCCACAGCCCTCAGGCGCCAAGTCCTCCACATGCAGCACACAACAGCAGCACTCCAAGCGACCCAGAGCACAGACACCATCCCCAAAACACAAAACAGGTACACAGGAGCGCAAAGGCAAAAGCCCTTCACATGACACTCAGGGGCATCAGGCCATGAAGCAGGCCTCAACCTCACCCTCACATTCATCTAAATCACCCCCATGCAAGGGCACTCCTATCCCCACACCTGCTCCCAAAGACAAACAAACAGTTGCTCTGCTGTGGACCTGGTGCCTGCAAAGACTCAGCACAAACACCTCTCTAAGGCAGATTCACCCACAACGTCAACTCCCACCCACACCCCTGTGAAGCTGGGACAGGAGAGCAAAGTGGGGGGTTTACCTGGACAACAGGGGAAGGAGGGGAAAAGGCAAGGACACCCCAAGTGTACCACCAGATCCAGCAAATACTCACAGGGAGAGCCACCTGCACCTGATACACCTTTGGTGGAGAGTGAGGCTGTTGTGCCCACCCCACTTCCCACTCCTGCCAAGACAATTGTTGGCTATCGAATCCCCGAGAAGTTGAGACCCAGCCCTCAACATTCACCCTCACACACTGTTCTCACGGCAGCATGTCTCCACCTCCCCGTGCCACCACGCCTCCCGGTCTAAGCAGCCCTCAGGCTCCCACAGCCACTGATGCCTCTACCTCAGCTGGTCCTCTCTCTCCCAAATCCAGTCCTCCAACTGGCCCCGACAATCAGTCACCTCCCAGTTCAACTGACAGCCACATCTGAGGCAAAGTCCCCCTCCCAACCCCATCTCTCCCACAGCGGAGCCTGGACTGCCCATTTGTATCCCCGGAGCTGGGGTGATTCCCATGGCAGTGGACGGTGTTACCCATTCCCTGTGCAGTTTCTCATGCACACATGTGCACACCGGAACTATGGACTGGCCAATGGCCTTGCTGTTTGTCACTTTGGATGCCCATTCCCTGTGCAGTTTCTCATGCACACATGTACATACTTTGAATTTGTACTGGCCAATGGCCTTGCTGTTTGTCACTTTGGATGCCCATTTCCTGTGCAGTTTCTCATGCACACATTACATACTTTAAATTTGTACTGGCCAATGGCCTTGCTGTTTGTCACTTTGGATGCCCAATCCCTGTGCAGTTTCTCATGCACACATGTACATACTTTGAATTTGTACTGGCCAATAGCCTTGCTGTTTTGTACTTTTGATGGCTATCTGGGTCTTATGTAATAAAGACAGTTACTCCTGTTGTCTGCTTTGTCAATGTCCTTGCCAAATAAAATGTTTTCTGTATGTTTATGGTTGCATGTGACACATGCTCTGTATGCCAGTTTGACATTGCCAATTGCTTGTTTTGCTTTTTCAGAGTTTGCCAGAGGTGACAGGCACTTTTGTTCTTGTTGACTCTGAGGCTTGAGGGTGCAATGATGGTTGTTTGTGATGATCTACTGTTATCCTAATCATTCTATGGTCAGGTTTGCTAAGTTGTACACATGTCATGTTTGGATGCAATACCACAACAGAGGTGAATTCTATCCACAGGATTACTTGCGGGGTGGCCAGGGTCCATCATATCTGTGTGATCTTTCTTGATGTGTGAACAGCAGTGTTGATGTGTGGTCATCTTGTGTAGGCCTGTCTTCATAGTCACATGTGTACATTTGAATGTGTGAACTTGAGTAGTCATACAGTGTAAATGGGCTATCATTGTCAGTAGTGTTGATGTGTGTGTGCCCCTGCAATGCCAACTACACACATGTATGATCCAGGTAATGAGTGCCTTTTTGTTTAAATTGTCAGCCATGTGCTTCAGATTGTGGGCACATGCAGGAGTTGTAGGTTGGGCACTGTGCAGTGTGTTGGTGTGTCCTTGCACTCCTGGGGAACACCTACTTGTTGTCGCTGCCAGTTGTGAGTATGCAGAGTGTGTGACAGCCAAGTCTGTGTTGTGTTTTGTTGATCAGCCATGTGTCTTGTTTCTGTTTGTGCTCACTGTGCAGACCTGCTCAGCCACACTGACATTATTTGTGATTTTTCTCATGCATTGCTGTCACTTGACCCATTTTTGGCTCCAGTATGGTATGTGGTATGTGGAGTCATACCATCCCCTATATGTGCTTCTGATGCCTACACATTGTGAGTTACTCCTCTATGTGTTTGTGGACTGTGCACTCCTCACCTGTCCACTACTGAAGTACACTCCACTTAAATCTCATGTCTTCCACCCCATGCTTGCCAGTGTGTGAGCCTCCCCACCACTTCATAGTGTGACACTATGCTGTGTGAGGATGATCTGTGTACAGGACCAATGTGCCACTCAGGACAGTTTCACAATTAGTTGTAGGATATTTTCTTCTACTGGTTTGTAGTCATCGTTGCTCATGTGCAGTGCATGTGTTTGAGCATCACAGTCCTCTAGTCATGTTGTTTGCATCTGGGTTTCCATGAGATGTGCATCTGTGGGTGAAGGCTAAGGTGTATGTGTGTTTGCTGAGGTACTGCTACCCTTCCTGAGTGTGATGTTATGTTTGTGCTGTGATGATTTGTGTTGTGGGAGTTCATGGTGTGTCACTCAGATATGTGTGCTACTGGTTTTGTAGTTGTGCACACACTGCTTGGTGTGCATGCAGTGCTGTCAGTGTATGTTGCCTTGTACTTGCTTGGTGTGCATCCCCCTGATGTCCAGCTGAGTTTGCTATGTGATGGATTGGCATGTGCCTCTGTTGTGTTGTTCTTGTGGATGTATGCAGTGTTTGGCCTGTGTTGGCTCTTTCTGCTGACAGGTGCAATGTGTGTGTTGTTCTATTTGCATGACATTGTGTGTGAATAGTTTGTGCATTGTGATACATTCATATGTTTGTTGCATGTGTAGTGTGCATTTCTTGTGTGTATGTCACATGTAGCAATGTGGATTCAGGTTCATAAACTTGTTTTGAGTGCACACTAGTGGTTTGTCCTCCTATTTTGGGCCTGTCACTTGTCAGGATTGTGCATGTGCATGCTTGTGGTACACTATGACACCATGTTCACTTGATGACTGGTGTGGTGTGTAATTGTGTGTTAGCTGATTTGTCCCCTTGATCCCAGTTATTGTTCATGATTGTTTTTTGAGGAGGTAATTCTTGTTTGTGTATGGTGTCTCTGCATTTGTCCAGAGTGACAATGTTGTGTATTCCTGTTCTGTCTAGGGTCACATTGCCTTTCCACTGTTTGGCTGCACATGGCTGGGCTTGTTGGACTTCTGTGGATGTTGTTTGTGAGCTTTGTGTTTGGCTATTGGTTTTGTGTCAGCATTGGTTCAGGCATCCCTGAGTGTGAGTCTGATATTTGTGGATGCACCACAGGGAGTGTGATTGGTTGTCAGTGAACTCACAGAACATCACTTGCACCATTATGTGTGTTTCACACAGGTGTTGAGTGTTGCAGGTGTGAGGTGGGTAGGTGAGGGGCATGTGTGAAGGTCCTACTTGTGTTTGACAGTCAGGGAGTGTGACAATGAGCCACATGTGTTGTGCTGATGGCATACATATGTCAAGTGAGTTGACACAGATGTGTGGCTGGTCACTGCATGACTTCTGACACTTCCTATCATTCCTGTGCCTATGCATGGCTTGCCTTGATGTATCCCTGAGTTGTTGCACAGAGGTCACTCTGGTTTAATTTCACTCACTGTGCCACCCATGTCTTATTTGAGGGCCTAAGGGTGGTGTGATATGTTCCTTCTCTTGCATGTGATGTACACATGCTATGTGGCTTGCTCCATGGCTTTCCAGCACTGTCCACTTCACTTTTGGCTAGCCCATTTATTGTCCTCCATTGCTGCTGAACTATGGTATGAGTATGTGGCAGAGTGTCAGTGTGGGGTCTTTCTGAGGGACTTGACAGGCAGTGTGAACAGTTCAGTGGTTGTTGATATGCAGTGTGAGTCTTCATTTCTTAATTATACTCCGTTTGATTCACATGAGTGGAAGGTAGGTGTGAGGAGGAGGGTTGTCCAGCTCCTGAGCTTCTGTGCAGGGTGTTCCTCTTCACCCCCACCTTCCCAGTTAATCTCCCTTGTCCTTTGCTGTGTGAAGTGCGAGGTCTGGCTACACCTGGCTGATTAATTGTGCATGGGGGGCACAGGAGGGGCACACAGCATGTGCCCAAATGGGTGTGTGATGCGTACTGTGGGAAGGGTGGAGCCCAGTAAAACCGGGCAGACTGCCCATGCCTGGCGCCGGCCCTGCCTACTACATTGTGCGCAGGTTTTCCCGCGTCTTCACTGCTGCGGTGACTTTCCCGGGACATTGCAGTGATTTCGCGGTTGATGGGTGACCCTGATGCGGAGGTGTGGGTTTCTATCAGGTAGGACATGTGTGAGTACACTGGGGGATATGTTCCTGTCCCCACCAGAGTGTCTGATGTGGACAGGAACCGTATGTCAGCACAGGAGTTGTGTGTTGTGGTTGTATGCGGAGTTGTGTATTTGCGTACCTGCGGCGTTGTCCGTGGCAGTGTCTTATTTGCTGGTAGTGGATGAGGTACAGCAGCGGTAAGGTTTGAAGAGCTGGATCCATAGCGATCAGTACCGCGTGGAGGGGACCGGGAGTCGAGTTTCGCTCTCCGCAGTAGTGCTTCCGCCGTCTCCGGGTGGCTGGATTCTCCGCTGCGGTGTGATGGGCTGTTTGGGGCATCGGGATTTGTACGGCAGACGGGACGTCATTCCGCACAGCGGTGTTTCTCTATTGGCTCCCTCCGCCGCGGTTGCAGACGGAAATTTCTGGTGGTTCACGTAACTCCGCAGCGGACGGAAAATGGGCTCTGTTTGCCCATCGTAATATGGCGAACGCGAGGACTGCTGATGGAGTGCGGAAAAATACATTTTCCGCCACCGCCAGCACCGCGGATGTGCCTCCGACCGCCATCGTAATCAGCCCCTTAGTTGGAGCCCACCTTCAGGCAGTTTTACTTCTAAATTCTATAAAAATGCAGCTTTTCATGGCCAAATTGGGTGGAAAAGGTTTTAGGGTGGGGCTAAAAACTAAAAAACGAAACAAGAATCATGAGTACAAGGTACTTTCAAATCTAGCATGATGGAAGTCTGGGTGCTATTTAAGCTGTTTGCTAGTTTCCTCCCTAATATCATTTGGGTAATCTAGCTACACCTTGGTAATGATCTCCTCAGGGGAAAGAAATTGATAGAGACTGCTATATATTGGCTGCAACTAGACAAATAGATTAGCATAATGCTAAGTTTCTTTTTTTTTTTTAACCAAATTTTATTGGCATTTAATCTTTATTGTCACATACAGTACTTTATGAGGAATAAGCCTTTAGTATGTATGAGAGATGGGTCTGTGACCATTCGCAAATTCTTACAATCCAACTTTCTCAAAACAGAAAATAGAACAGTTTCCCCCTCCCTCCTCCCTCTCCTGGATTGCAATGGAACAAGGATTGCATAGAGGCAGTTTGTTGGCAGCTGCTTGTACATGTGGGATGTCTCAGTGGTGTACAGTGGAGGCCGGGGTCGCGTGTGCTAATTTTGATGTCCTCCCAGATCATTGCCTAGAGCAGCGCCAGCCGCCCCAGGGGAGCCCACCTCTTCAACGTCTTCCTGTCCAGAGGCTATTAGTTCACCTACTAAGGTTTCCCAGGCTTTGGCACTGTCCATCGTACCAATCCCCCAACTGGCTTCTCTAAACAGCAGCCTGCTTTCGGCTCCCGCCCATCTCTCGAATTCTCTTCTCCCGGTGGCAATCTGCGGTCCTCTCGGGGCCTTTCAATTCCTAGCTATCTCCCTCTTGGCTAGGACGTAAGCAAGGTCTTGAAACTTCCCCATCACCTTGTTCTTAGCCGTGTGTGGAAACCATCCCAAGAGGAAGTGCTCTGGCGTCTGTGGCAAGTCTTTATCAAGTAAGTCGCCTATTATCTGTCAAATGTCTCCCCAGAGAGTCTGCAGTAGGGGGCAGTCCCAAAACATGTGGAGTATGTGTGCCTCCCTCTCCCCGCATCTCGGGCAGACCGCTGATTCCGCACTGAAGCACCGCCTAATGCGGGCTGGCGTCAGGTACGCTCTGTGCAGTACATAATAGTTAATTAATTTAAAACGTGCGTTCCTGGACGCCTTTGGTATGCGTTCTAGTATTTTTCCGCAGGCCCTCTCTGGAATTTGCTTACCAAGGTCTTCCTCCCATTGTAGTTTCAGGCGTTCTAGTGGCCGCCATGCATCCGTCTGTATGGCCTTGTATAAGCAGGACACCGTTTTAATTCTGCCCACTGAGAGCGCCACATATCTGCACCCCGCCAGTGCTCGTGGCTCTGTGCCCACTCCCCTCCAATGCTCCCTAATCTTGCGGGTCAAGGCCCTATGCTTCAGGAAGTGTCCCCCAGGAATGTCATATGTAGCCTGCAGGTCTTCGAAGGGTATGAGTGCAGAGTCTCAGTATAGGTCTCCCATTTCTCTCAGTCCCGCCTCTACCCAGTCCTCCAGCCCAGTGCTCTCCCTGTGGGAGATATCGCAACAGTGTCAGTGGTATGGCAGGTGAGTAGGGAGTCGCAGCGCCCACCTTCCTCAGGTATCTGGACCAACAGCGCATTACCACCTTGGTAGCCTGTGTGTCTGCTGGCGCGGTGCGGCAGACTCGTAAAAGTATTTTTGCTAAGTTGGCAGTATCTGGTGTGTCCGGGCAGCGTTCCCTGTCAGGGTTGCGGTCTGCTGCTAGCCACTGGATCAACCAGTATAGTTGCGCAGCTAAATAATAGCTCTCAAGGTCAGGCACTGCTAGCCCCTCCTCTGCGGTAGGGCGTCGTAATGATGACAGTGCTACTCTCCGCCTGCCTGTGCCCCAGATAAAGGAAGTGACCATCGAGTCCAATTCTTTAAACATCGCCCGTGGGATCCACACCGGCAGTGTCCCGAAATAATACAGGAGGCGTGGCAACGTTATCATCTTTAGGACTGCCACTCTTCCAGCAATGGAAAGCGGGAGTGTGCTCCAGAAATCCATTGCTGCTTTCGCTGCCGTCACTGCCTTGCCTACATTACCCTCCAAGAGGTCCGAGGCCTCATGATAAACTTTAACACCCAGGTATTGTAGGCATCTAGGTTCCCACCGCAGTCACTCCAAAGTAAGCGGTGGAGGGGTATCAGGGGTCAGCGGAAACAAACTGGATTTTTGCCAGTTAACCTGGAGTCCAGAGACAGTGCCAAAACGGGCCAGCATAGCGCGTGCCCCATGGAGTTCGCCCGCAGTATCGCGCAAGAAGATCAGTAGATCATCCGCATATAAGGCTATCAGATTTCGGCCCGTTAATGTCTCTAGGCCTCTGTAATCCTGGCCGCTCCTGGCTCTGCACACCAACGGTTCCATGGCCAGAGCAAACAGGAGGGGGGAAAGGGGGCATCCCTGTCTCGTTCCTCTCTCCACTCTCTGTGGAGGTGAAATGACTCTGCCAGTGCGCACCCGGGCTGAAGGGACTGTGTACAGGAGCTGCACCCATTTCAGGAATCCCTCCCCCAGACCCATCCCAGCCAGGACTACATACAAATATTGCCACTCCAGGCTGTCAAAAGCCTTCTCTATGTCCACCGCGAGCACTGCTGCTGCCTGCTTATTGTACCCTTCAGCATCCATTACCGCTAGAAGGCGTCTGATGTTAGTGGCAGTGTTCCGCCCTGGGATAAATCCCGCCTGATCAGGGTGAACAAGATGAGGCATGTGTGGTAGCAGACAGGTCGCGAGGATCTTACTCAAGATTCTATAGTCCATGTTCAACATGGACAACGGTCTGTAGGCCGTGTAGTCATGGGGTTCCTTCCCTGGTTTAGGAATGGGGATGATAAGGGCCTCCCTGGTGCTGTCCGGCAACTGCCCCAGTTCGCGGGCCTTATGGTACACTGCGGCCAGGTGGGGGGTCAACTCCTCCACATAGGTTGCGAAAAATTCGGCCGGCAGGCCATCAGTGACCGGCGTTTTATTACGCGCCATTCCCTTGATGGCCACCGGAATCTCCCGTTGGGTGATATCCGCCCCCAAGAGCTCCGCAATTTCAGGGGTCAAGCGTGTCAGTGGTAGATCAGTCAGGTAGTTCCCCATGTCTGCCAGTGCGAAGGTATTCGTTTTGGTATAAAGTGCGGCATAATAGCGTGCAAAAACCTTGTTAATCTTATCCTGAGCAAAGTGTCTGATCCCCCATTCGTCCTCTATTTCAACTAGGGGAGAGCCCCGGCGCACTGGATTTGTCAGCCATGCCAGGAGCGAACCACACTTGTCCCTTTCAGCATGGGTGCACTCCAGATATTTTTTGTAGTCGAAGCTCCTGAGCCTTTCCGTTTGTCTCGCGGTCTCCTCTTTAGCATCCAGGAGCGCCCTTTGGAGCTCCGGATGTCCCGGTCTCCTGCGTTCCACCTCCCGGAGAGCTGACTCTGCCCCCTCTACTTCGCTCATAAGGACCTTCCTGACTCCCGTGGCACGTGTAATGCACTGGCCCCTCAGGACCACCTTGAAAGCGTCCCATTCTGTGGTGAGGGATGTCGCCGTCCCAGTATTAAGTCGGAAATAGTCCGCTATCTCATCCCATATCTCCTCTCTAAAGACCTGATCCTCCAGTGTGTCTGGTCGAAGTTGCCACGTGGGAATCGCCAACAATGCTAAGTTTCTTGCCACACTTCTGTACATCAATCTATTAGTAAACAAAACCATGTTACAAAACAATAAAATCCAAACTATTACCTTAAGATGCTTTTTCGGTGTGTTAGTCCTGTGATGAATTTCTTGTAGAGTAAAAAATACAAGATCGCAGTATGCTAGTCTTTCACAGTTTCGAAGGTGTAAGCAGAAGGTAACAGGAGTTAAAATGTGTCCAAAATCAGCTCAGTTAGGTGTTAGTGTTACCTTTCAAACCAGGGTCCTCCAAGCCTTTCTTAATCCAGACAAACTGAGTTAAAAATGGCCAAAATCCAAAGTTACAGCGCTAATAAAGTACCAGTGTTAGCCTTCACACCAATAACTTTCCAGAAGTAAAATAGTCCATGCACAGTGCTCCTACCTTTGAGGGCTCTCTCAAAAGTACCACAGCACCTGCTTAGTCTTGCTCACCAGTTATCAGACACACTACATTAGCTGTTACTAGGAAATGCTGACATGCTGCACTGGATCACGAACTAACAACATCTGTTCATCGAGAACTCACTAGAACATCCAGCATCTGGAATACCTGGCCTTCTTTTATAGTGCAGCTTTCAAAGCAGCTCCTGTGCTATGTGTACTGGTTAGTTCAGTTTTCGTCAGATTTAGGGAGTGCTCGTAGTTGTGTTTGTTAGCATTACCTGAATCTTTTATCTGCAAAGCAAAGTCCACCAGGTAACTGTATGTATGTTCTGTCCCACAGGGCTAAATGCTAGACAAGGGGGCTCGCGTCCAATAGTTCCCAATACTGCCATCCCAAGATAGTCTGCTGAAATACACTCTGATCTGTGTTTGAACTCACAATTATCAGTTTATTGGATATTACAATATTGTCACTTTTTAACCAAGAACATTTTGAAATTATGTTCTGTGGATAAACAGATGTCTGTTGAATTACACAGTAATATCCAATTATCACTGATGACATCTCAAATGACATCAGTGATGACATCATCCACAGAACCACTCACACTCCCACTCATACCCCATACAGCCTCTCATACGCCTACTCACACACCCACACAACTACTCACATACCCATTCACAGACCCATCCCAGTACTCATATACCCACTCACTACTCCATAGAGGCAGTCACACACCCACTCACTCACTCGTACAGGCACTCACACAACCATTCACTCACCCATACAGCCACTCATACAACCAGTCACCCACCCGTATAGCCACTCACAGAGCCACACACTCACCCATACAGCTACTCACATACCCACTTATTTAACTACAGTCACTCACACACAACACTCATCCATACAGCCTCTCAGCATAGCCACTCACTCACACACCCACACGACCACTTACATACCCATTCACCCATCGATACAAGAACTCACACATCCACTCACTCACCCATACAGCAATTCACACACACTCTCTGATACAGATACTCAAGCACTAACTCACTTACCCAAACACTCCCTCAAATAGCCACTCACTCATCCATACAGCCACTTACACACCAAGTCACACATTCACACAGCCATTCAGACACCCACTCACTCACTCATATAGTTACTACACACCTACTTACCCACTCATAGAGCCACTCACATGCCACTCATTCACTCATGCAGCCACTGACACACCCACTTACTCACCAATACTGCCACTCACACAGCATGTCACTCATTCACACAGCTACTCGTACACCCATACTGACACTTACACACTCATACACACAAGGATACATACAGTCACACAGCCACTCATATAATATATGTTGGAAGTGGTATCACTCAGTAGTCGTGCACCTAGTATACTAATTTAACTTTTGTAGTAGGTTAGTATATGTTTAACACCCATAAACTCTTCTAAAAGTGTACACTCACTTGATGATGTCATCAGTGATGTCATTTGAGATGTCATCAGTGATGTAATATGTGAGGTAATAAGCAGTGCATTGTGGGGGTGTAAGGTAGCTCAGGTAACTATAACTGTTGAATTTCACTGGTTTCGTATGAGTGAAATCTCAGCCTAACTATAACGTCCCTGTAACCTTTGAATTTTTCAGTGAATTTCTAAGGTTTTTTAAATTCTATTTCCTAGCCATAACGTCCCTGTAACCTTTGGTTTTTTAAAGTGCATTTCTAAGGTTTTTTCAAATTTTATTTCCTAGCTATAACGTCCCTGTAACCTTTGTTTTTTTGTAAGTGAATTTCTATGGTTGTTTAACTAGTAGTCACCTTTGCGGGGTGGTGAAACATAGGGTCGGTACCTCCGACCAGCTCTCAGGAATCCTGCTGTAAGGGACTTGCTAGAGATAACAGGAGGGCTTCTTGGCCCCCAAGGACCATCAGCAGCCAGGGGGTCTTCATCCACACAAGCAGGAGTGCGCCAGAGTGATGGACAAAGGGGGCATGGCCTCCAAAGTCCTTACAGCAATCATGCTCTGTGGGACTTAATGGAGGTAACAGAAGGGATAATTGGCCCCCAAGGACCCTCCGGAGCCAAGGGAACTTCATCCCTAAACCAGCAGTGCACCAGGAGGCGAGTTTGCAGAGTGGTGGAGAAAGGGGGTGTGGCCTCTGAAGTCCTCTCAGCAATCAGGCTGTGTGGGGCTTGCTGGAGGGCTTGTTGGTCCCCAAGGACCCTCTGGAGCCAAGAGAACTTCATCACCCAACCAGCAGTACACCAGGAGGTGTATTTGCATGATTGGTAAAGAAAGAGGGCATGGCCTCCGAAGACCTCTCAGCAGTCCCTCTTTGTGGGGCTTACTGGCGGTAACAGGAGGGCATGTTGGCCCCCAAGGACCCTCTGGACCTAAGAGGGCTTAAACCCCCAAATGGCAATGCACCAGGAGGCACATTTGCAGAATGAAGGAGCAAGGGGGAGGGCCTCCAGCGACTTGCTGATCTTTTTATTTTTTTGTAATTGTTTTCTTTAATTGGAGGGTGTGGCGCCCCTTCCCTGGGCCAATTTCTGCCCTGGGGACCCTATCCCCCAGGGCCAGGCCTATTTTCAAAAGGGGAGGGGGCAGCGCAACCCCCCTCCCTGAGCCGATTTTTTTCCCCAGGGACTCCACCCCCCGGGACCCAGCCTTTTCTTTTTTATAATTTACAGGGAGGATAGCTGAGCACCACCCCCAGCCAATTTCGGCCCCTGTGACAACATCCCCTGGGCCCAGCCTCTGTTATGGTTGCCCTGGTCCCTCCTAGGGCACTCATTTTTTAGTGTAGGGGACTGCCGGAAGAGCCTCAAGACCCTGTGGTCCCTGCTGGCTCCCTGTCATTGCTTTTACACATAGGGATCTGCTAATATGCAGCTCCCTGTGTGTAAAAGCAATTGTGCACCGCTTTGAGCAAGCGAGAGCAAAATGCTCTTGCTTGCTCAAAGCAAAGCACAGTTTGCTATGGCTTGGCGGGAGTGGTAAAGCTCCCGCCAAGCCATAGAAAACATCTATGTCCCGGGGTGGGCACCCCAGTATATAGCAGGAGCCAGCCCTGGGGGGTGGCGATCCCCAGGGCCATGTTGGCCATGTTTCTTTCTATTTGCCCTAGGGATTTGGTGGTGTCCGGGGCTGTGGGGGGGGGGCACGCGGCTGCCCCACACTATTTCCAATTAAAGCCTCGTGGAGGTGTCAGACCCTGGAGCTGCGGGGGGCATGTGGCCCCTCCTGCATTCCTTTCAAGTAAAGCCCCAGGGAGGTGGCTGTCTCCAGGGCTGGGGGGGTCCAAGAGGGCACCCCATTTATAAAATTATCAGCCCCAGGTGAGGTGGTGGTCCCCGGGGCAGTGGGGGAGGCCCTCCCCCGCATTTTTCTAGAAAGAAGCCACAGGCAGGTGGTGGTCCCTAGGGAATTAGTGAGCCCCAAGAATGGGGGCTGTGCACCCCATCCTATATTTGCATATCACCCCCTGGATCTGCCCCACCTGGGGGCCAATAATGAATACCTGCGGGATCACTCTGGGACCCCTCCAAGAAGTCTAGGCCAGGGTGTTTCTATCCAAGATGGCTGTCAACACCTCCTGGTTGAAGTGCTGGCAGCCAATCAAATTTTAGTAGGATCAGTGAGTCCATTGCAAGGACTTGTGTCCCCAGATATCCATATTTTTGAAACTTAAATATCTCTGAAACTACTGAACGGATTTACACCAAATCACTACAAGCACGCTTTCTGGGCCAACATCTAGTTTTCTGCCAGGTCGGGGAAGTTTAAAAAAAAATTTCATGAAGATTCGTTAAGCGGCGCCAAAGTTATTGGCATAACAAAAAACGCTTTGCCTATGGAAACTTTGGTCCTAACTATAACTACCTACTGGCGACTGCCAGTAGGTAATATACATATATAAAGCTGACATTTTGCTATTAAAAAGTAAAAAATCGAAATAAAGAATTGAACAAATTACATTTTTTATATTAAAAATATAAGAACAGATATTTTATTGAAAATTCTGTTTAAAAAAAATCTAAGGGCCTTATTATAAGTTTGGCTGGTGCTGGAGCGGGACCAACCCGCTACCGCTCTGCCAAACCCATGTAGGAAATGCCTGCCAGATCTGGAGTTTTCTCCAGGTCTGATGGGCGGTTTTTTGGCGTTCCCAGGGCGGTGCCTATGAAATAGGCACCACAATGGGAATGTCAAAGGCAGTAGCTGCACAGCATGGACCGCTGCAGTCTGGAGTGCATGCACACAGGTTGTGCCCCTCCACATGCATCCACATGGCATGAGGCACCAGGGGGCTTTGTAGGGCCCACTTTGTTTCATCCCCGCCATGAAAAGTGGCGGTGAAGAAACTCATAATATGCTTGGTGGGGCCGCAGCGGCCCGCCAAGCATATTGCGGCCTCAAACCACCACGCCACCGCCAGGGATCTCTGATCCCTGGCGGACGTGGTGGTCCTAGGGCAGCCCGACCACCCTGGTCATAATGGGGTGGTCGTAAGACCGCAACTGCTGCGCCCCTGCGAGTCTGGCGGTCCACGTAATAAGCCCTAAACCACAAAAATGTAAAAAACACAACACCAAAAGTATAATGACGATAATGAAAATAGCACTAAAAAACGATATTGTTACCTGTGACATTCTTGTTGATGATATTTTCAATTGACGATATTCTTGCAACAATATTCTTGTATCAAGATATTAAAATCTTTATTGTTGTCCAAACACCATTTTATGATGGCGTACCTCAATTTGGAAATAGGACAGGTTCCTAGTTAAATACTCTTTATGGGGCTTCTTTCTCATCACTATCTAAACTCTTTGAATTTCTAATTGGAATAGAGTTGAAACATGCATTGGAAAAACTAACAAGCCCGGTGTTGGCTGCAGCCTTTTGGCTTTGTGAATGCTTGTTTTGCTTTTCATGGTTTTTCCAACACTTTATTTACGGGGAAGGTTCAGGGCCCTCTTCAAGTTAAAACATTGGCTTAAATTAAAAATGTTTTTAATCTTTAAAAGCACACATTGCCATAGTAGGTCCTGGTGCTGTAGAGAAAGATTTTGGGTGCAGATGTGAACTTTGTAAAAGTGCAGAATGCTATCACTCACAGTGATGTTAGCCATTGTTTAAGTGGGCTGACCAATTCCTCATGTTGTATGCTGCAGTGGGCAGAAGAAAAATGTGAAAGACACAATAACAGATCAATGAAAAAAAGATGGCTGGCTGCCAGTCGCTGTAATAAAGTAAGTTATGAATCTTTTCGTGTTTGTAAAAGTGATATTTTTTGACAAACTTAAAAGGGAAAATGACTTCTCTTCTAAGATATTAGACTAAGAAAAGACTTGTCTTCAAAGCTGCCCTATGTTCAATTATTGAGAAACAAATATACCAGAATCAATAATATATAACACAAAATGTTGACTACAAAACTCAACCACACAATAATATTTACCTGCAAAAATGGCAAGCATGAAAAAAACCTAAAATACCAGCAAAAACACTTTTATGAATTCAGGCTGCAAGTTAATTTGCCTTTTTTGTGTTACATTATACAGTTTGCTTATATACAGTCCTGTGACTGTTTTGCCATTACAGAGCTATTGGGTCAAGCACCAGAGATTGAAAGGCTAGATTTTCTTGTACTGCTCACAATTATAGAATTAATTTGTGCTTTGGCCCATTGCATGGTGAGTGATCTTAGTCTGTTTCCTTCTTGTTCTATTGGCAAATTATTTTTGGGAAAAATAACACCTTGCAATAAAGAATTTTTGACTTCATGCGTATCCTAATTGGAGTACGATTAAGACGATTTGCCTCTGCTTACCTCTGATTTTTTGTCTTTGCATGGGCTAACGACCTGGTCAAGGGGAGGGTGTCACGTGGCCCATAGGGACATTGTTGTTTTTTACTAACTTAGCATGAGTACGTTGCAGCTTGCCTGCTGCTTTGCGCACCTTACTACACATCTTTATTTTTGCAATTATTTCAATGACTGCTTTCACATGAGAACTCATCGCTGTGTTCACTCTCTGCATGTTCCTGGGATTTAGACTGAACATTATGTGCAAGGTCGAACAACAATGCCCCTTGTTATTTTGTTCTGGCCAGACCTTAGCCCTTAGACAAAACATACAGAGGCAGCTGTGTTTTGGACAACGTACTTTGGTTTTTAGTGGGGTACACAAATGGGTGACACACACTTGGAGAGGGACCTCTCCAGGGAGAAGAGCGAGACAGCACCTATGATGTAGATCTACCATCTATAGGCTAAGGTATGGGGTCTGCTGAAAAAGCCCAGAAATCTTATATTAGATATTAATACTTCTTCTTAGCAAGGGGAGGGAGGTTAAGCACTATAGGGGCATATTAGCAAGACCCACGTTAAAATTATCGCCGTTTTAGCGGCAGGAAACTGCCGCTAAAACGGCGATAATGGGCTTGATAATATGCGCTATAGAATTCCAATAGAAGCCCAGGTTAGATGTGCAGGACATCTAACCTGGGCTTCTATTGGAATTCTATAACGCATATTAGCAAGCCCATTATCGCCGTTTTAGCGGCAGTTTCCTGCCGCTAAAACGGCGATAATTTTAACGTGGGTCTTGCTAATATGCCCCATAGTCTTTTCTCCATTGTCTTTTTATGATGACATCTCCCTTCATGATATATGGACTAGCTGCCATGCTGACTGTATTTGTACTATGCATTTTCCTGCTTGTAGTGGCACGTATACTGCATGTTAGGGCACGTTAGTTAAAATAAATTTTTTAAACTGTTTCGTGTCTCTGTCAGATCGTATTGTGGACAAGTACAAGAGTGCGAGCGAAAGGGTGTGTCTTGTTACCGCGATTCCTGAGAGATCTGGGAGTGTTGTGTTCTGGGGTGCCTAATCATTTGTTTCTCTGTTAGTGAGTAGAAGAGCAAGTGAGACACTATAGCTAGTTGGTCCTGGGCTTGTGGGTACTAAGGTGGTAGAAAGACCCAGTCCCTATACACCAAGGTCCTATAATCCTGCACATATTTCTGTGTTTGTGCAGAATCCCTGCAACATGGCGCCACCAACGTTTGGTCTGCTGCTTGGGACCCCTGAGTAGCGCTTGTGCTTGTCCATAATACCCTTTCACCGGTTTCCGGAGACGTCCGTGGTGTGAGGGCTTAGCCTCCTATATTTGTGTTTTATAGGTTTTTCAAGCTTAAAGTTTAAAAGATTTTGTTACTATCTATTCACCCGATTTTGCACTACCGTTCTTTTGGTTTCTCCTTTTCTATTTTCATTACGGCAGTCGCTATTCCAGCACCTAACCGCGCGACGGTTACAGCATTCTTTTTTTTTTAATATAGTTTGTTTATTAATTCCAAACATCACAAAGTATTGATACATACAGTTGTCGTACATAGGATATCACAATGTTATCATGAGTCGGCATCATACAGCCAGTTGATCTAACAATCCAAATATCTGATTATTGCGTCTTGACATGTCCATTTCAACTGTTGGTGATGTACATAAACCTCCTCTATGTGTGTTCCACCCTCCGCATTTCTTATCCCATTTTTTAGGGCATCCTCTGGATTTATACACTTCTTTTTCGGCAACCATGCATTTGTCCATTTCTGCCGCCCAGTGCCTGATCGATGGTCGTTCCATAGACCCCCATTTCATCGCTATCGCCCTCTTAACCAGTGTGTATCCCAGCGTGGCTAATTGCTGTTCTATTGCTGTGAGATCAGTAGCGTCCCAGATATTGAGAAGCCCCAGTGCTGGTGTGAGCGTTATTTGTTTCCCTGTGGCATCCTGCATTTGTATTGTCGCCCCTTCCCATATATGACGCAGGAGAGGACAGTCCCATATAGTGTGAAAAAAGGTTGCCTCTTGATGACAGCCCCGCAGACATTGAGCACTCTGCCTGGTTCCCATTTTTACTAAGGTCCCTCCCGTGAGATATGCTCTATGAAGGACTTTTAATCGGATTAAACAAAACCGGAGAGTGATGGCTGCTTCCCTAGGAGACATCAGTGCTGTCCTATGTCTCCCTGCCATCTGTCCCCCAAAGCCTGGAAGGGATCTGGCAGATTATTGCAAAGTTTTCGATACGTTAGCGATATGGCTTTGTTTGGCATGGGCTCCGAGAGTAGCCGATCCTCTAGAAGGGACGAGTCCTGTAAGGCTTTCAGATCCGGAAGCACTGTCAGGAGCGCATGGCGGACTTGCAAATAGCGGAATACCTCACCGGGGGCCAATTCATATTTCTGTTGTAGTTCACTAAATGTGAGAATTTTGCCCATTTTTACTAGATGGCCAATATTAGATATACCAATTGTGTCCCATTTATCAAAGCCTGGTTGAAAACATAGGAGCCCAAGTGTTTGAGTAGACCACAAAGGCGTGGTCGCAGTCAACATCTCGAACCAACCTAGACATTTATTTGCCTGATGCCAAATGTCAACGTCTGTACAGTAGGGCCTACGTATCTCCCTCTCCGGCTATTTGTATATAGAGCCCCTAGATACCCTTCTTTTCCCATCTGGTATTTATCTAGCATATATGCAGGGTCCACCGGGGAACGATACAGCCAGTGATTTATGGCCACTAACTGTGAAGCCCAATAATAAAGTCTAATATCCGGGAGAGCAATCCCACCATCATACCACCCTTTAGTCAGTTTGTGTAGCGCTATCCGAGGCGCTCCTCTGTCCCATAGCAACAATCGAACCTCACCTTCAATACTCTTAAAGTATGAGTCAGGGACTTTGTAGGGGCAATTTTGAAGGATATAAAGGAATCGCGGAAGAGCCAACATTTTAAACAGGGCAGCTCTGCCCAGTAGAGATAGGGGCAAAGATCTCCAGTATTTGACATCACTGCGTAATCTTTCTAAGGGGACTGCCAGATTCTTATCATAGAAGAGTCGGGGATCTGGCATGATATACACCCCCAAATAACCGAATCCTTCCAGAGCTAATTCGATCTCACAGCCCCGAGGGAGCCTGGGGACCGGACCCCGCAGAACAAACAGCACCGACTTGGTCCAATTTATGGCATATCCTGAGTATTTGCCAAAGTTGATAAAGATGTTTAACAGTGCGTGTATGGAGGCATATGGGGACACTAGATATATCAGGATGTCATCCGCATACAATGAGATTTTGTCTTCATGTCCCTCCGCCCACTTCAACCCTCTGATTGAGACGTTCCCTCTCACCCAGGTCGTAAGTGGCTCAAGAACTAAGGAGAAGATCAGTGGGGATAAGGGGCAGCCCTGCCTGGTGCCTCTACCCAACGGGAACACTCTAGAAGTGCGACTATTGACTTTCACCTGGCCCCTCAAGTCCGTATAGAGAAGTCTGATCCATCCCAGAAACCGTGGGCCAAACCCCAGGCGTTTCAGCACCTCGAACAGATAGGGCCATTCTGTAGAGTCAAACGCCATAGAGGCATCTAAAGAGAGTACTACTGCATCTTCTTCAATAAAGGTTCGGCGCCCAAGTACATTATTAACACGGCGAATGTTTAGGGCTGTGTTCCTCCCCGGTATAAACCCGGATTGGTCTGCATGGACCAACGAAGGGATTATTGACACCAAGCGAGAAGCCAGGAGCTTTGCAAGCACTTTTGCCTCAACATTAATTAATGAGTTTGGTCGGTAAGAACCGCAACTGTCAGCGGGCTTTCCTGGTTTCCGGATGACAACAATAGAGGCCAGCCGCTGGTCCTCTGGCAGAATCCCTTTTTCAAGGCTCTCATTATACATGTTTTTCAGATGGGGCGCGACCCGTTGGGCTACGGACTTTAGGAATTCTATAGGGACCCCATTAGGCCCCATTGCCTTCCCTGACTGGATACTGTATATGGCCTTGCAGATTTCATCATCGTTCAGATCTTCGTCCAGAAAATCTCGATCCTCCTCCGACAGGGTGGGTATGCGCAAGTCAGTCAGCAGCTGCCGGGAATCCTCTGCTGTATACCGAGTGGAGGGGGTGTAGACCTTTTCTAAGTGATCTGCGAATGCGTCCGCTATGTCCTGCGGATCTGAGACACTTCGCGCCCCATCGATGGTCAGTTGGGGAACCCAACGCTCCCCCTGCTCCCTCCGTTCAAGCAATGCCATCATTTTCCCTCCTCTATCACCCATTTCATAGACCTTGTGCTGCGACCGGAGTAATCTGGCCCTTGTTTTTTCCCTCGCCAGGGTTTTATATTCTAGCTGTGTCACAGTTAACTGATGTGCCATATCCTCAATGGGCGAGGACGCATGCTTTGCCTCTAGGCGCTAGAGTTCAGTCTCCAGCTGAGAAAGTTGCTGGTTGTGTTGCCTAACATACCCCGTTTTAAGCGCCAGGGCTTGCCCCTTAAGCACTGCCTTAAAAGCTTCCCATAATATCTGTGTTGATTCTACCGATCCAACGTTCTCAATAAAATAATGGTCTGTCTGAGTGATAAGGGTCTCTTTGATGTCTGGAATTTTAAGTAACCAGGGGTGAAGGACAATTGTGTTGCGGTGTCTTGTATTGTGATACGTAAGCTCAATCCACACTGGAGAATGGTCCGAAATGCCCCTCGGCAGACCACGTGGGTGTCTAAAATGTCCGACATCAGCAACGTGAGTGAGGAAATAGTCAATGCGGGACATGCTCTTGTGGGCGTTGGAGTAATAGGTTTAGTAGGTCAAGTTCGGGAGCAGGGTGCGCCATATGTCTACTAGGCGCATGGCTCGCGCAAAGTCGTTCATGGCAGTATAGGGACGTGTCAGGGGACGCTGAGGATATCTATCAGTATGATCGTCCATAGTCATATTAAAATCCCCCCCCAGTATAAGCGTGCCCGCGGGGAGATCTAACAAAACTTTTCCTAAGTCAGCAAGCGCCTCCTTACCCAATGCAGGGGGAAGATACACCGAGACCATATTAAGTGGTCTCCCCTCCCAACTAGCTTCTAGAACTGCAAACCTCCCCTGTGGATCCGTCCACGCGCGGGTGGGAGTAAGTGCGAGGCTCTTCCGAATCAGAATACCAGTGCCCCTTGAACCTGAGGTGAACCCTGCATGAACCACCAGCTTGTAACCCCATCGTGTGAGGGCCTTACATTTGTTGCCAACTAAGTGTGTTTCTTGCAGCAGGACCAGATCCGGGTCTGTCTCTTTAGATACTGCAGAACAACCCCACGTTTTATTTTGTCCCCCAATCCGTTTACGTTCCATGTTAGGATAGACAGTGATGTTTCTACCTTAGTTTCAGCCATGGGCCTTGCATAAGAAAAATGAAATAAACTGAGAATACATTAGGAGGGGCATCTCCCTCTTTTGACATTGCCATAGCCAGGCGGGTAGACACACAAGGGCAGCCAAGTATATTCCGATATGAGAACCACATGAATACATTCCGTGCAACTGAAATGAAACCAGAGGTAACTACGTCCGACATCTGACATTTTGTGATTTGAAAATGAACAAGTAAAACAACCCTTGCTACATGAAAGTTTGTGATTTGAGTATAAACAAAGAAAACAACCCCTACTACTCTACTTCCCACCCAACTTCCCCCCCTCCCTGCCCCCCTGCCAGTGGATTTCAAACTACCCACTCCCCAACAAGGCAGGGTGCCTGTTGCCCGCCCCTTAATTCTAGAGGTACCTGGGTAGCAGCCACGCCCCTTCCTCCGTATTTAAAGGATAGTGTCATATTACAATAAGTTCTCAGGATAGTTTATTCTCCTCAATTGAGTCTCTGAAACTGAGGTGACGTATACCAGGTCTTCCCCATGAGATTGTCAAAACCAATGTCCCACACACTGCTACATTGTTGTGGGGGATAGCCTCCCTCCTGCTAGCAGAGTCACCGTCCTACCTCAGAGTCTTTACTTGCAGTTAAGTGTGTCCATATCAGCCCCACGCGTATCTCCTTCTCAGCTACGTGAAACGGAGTCCGTCTCCCTCCGGACAGGCTCGTTGCGTTGCTTGACGTTGTTGTCAGGCCTATTGATGCGGGGTCCTCCATTTCGGTTCCGCCCCGGTTTTTCCACTTGGCGCCAGCCCTCAAGCCATTCCCATGCCTCCTCGGGAGAGGAAAAGAACCATGTCTTGCCCTCTGATTCAATGCGAAGTTTCGCCGGGAAAAGCATTGCATATTTAATTTCTTTATCACGCAATGCCCGCTTGACCGCCATGAAGCTGCGCCGCTGAGCCTGGACTTTGGTTTTGAAGTCCGGAAAGAAGGCAATCGAACTGTCTTCAAACGGAACTGATGGGTTAGCATGAGCGGTCTGAAGTATGACGTCGCGATCTCCGAAGTTGAAGACTCGCAAGATTATAGGCCTCGGAGGAGCTCCCGGTCTAGGCCTACCCACAGGGACACGATGAGCTCGTTCAATGGAGAAATAATTGGACAGTCCTTTTGGCTGCAGTTGTTTCAGGATCAACTCCTCAACAAATAAGTCTGTTGCTGGGCCCTCTCCCCGCTCCGGAACTCGAAGGAGTCGTATATTATTCCTTCGTGCCCTCCCTTCATATTCGTCGAGCAGCCCTTCCATTTTAGTTCGCCGCTCCTGAAACTGGCACATCTGTTGTTTGAGCAGGGCGGTATCTGCATTTAGGACCTCCTCCATTTCTTTTACCTTGGAGTCCATTTTCCTCAAGTCGGCTCTTATTAGGGAGACCTCAATATTAACAGTGTCTAAGCGAGTCTCTAGGGAGGTCCGTACTCCCGTAATGGCCTCCATGATGTCTTGGAGCGTTAGGTCCGTCCGCTGCGGCGGTTGTTGCTAGTTGTCCGAGCTCTCTTGAGCCGTTGTGTTCCCCCTTTTGTCCTCCTTTGACCATGCATATTTAGCCAATTTATTCTGTGCAGATGTCTTAAGCCCTTTGCCACTTGCCATTTTAACTCTTTTATATCCGGCTCGCGACAAATCGTCAGGGGCTCAACACCAGTACTCGCCGCCGCCTACTCAAGGGAGGGCACTCCCCCCTGCTGGCCTGTCGGGTTTCCTGGTCCACCAGCCCCCTATAGTCCGAAAGAGGATAGGGGACAGAGCAAGGAGCTGAGTCTATGCATAGCTGCTGGTTGGTTTATGGATTTTACCACATTTCTTTGCCCCTGTCTATTCGAGTCACCAGGTCAGTACTCGATGGCAGGTAGGGACTCACCAGGGTCATGCATGGAGTATGCCCGTTTTCAGCAAAGCTTCTCTTCACTTGGACCGTCAGGGTGTGTCTCTTGCCCTTCTTTAGTTGTGCCAAATTTCAGGAATTTCAGGTCCCCTCCAGAGCATCCCACCTGCTACTTAGACTTTCCACCTTCCCGTTGCGTAGAGATGCTCACCATTCCTGTCAGCCAAGGGGTCTCAACTGAAGTATGCCAGGCGCAAGCAGGGTACTTCTGTCTCTTTTATTGTTGGAGAGCTCAGACGCATGCAGAAGCAACTCTCGTAGTGATATCAATGCTGCTGGCTCCCTTGGGGTTCTCCGGGGGTGCGGGTTATCCCACTGTTGGTATCACTGAAGTGCTGTACTCCGGGCCCCCGGAAGAAACAAAGGAGGAGATAATAAAATCTGGGCCTATCGGGCCTCTGAAGCCGGGGCCTCGAGTATATACCCCACTGGTGGCGAGAACAGAACTTCCTTGTGGTTTGGCCAGGGTCCAGAAATGTATGATAGTCGGTGGGGAATCAGGCTATTCCCCCAGCTGATGTACACCAAATCTTGGCGCTAGTGATTGCACCTGACCACCACCACCCGCGAGGCCCACGAGGCCGGGGTCTCAAGCACTGCTAATCCCAGTGCCTACTGTGTCTGTTTTAATGCCTCCCCGTGGTTCTGGCCAGGCTGCAGGAGTGCGGTCTCATCAGCGGGACGCCGGAGCTTCACTCCCAGCCGTCACGCCTTTATTTTCGGCACCAGTGACTTCTCCTGATTTCGACCACCCGTGTGGCCACAAAGCCAGGACCTCGAGTTCTGCTGCTCCCGGCGCTCTCTGCTAGCGCTCTGCGGCCCGGACCCACCGCTTACCGCATACTTCGCGGGCTGCCAAGAGTCTCCAGCTGCCGTTTCTCACAGGCGGTCGCTGTCTCCGGGGTCTGTTTCCTTTGTCCGCCGGCCCTGCTTGATGTTTGCCGGTCTGGAACGCCCTCAGCTTCCACAGAATCATTCAGTGGAGCGGGAGAGCACCGCCATCTTGCGCCGGAGCTTCAATCGCGGCAGAGGTCCCTCGGCGATTAACACCTGCCCAAGCCGGAATTCCTCCTCAAAATGAGCTGCAGGACTCTAGGGCCGATATCGTGTCCGTGTGAGGGGAGATTACAGGATTTAGGACGGATTAATGACAGGATAAACGGGATGGGCTCCGGAGCCGCTTTAGCTTGCAGCCATTCCCCACGGCTGCTAGCCACGCCCCCCCGGTTACAGCATTCTTGACTCAACGGGGAGTTCTCGTAGCGGGGGCTAATATTATGTTTGTTGTCGAGGCGCACGCGGTTTACTGCTTCAAGGTCTTTTACTCGTGGGTTACATTCCCGGTAGTGGATGGGAATGATAATTTGTTTCATGAATATACAGCAACCGCAGTGCTGCTGGCTTATCGCCCTTATGCATTACTTGAAGTTCCTCACCCTGTTTCTGTGGTCCGTTTAGGCCCCTTATCAGTCGATGGGGCCACTTGGCCCGTTTTGGCGAATTTTACTCCGCATCCAAATTATCAGAATGTTACAGACGTGGAGCTACGTCAGTTACATACAACGCTGATTCACATACATAGAAGTGTCATACAATTTATGTCACGTGCGATTCAAGTGGCTCCGGCTGGAGCAGCTCCCCAGCCACCAGTATATGGTGGTGGTCTTGTTATTAGTCCTGTCATGATTAATTTAGTGATAGGCAAACGTCCTCAAAACCGTGACGACTTGCCATTCTGGCTTGCACAAAAATTTGAACAACATGAAGCTGTCTTTCCACATACTACCCCTGCAGAAAAACACAGGATCCTTACCATTAGTTTGCCGAGTAGTTTGACTCCCGCTTTAGGTGACTGCACCACCTGGGGGATGGTGTTTGCTTTAGTCTATACACTGTGCTTTGGCACCCCCTCCATGACCATTCTTCCGAGCGTTCTGAAAAAGGTACAAGATGAACACGGGGCTGGTCCAGCCCTGATTTGGGGATGAAGTTAGTGGGAATGTTCCCTATTGTCTCCAATATGATTCTGGCCAACATTAAAGGTGAGGCAGTTTGCTTCCAAGTAAGCCAACGCCTAGCGGCGGTGGCTGACATGGATCGGCAACAGCAGTTGCCGATTATCATAGCAGATGTATATACATCTTTAGGTCGAAATAGCTTGGGCATTCGAGCGTTTAGTCAACCACCAATTAGGTCCCCTCCTGAAAAGGAGGGCCATTCAGTCATTCCTAAAAATGCTTGGAACATGAATCTGCGGCAGCAACCATAGAAGCCCGGTTCACGTGCAGGTTCGCCTCCACCTGACGCTTCTGAACGTAGATATGATATGCGTGACCGCTCTAAAATTAAGACACCTGAGAGGTTTCAGGTCCCTGATCCTCTTTCTCCTTGTTCCTTTTCATGAATCGTCGGATCAACAGTTCGGCGGGGGAGGACAACAGGATCGCAGAGAAGGCGAGTCTGCGCAAGCAAGCCGTGACCGGCAGAGCCAATTTGATGTAAAAGTCAAGCAAGGGGAACCACCTCAATATAGTTCCCCATTTCAGAAGAAAAACATTGCTGCTTTGACTGCAAAGTATTCCTCAGACGGTGAGAACCCTGCTCCTCTACAGGAGTTGGGCGGCGACCCTCCTCGACAGCGCAACGGAGGTTACCATAGTGCGCCAGACACTCTACCAGTGTCTGGAGTAGGCCTGGGCGGTGAACTTCGCTCCGTTCGCGGAGTTTGCAGAGTTTTCTGCACTCGGCACTCCGCGGAGCTCGCGGAGTGCCCGAAAACTCCGCTTCGCGATGTGCAGCAGAGTTTTTTCCCCGCTCGCGATCGCGAATGGTAAGTTCTACCGTTCGCGAACACGAGCTGCTGCTCGGGTAGAATTTCTACCCGAGCGGCAGGAATACCAGCACAAACTGCAGTTCGCACTGCACTCCGCCACTCGCAGAAATTCACTGAGTTTTTTTGTAACTTCGCGGAGTTCCGCGTAGCAAAACTCAGCGAACTACGCCCAGCAACTGACACTTTCATTACTGTTGAGACAGCTGACACTCAAGTTGCCCCTCCTGATAGGCTTTATGAAGTCATTCTCCAAATTGAGGGTGATATTAGATGACCGATTAAAGCAGTCTTTTGGGAAAATCTCACTTCTTCCTATGATATTTTGCGAACGGAGGTTGATTGGCCTCCCCCGTTTTCCTAGCTTCCTCTAGGGGAGAAGATGTTATTCTACCCAGTTTTTCACAATATGTTTCTGATGACGATAAATTGGCTTACGCCTCTGAGTGGGCTTTGTCCTTAGCCCCAGCATTATATCGCAATCAGGTAGGTTGGGACGAGGGTTCCCCAGTTCATGTTATTCCTTTGCATTCCACACCTCAGCCATAACCACAGTATCCAATCAAACGAGACGCTAAAGCGTCATTAAGTGAAATCTTGACCCAATTGGAATATCAGGGTGCGATTTAACCCTGTGTTTCATCGATGAATAATCCTCTTTTTCTGATATTGAAACCGGACTGTTCATATCATATAGTTTTAGACTACAGACATTTGAACAGTCATGTTCGTACCTTTGTGGTTCAGAACACACATAGCTCTGTGTTAGTAAATAACATTGTTCGCAAAAAATATAAAACCACCTTGGATATTTCCAATGGCTTTTTCAGTCACTCTTTGGCTCCTGCGAGCTGTGATTTGACCGCATTCAGTGCGTTGGGCAATCAGCGCCGATATGCGAGATTGCCTATGGGATGTAAGAATAGCCCTGGTGTGTATGCGGCACGCATAGTGTCCCTTTTGCATGAGATTGACCCCGATGCCTTCTCGTATGTCGATGACATATATTTGACGGATGATGAATTACAGCTGCATCTCTTGCGTGTGGACCGCATTATCACACATTTTGCAAACTTTGGTTACAAATTCAATTTTGCTAAGTCTCACATCGCCTTCTTGGCAGTTCTTTTTCTTGGTTACAAACTCAACAATGAAGGTAGGGGGTTGGCCCCTCACTTTCTGGAGAAATGTGCTTAATTGCAACCTCCATCTACACTTAAAAAATTGCAATCTTTGCTGGGTTTTTTTAATTTTGGGAGGACATACATTCCTGATTAAGCCCAGTGTATCAAACCTCTCTACTCTTTGATACAACCTTCTTTTTCGGCTTCCAGTTGGCTTCTGGAACATACCACAATTCTTCGGTCTCTGCAGTTTGATCTGCTTGCGACCAACTTCTTGTTAACACAAGACAATTCTACAAATTTGGTCATAAGGATTGTACCAGGGGTGTTAGGCTTTACTTACTTGACGTTCAATGAGGGGGACACTGTCCCCATTGCATATAAATCGCATTTGTATAGTCCTGCTGAGATGCGTTTCTCTTCTAAAGAAAAGATTTTGACGGTGGTCCAGATGGCAATTCTTAAGGAACGCTCTCTGGCTCAAGGTAAATGCATTTTCATGGTTTCGCCGGTACCTGCTTTAGAAGCAGTTACAAAGGCTAGTGTCCCGAATTCTAAAGCCTTGCATCCTCGTTGGATACAATGGGCTAGTTTGTTGACGTCGGCTGATGACAAATTTATCTTTGATCCATCTTTGCAAACACAAGAGTTTTTACAATATGAACATGTTCACCCTCCTCCTTTATCATGACTCCCACTTGATCAGTACAAATGCATTATTTACACTGATGGATCTGCACAGCCAGCCATTGGTTCTAAACACGCTTATTCAGCAGCCTGCGCAATTGTGGCAGAGAATATTGTTGATGATGATTTTAAATCCTCCTTAGTGCACACACAGTCTCTTGGAGATTGCACGGCTCAATTGGCGGAGCTACGTGCTTTGGTTTTAGCTCTTGAGTTTGCTGACCCCGAGGTTCCAACATTTGTAGTGTGCGATTCGTTTTACTGTGTACAATCCTTTAATGACAATTTGTTCTACTGGACACAAAATGATTTCCGTGATTCTAAAGGTAGCGCAATAAAGCATAAAATGCTTTGGGTTAGCGTGGCCGCTCTTAAGCAATGTTTGCCACTCACACATGTTATCCATACTTTGGGCCATCAACGTGTGGGAGCACACGCTGTTGGTAATTCAATGGCTGATGAGGCAGCCAAATCTGCAGTAGCCACTTATTCAGTAGCAGCAGTCACTAGGTCTATGACTAAAATTGATAAAGATATTCTGGCGGCTATAGCTGCAAAGAAGGAGTGGACGGAGTTCCTCCAAGGCTTCTCTTCACGTTATACATCACTTGTCTTCCTATCAAGTCCCATTTGCAAGTATTATCCGTTGGGGATCAGCTGATTCCCAACGAGGACTGCAGACTTGCTTTGATCATTGGCGCTCATTAAGGCATGGCTTCTGCCCATGCCGGAGTAACTGCGACAATTTCACTTTACAGCAACGTTTCTGGTGGCGTGGTTTATACCAACAGGCACGTAAATATGTCTGTCTGTGACATTTGTCAACAAATTAAGCCTTCTAGTGTTGCACGTCCACCACACACTTGACTTCCACACACTCGACTTTACATCTCTTATCAGCCATTTGGCTGCATTTATCTTGATCACTGAGGTCCTTTGACATCTGATACTGTCTTTAAACACATCTTGGTTGCAGTGGATTCGTGCACTAGATTCCTATGGGTTTGGCCGCAATGCAGTGCTGATGCTCGAACTGTTATAAAAGATTGGCGTGTCTTTGTCGGGACATTTGCCTGTGGAACCTTCCACTATGATCAAGGTCCTGCGTTTGCCTCTAAGGCTTACCTGGATGCGATGAAGTCTCAGGGGGTGCAGGTGCAATTCTCGTCTCGATATCGGCCTGAGGGCAACTTGGTTGTGGAGCGGATGAACCATGACCTAAAGCAATCTTTAACAGCTAGGGTTTTAAGTACTGGCAGGGGCTGGCTGACTCATCTTTACGGAGTCCAGTGTGCACTTAATAATCTCCCAAGAAGATCTCTGGGTGGGCGGACACCATACGAAATGCTCTTTGACATTAAAATGTTTGTGCCAGACCTTGATTGTCTAGACGTTGTGGCAGCTGCCGCAAACTTTGACGCAGATAACCATTGTGCTATGTTACAGGAACTACAAAAAGCTTGTGATTCACAAGCGAAAGCCCATTTGTCCTCTTCCATGGATGCAGCAGTGCTGATTCCTGTTTCTGGCTGGCTTCCTAAAGTTGGAGATCTGGTCTGAGAAAAGGTGGAGAACAAAAAAGAATTTGGTCCATCCTACCGTGCACCGGTCAGATTCCTTGGCTTAAAAGGCGCCCGAACAGTGATTCTGCCTCTACTACCTGGTCGAAAGGAAAATCGTTACATTTCCATCGAACATGTCAAGCTACACCATATGGCCGATACTAAATAGTTGGCTTCCAAGCATTCCACGCCGGGATGTTTCACTGAATCCGATGGCTTCTGTTTCTTCGACTACTCCCCAACAAATGGTGGGGGAGATGGAAACTTCAATTCATTTATTGCCTGTTTTACCTTCTACATCCACAACTGCGGATATTGAGTATGCTTCTCCTCCTGTTGAGGTTATAATTGACATTCCTCAAAGTACAGTCAATTCACCTTCTACTAAATCACAACCACCGTTGTTTCAGCTGGGGTCCAGTGGTTACTATATAGACCGTACTAGTTTTTCATCTGAATCTTCTTCGTCATCATAATCCATAGCAGAACCCCCTACATGTACCAGTCTTTTCATCTCCTGGTTCAAAAAGACTTACCTAGTCCCTCCATGGACATACGTCTGGATGGTGCTGACAATGGTGCTCCTATTCATGTGGATTGGGTTCGTGACTGTGTTTTTTCTCTTGCTTAATAGCCATTATTTACCTGAACGCTGTGCTGTGAACTTTGTTAACGGTTTTCTGGCCCCACACATGTCATCTCACAAAATGAAACAAGATCAAGCCCTAGTTAAAATTTCTGCATTCCCAGTTGTTGATGGCATTGTTTGGGATAAAGTACCATACGATATCCATGGCCCAATGGAACCGTTGAACATTCCATACGTGTTTCGCATTTCCTTAGGAGATGTGTTTTTGCCTGACATTCACTCTGATGACTGGGATATTCATGCTGTTCCTTCATTGTTCTCTGACTTGAAATACTATACTGCATGTGACACTGAAGATTTGCATTTAAAATCTGCAAACTATGCTGATTTGTTCTGTCATCAACATTATGGCCATCATTTTTTACACAAGACCAACACTCTGAGACCATTTTTCAATTTAACCCAATGGGAGCATTGTCGAACCCCTTTGCAGGGGAGTTTGAGGACCCAACATAGTAAATTTATGTATTTCTCTGGTTACGATCTTTCTGACCCTCAGTCCTATTATTACAAGCTAAAAATACCGTACTGTGCTAAATTTATGTTGACCCAGACAAAGTTAGTCTATTCCTCGTCCTTCATAAATGATTTGTCCGTGAAGGGTTATGAATATTGGAAGGAAACAATTGATTTGAAATGCATTTGGGGCACCAAAAATTGGCAAGTCCAGGGCACAGAATCATTGCATCGTGCATATCTGATACCGTCTCAACTCATATTTTTGAATGCGACAGTACAACAGACCTCTTGTTTTGGTTTAGCCACGGCCAAAAATCTAAATGTTCCCTCGATTCCATCATTGACCCCATATGACACATGGCAAACGCATACCAACTATGCAATTTAAGACTTAGCTGTCATGTTTCAGAATGGCACACTTAACTCTTCCACTATTGACCCCTTGGATTGGTTAGTGTGGCCGACAAACTCCAATGCATGCCAATTACGCTTTCTGAATAATACACAGGGGTTTACACAAAGTAGACCTGATCCACGTTTTTCACAATCCCATACAGTTACCACATATTCAGTGGGTAAATTGTGTCAGCAATGGTTGGAACATTCCACACTGTCATCTGTGAAAAAACACCTTTCTCTCTTGTCAGGTGACATTGATCTTGCTAATTTCCTTTTAGGTCCCAAATCCCCTCGCCCAAAATGTTTTATTTATTCACCATATAATGAATTTTGGAAACAGTCGCAGATGGAAGCTGCGGTGCGTCTGCGCCAAATTGACCAAGCTAATTTAGAAAAAGTTTTTGCAGTGGTCGATAACAGCATTAATACACCGTCTTCCCATATATATACTTTGGATAATATTGTCTCTTCCGTCATTGACAAGTATCTGTTTTGTATCATGGTCAAAATCAGTTGCGTTCTTTAATGCAACTTGCATGGACCTTATGAACGCTCAAAAGTGGAAAAGTACAGTGGGATTATCTGAATGCTTCCGCACTGTTTTTGCCATTTATTTTGACTGATAAGTAGAAATTAATGTCAATGAATTACGCAACATATACATTGTTGCATATTGCACAATTAGAACAGTTACCCTTTTCTGTAGAAGAGACTGATTCAGCTGTGTGGTTAATACATGGGGTTATTTCATTGCCTATCTCACTCTGTCAGTTTACAGCTTGTATGAAACACTATCCAGTTGGTAGGTATGAGCTCCTGGGCAGTAATTATATTCATGAATTATGGTCGTTACCTTTCATCTTTAGATGTCAAAGTGCAGATAAGGAAGTTTTCCTTATAGGGGAAGATTGCGATTCCACAGTAGGACATTCCCTAGTCTGTAAACAAGTTAAACTCCACGGTGCCTGTAACGTGTCGGCCCCTAATCTGGCTTGTTTTTTTCAAAGGTACCCCTGTGCAAACTTTGCTTTCTGATGGGAGTTATCTTATTTTGAATAACCACGACTGCTGCAGCTTACAGGCTGGTATCCCGTATATAGTAACGGTTTCTCAACGAGTTACATGTTGCAGCAATGTCCTGTTTCCACCCCTGCATGAAATTGTAGATAGTTCTCTTTGGCCTTCCATTCCAACTTTGAAAACAGATTTCAATAATCTAAGCAGACTCAAAGCGCTACTGTTTCAACAAGAAGTACCTCTCACATCGGCTGCAGAGACCTTCGAATTGCAGGTGGAGATAACCGCAAGTGAGATACACTCACTGCTAAACACGAACCTCCCACTCCTATTTGGAGAATTAATACACTAAATATTTAATGCATCTGATACAGAGGGACTTCCCCACTTTTTAAACTTGTGGGATCCGGCCTTGTTTCTTCCTTTCAGACTATTTTTGGAGTAATACCAGCCTTTATTCATTCTATATTTTCTAGTGGCTTCGTAGGGTTTTCCCTGGTGCTCCTGTTGATTTGCGGCGTGCTTGTTCTCCTATTATTGCTTCGCAATGGATGCTCAATGTGTGGAGCTGCCAAACCCGGTCCAGTTGCAACTGTACAGTGATGGACTGCAGCAGCTTTTTGGTTCTACGCCAGTGAAGTCTTTTGCCATCGACTACTGGCTGACCTTCCGTTATGCCTACTTCACCTGCGTGCAACCTGTGTTCCACTGCCTCCGGTACCCTTTTCAATGGGCCATGGATGTCTGCCTCTCCAATACCACACACGCTGCCCTGGATTACGATCTGTTAATGGGTCCGTTGAAGGCCCATGATCAGGAATGTGCCATGGGTCGCCGTTTGGTGTGCAATCCTCCACTTGGACCAACGGCAGGCTTGAGTACCTGTGCTCGTGCGCAGCGCCTCATAGACCGGAGTTTCAGCGAAGTGAACGCAGGTTGCCCTGACATGCTCCTAACGGCCTCTGGATATGAGGAGCATGTGTGCTCGTTCGACCTTCTTAACTGGATGGCATACCTTTTTACTATGTAAGGGTCAGACAACATTCTGGAGTTCATAGCATTTCGCTTTTCCCGCAACATTTTTGTATCCGAAGATTAATTATGAATGGCTGGGTTTTTGAGTACCAAATTGGCAAAAATGTTTGGGGAAAAATAACACCTTGCAATAAAGAATTTTTGACTTCATTCGTATCCTAATTGGAGTACGATTAAGACGCTTTGCCTCTGCTTACCTCTGGTTTTTTGTCTTTGCATGTGCAAACGACCTGACCAAGGGGAGGGTGTCACGAGGCCCATAGGGACATTGTTGTTTTTCACTAACTTAGCATGAGTACGTTGCAGCTTGCTTGCTGCTTTGCACACCTTACTACACATCTTTATTTTTGCAATAATTTCAATGACTGCTTTCACATGAGAACTCATCGCTGTGTTCACTCTCTGCAAGTTCCTGGGATTTTGACTGAACATTATGTGCAATGTCGAACAACAATGCCCCTTGTTATTTTGTTCTGGCCAGACCTTAGCCCTTAGACAAAACATACCGAGGCAGCTGTTGTTTTGACAACGTACTTTGGTTTTTAGTGGGGTACACGAATAGGTGACACACACTTGGAGAGGGACCTTTCCAGGGAGAAGAGCGAGACAGCACCTATGATGTAGATCTACCATCTGTAAGCTAAGGTATGGGGCCTGCTGACAAAGCCCAGAGATCTTGTAATATATAACAATACTTCTTCTTAGCAAGGGGAGAGAGGTTAGGCACTATAGTCTTTTCTCCATTGTCTTTTTATGATGACATCTCCCTTCATGACATATGGATTAGCTGCTATGCTGACTGTATTTGTACAATACATTTTCCTGCTTGTTGTGGCACGTCTACTGCATGTTAGGGCACGTTAATTAAAATAAAAATTTTAAACTGTTTCGTGTCTCTGTCAGATCTTATTGTGGACAAGTACAAGAGTGCGAGCAAAAGGGTGTGTCTTGGTACCGCGATTACTGAGAGATCTGGGAGTGTTGTGTTCTGGGGCGTCTAATCATTTGTTTCTCTGTGAGTGAGTAGGAGAGCAAGTGAGACACTATAGCTAGACGGTCCTGGGCTTGTGGGTACTAAGGTGGTAGGAAGACCCAGTCCCTAGACACAAAGGTCCTATAATCCTGCGCATAGTTCTGTGTTTGTGCAGAATCCCTGCAACAGTTGGGACAGAAATTGCGAGGTGCCCTATAGAGGGATTGACACAGTTGTACCCAACTGCCATAGATGTTGAGGAAAATAGGGGACCTTGGCATACCATCACATAAGCAAATGACGGAACTACACCGTAGTCAGAAGGAGAAGAATGCTCCCAGTGGGGAACAGCCCTCTGCGCCTCTTGCAGAGGAGATAGAGGAGAAGAGAGCGGAGTCAAACAATAAAGGAAGAAAAGCGCCAATTTCAACTCGGTACCATGACTTGCCAGTGATGGATGGGAAGTCCCAGAGCCATTATGGAGGTCAGGGCACTGCGAGAGAGAACCCCCAGTTTGCAGAGTTTGCGAAGTGACATAAAAACTCTGCGGCGTTCCGCAAGTGGCAGAGTGCAGTGCGAACTGCCGTTCACGCTGGTCTTCCTGCCGCTCAAGTAGAAATTCTACCCGAGCGGCATCTCGCGCTCGCTAACTTACCATTTGCGAGCGCGAGCAGGGAAAAAACTCCCCTGCACTATGCAGAGCAGAGTTTTCTGCACTCCGCGAGCTCCGCGGAGTGCAGAAAACTCCACAAACTCCACAAACAGAGCAGTTCACCGCCCAGGACTACCAAAAAGGGGTACAAGATGTGATGGCACTGCTTGATACAGGCACAGAGGTAACCTTGATAAGAGGAACCCCCCAGCGGTTGCCTGGGGGGAGTGTAATTAGCAATGGTTATGGGGATGTTGAGATAGAAGCTAAACCTGCTAGAATCAAACTATCAATTGGTAGGGGACCTCCACTAACAGCTCAGGTATGGGTGGCCCAGGTACTAGATTATATCATTGTTATGGATTTACTATTGGGTGAAACTGTTAAAGACACCCAAGAAAATCTTGGTTGGGCATGAGAAATAGAGGCCCTTGCAGGTGCCCCCTCCAACTGAGGCAGTGTGTATGAAGCAATACCATATACCAGGAGGTCGCAAAGAGATTTCAGAAGCTATTCAGAGGTTGATTGAATACTTACAGCAGAGAAAGTGGGCTATTAATCTCAAGAAGGTGCAAGGTCCACCTCAAGAGGTCAAATGTTTGGGTACTATCTGGTCAGTACTGGTGAAAAGAATATCATGCAAAGTGATTGATATGGTACAGCAGTCCAAGGTCCCTACAACAAGTGCAGAAATACAGTGGTTTATTGGGTTGATAAGATTTTGGAAACAGCACATACGCCATTTACAATTAGTACTGAAACTATTGTGCAAAATGAATGGGAGGAAGCATTTTTTCTAGTGGGGGCTTGAGACACAAAAAGCCATTAAAGGAGCATACTAGCCACTAGTAGAGACTAAGTGCATTACTGCGGACCGACCAGTAACCCTAAAAACACAAAGTACACTGTTGAGCTGGGTGACAAAAGGAGGAGCAGGTGCTAGAGTAAGTAGGGTGCAGGAATCTACCATCATGAGGTGGAAATGGTATCTGCATCAGACAGCAAAGCCCAAGCCCCCTGGCATGCCTTAGCTACAAAAAGATATGTTGTGGGTTATGGAATTGCAAGCAATAGCACCTCCATCAGGAGCAACTGAAAATGAGCCGTCTCCATTTAAAACTGTCCCACCTTTTGAGCAACTCAGCGAGGAAGAGCAGGGGAATGCATGATTTACTGATGTGATAGCTCGATACCAGTAGGACAAAAGACAATGGCAAGCAGTCGCATTCCAACCTGCTACAGAGAAAATGCTGCTGAGAGCAGGAGACAATGGTTCGAGCCAGGTTGCTGAATTGCAAGGGGTGGCAATAGTGACTGAACAAGCCCCTGTTAGAGAAAGAACTTTTGTATACACTGACAGTTGGGCCACTTATCAAGGACTAGTGAGCTGGGCACTGACCTGCCATAGACATGGATGGAAAATAAAAGGCACCCCATTCTGGGATGGTGAGCTGTTACAGGAGAGATGTGGAAGGAAGGGCAGGAGTGTCAAATCTGTGTGGGTCACATGGATGCCTACTGTCCAGCGGATACATCCCTTGTATCTCTTTCTTCAACAATGAGGCAGGCCAAATGGCCACAGCATGATCAGTGGTCATTAATGAAGAAATTGAAGTGGCCTTTGCAAACTGAGCTCACAAGACTTCAGGGCATCTGGGAGAGAATGGCACTTATGCACTGGCCCAACAGCGGCAAGTTCCAGTTATCAAAAAGCAAGTGCAACTAGAAGTGAAGGGGTGCCCTAAGTTTAACCAGATCAGACAGATGCACTTGCACCAGAGATCAAGCAGAGACATCAAAAGAGGAACTGCAGCTGCCACAGTGTGGCAAATGGAATATATTGGACCCTTGCCTAAGGATGGGGGCAAAAGCTATGTACTGATTATGGTGGACACTTCTTCTGGACTCATGCTGGGCTTGCCTTATAAGTCTGTGGATCAAAATTCCATTTTGCAAGGGCTAGGTTACCTGATTAGACACTTTGGGGTACCAGAGGAAATCCAGACAGACAGGAGTACACATTTTCAGGGAAAGCTATACAGGACTGGGCTCAGGAACAAGGTGTTTGCTGGGTGTTACACAATAGTTATTACCCACAGGAGACAAGAATGATTGAGAGATATAAGGATTTACTAAGGGGACTGTTAAGGAAGTGATCAGCACATCAGAAGTTGAAAGGATGGAATAACAACCAAATCAGAGCATTGTTTGAGGTAGACCATAGGCCAGTAGGGCAGCAGACAGGACAGCCAAAGGTGATTCCCCTGGGATTAGGAGCGAAATGTCAGTGGGAACATATGGTGGGATCGCCCCACCATCCAGCCTAACTATCAAAGGGATAGTGGTGCTGAGAGGAGTTACTGATCTAGGTTATAGAGGGGAAGCCCAAGTGGTACTATGCCAAATGCGATGCAGCGCGCGCAACGAAATTCGTTTTATTTATTTTTTTGTTTACTTACGTCTGTGCCGCCGTATTCCGTAGTTTACTACCCCCCACCCTGCCCCCCCTCTCCTCGTCACTGCCCGGCAGCACTCCCACCACGGGCCGCTACTGGAATCTACCCTTGGAGGCTTGGGCAAAACAACTAATAGAGGGTAAAAGTGCCTTCAAGGGATTTCATTAGGTACCATCAGTCAAATCTATTCAAATTAATCACTTATAGGTCTAGCCCCGATTGGTGGCTGACTATTGAACAATCAAATCATCAATGCAGTTATTTAGAGCATGAATATTCAGAAATAGATAATTCTCAGACACGGGTATGTCTTCTTTTCAATGGTAAGCAGTTTAATATGAAAAGAATTAGAGAGGGTACAATAAAATACAACAAAACACCATGATAGAGGACATACAAATTATAAAACCTTCAGATCATAGGTGTAAACATCTATTCCAGATCATCATAGAGGAAATGAATCTGAAAACAACAGATATCAGTTCCTGAAAAGCAACTAATGCTGAAGAAATAGATGTGTTTGTCGACGTTTCGGTCTTTTGTGGCAGATTTGTCCATCAGACCATCTTCAGGACGAAGAGTAGATTGTAAAGGTAGTCCCTTAAAACTGGTCAGGCACTCAATTTTGGACCAGAAAGATCATGATTTGATTTAAAAACTTAAAGGGGCCTCGCAAATAAGCTCCTATCGATAGCAGCACTATACTGGAAAGGCAAAAGTCTCAGTCCGAATAAGAATGTTGAAACACGCCGTGTTAATGGAATCGAGCTTCAGCAAAATTACGTTGTGGCTGCAAACGCGTTCCGCTTACGATGCAAACGGCAATCTGATGTAGACATTAAACAGCTGTATGTTAAAATGTGAATGCTTAATGCACTGTTTACTGGACTTCATAGCAGTCTAACTGTAAATACCATTAAGAAATTAGTTTTTGCACACACTTGCACTCATCAAAAAGGAGTGGAGTGTAGTAAATAGTGAATAGTGTGCAGAAGACATTGTGACGCAAAAGGGTTAACTAGCTTAGTCAGTGTTGAAGGGTGAAAATGCATGCAGAAAATCCTTGTACTATGCAGCGCTAGCTGAGAATCTCATGACGCTATTTCTACTAGACAAAATTAAATGTGCTACCAAGGTGCCTTATTTATGGTACCATGCCGCGTTGAGCTTGCAATGCTTGTTTTCGACATTCCATAGACACAGCTATCTGCGAAGAAGCTCTATTTATAGTGCACAGGGGCAGCCAGGTGGATCGTGGGAGGGACATACCGTTGAGGATGTACTGACCCAGAGAGGGCCTGGGAGGATGATTGATGAGTACCAGAGAGAGCAAAGTTGTAAATAATGATAACACGCAGAACATGCAAGAAGGGAACTAAATGTGGTATAAGCCAAACTTTGGTATATAAAAAGGGGGGTTGCTCTTGCCTCAGTGAAGCTCACAGACGGAGTCGTGCATATCTGCCATCGCCCAAAGCTGCTGCTCCCCTAGTTGTGCCTTTCCCAGGGAGAGTGTGGGAGAGGTTGGGGTGGGCTTCCTGGCACTGTGGAAAGTTAAGTTCCAGGGGAAGGTGAAGGGCCCAAATCTATTGCTCTACCGAGACTTGTCAGTTTCTTATTATTGTACCTTTAGTTAACTGCATTGCAATTGAGCTAAGACTGTGAGTTTCGTCGTCACTGTGCTAGCATTGCACTGTCTACCATTGTTAGCTGAAAGGTAATATTTCTCCTGTGCTGTGGAATTATTCTTGTGCTTTGATTTACTGCATTGAGACTTCTTCTTTATTTGTGCCATTACATTATACATGCACATGCAACTATTTTGTTAATGTATAATCATCAGTGTGATAGCATTATACAGTTTGCTTATATATAGTTCTGCGACTGTTTTGCCATTATTAAGCTATTGGGTCAAGCACCAGAGTTTGAAAGGCTAGATTTTCTAGTGCTGCTCACAATTATAGAATTACTTTTGTGCTTTGGCCCATTGCATTGTGAGTGGTCTTAGTCTGTTTCATTCTTGCTCTATTATTGTACAAGTGTTGCATTATAAATACATATAACCATTCTAGGAGTGTGCAACTATCATTGCTGATACATGTATTCATGCTAACGCTTTATTAAAGCTATATTGTATCCATTATGTGTGTGTTGCTCCTTACTGAGTGTCCTTGTTGATTTATACTTGATTGACAAAGCTTTGGTTGGTTACAAGCAGCCAGTCCAACACACACGGATTGGGGGCTACCATGTATTATAAATGACTACTCGGTACTCTGATTCAAATTCGAATAAGCCGGATCTGAGCACTTGCCAGTTGGTAAATATAATTGCTAACTTGGCAACTCCCAGCACCCTGTGCAAAGAACATCATGGCAAGACTTGACAGCGTGCACAGATCACAGATGTGCTCTTTTTCTCCCTGTTGGGCCAGCACAGTCACAGAGACGCCCATCATTGTTTGCTAACTCATGTCTGGGAAGGAAACTTCCCACTAACTGTGCAAAGATTTTCATTGGCACAGATCACAGATGTGCTCTTTTTCTTTCTGCTGTGCCAGCACAGTCACCGAGACGCACATCATTGACGCAATCCTCCCCTTGTGCTCGACCTGGCAGTCTTTCCCAACTCAACCACCCAGCCAACAATGCTCATGCTTTTTCCAAGGTCACAAATGTGCTGTTTCCTTAGTTCCCATTCCTTTCTTTGTCTGTACAAGACCGTGTCCATGGAGAATGAAGAAGTCCAAGGTGACATTTCTGTTACACTGGTGTAATCGTGCATAATTTTAGAAATACCGTGTTACCCTTGATATGCGAAATTACACACGTATGCCACATAGAGTGTAAATTAGGACGTTGCTCAGATACAATGCACTAGATCAGAATGCTGGCAGCTGCTGTTTTCAGCACTTGAGTTTTTGCACTTTTTTTACAGTGAATTACGTCCATGCGAATAAAATTGACATGAGGTTACATTTCGTGCTAAAATATAGCACCAAATGCCGGTTTTGTATTTCACGTACTTATGCATATTTTTTTTTATAATTATGCAAATGTAAATGTCGCACACCCCTAGAACGAAGATAGGAAATATCATCTCATTAGTTGACCATTTATTTGCCTAATGGGTTCTGAAGTCATTAACAGGCAGATAGTTAAGCAAAATGTAAAGTTACGATTTAAACAGTAATGATTGTTATTTTTATTTTTTGTATGTCATTTATAGTGACCCCTGATGAAGGGCACCAGTTGCCCGAAATGCATTGGGCTTTTAATAAAACACTGTCTTGGACGAATTTGCGTTTATCGTATTCTTGGAAGAGGTCCGGAGGGCCCAGCTTGAGTATCAGAAACTTGAAAATTGGCATACCACTCCGTGTGTGGATAATTGAAAAGAGTTGCACAAGAGAAAATGGTTTAAAAACAGTGGATTAATGGAGTACTAAGATTAATTTGGAATTAAACATTGCCAGAAAGGCGTTACAGCTGTGCGATTGATAGGGGCGTAGATGACGCCCCAGCTTATGTCAGATAGTTAAGCATGCCACATTAAAACATCGGGGCCTATTAGCAATAACCGGCGATAATTATCGCTAAGCGCAGTTAGCGCTAGGATAATTATCGCCGGCTATCGCAGGTTTCTATCGCGGAGATAGCGTGCTATCAGCAACGCTTATCTCCAAAGCGATAGAAACCCTGGAGAACAGTGTGAATATCGCTTGAAAACAAGCGATAGTCACACTGTGACCAGTGTTAGCTTGGCGATAGGGCGAGGGGGATTTAGCCATGTAATCCACCTCCCATTGGATTACATGGCTAAGTCAGGTTTAGACCAGGCGTTAACAAACCAGCGCTAAACGTGTTTAGCGCTGGTTCGTTAATCACCTCCCCTGCCTCGCTAATAGGCGATAGCGACCTTAGCGACTGTTTCCAGTCGCTTTTAGGTTGGGAACGCCTACTTTGCATGCCATTAGCGATAAATATCGCTGGCATGCAAAGCGGCACCCAACCCGGTCGCTATCGCCTAGAAGCTGTCGCTGACAGCAGTTAGCGACAGCTTGCTAATAGGGCGTTTGAATTATCGCCGCTTTAGCGGGAAAAAGTCCCGCTAAAGCGGCGATAGAGCCCTTGATAATATGCCCCTTCATTTCTCCCTTAAGGAACCCCTTACAGAGAAGTGCAAATAATTTGTGTTTCTTAGGAAAAGTAGCAGTTTGTTGTTCTCCATCTTGATCTGGGATTCCATTTTCTGTACAGCAGACCAATCTGGTGCATTCCTTTGTTCTTGATGGTGAGAATCCAAATATCCCCTAGTTCTCCATTATTGCAGAACCAAAACCAGAAAACATGTCAACTTCCCCTGCGGTGTTAGTACTTTATTTCTCTTTGTTTCCATTTGAGTTGGCTCTTTTTACATGGGAAGCAAGCAGCACATGAGTACTTTGAGCAAACGATGGTGAGTCTCATCCACTGTCCTCTACATTCAGTCACCCTACTTTAAGCGTATAGACAGTCTAATGGACCTGATGGTAGGAGTTCCAACGGCTTCACCATTGGATCTGCCATCAGATGGTGGTGAGGCATACCAAGACCGGGGAGATTTAGGGCCTGTTTTAGATCTGGCCGGAGGGAATACTCCATCATAAACGTGAGGGATATCCCATTCGTCGTATTACGATCCCCATGGTAGGTAATGGGATAGTATCTAAATCAGGCCATAAGTGATTAGACAAGAATCACAGAATGTTGAACCGACGCCTATACGCAAACCTGGTTTCCTAGTCCCAAAGTCTGCAGCTCTGGCCATAACGTCACATCAAAGAGTAGAAATTAATTAGTGGTTCTTGTGAACAATAACTCCACATATGTATTTTTAAAAATCCAACGAACTGGAGCCATTGATGGACTAAAAAGTGCTACTAGTTCTGTTGCTATGTTCATTAATAAGAGCTGTTTTCTGTACCTTGTCCTATCACAAGCCTATTGTCTTTGTTTAGGGATGCTCACAACTTCTGTGTCCCTGTGTATGCGGGCCTCTTTGAGCATCATGTGAACCTGCAACTGTGCCTGAGTTTGACATAATATCATCACTAAATTGAAATGACATGATAATACAGATAGACTACAAATTCATAGCCCACAAAATAAAAACTGAAAAGTTGATTGCAATACAAAAATATACATTCCTAAATATGTTGACTTGCACCTAATTTTACTATCAAGGATTGCACTCACACATGCTATCACTTTAGTTAAACGAGTAATATAAGCCACCATTACAACATTATGAATTTGATTGCTCCGGAAAGTTTCAATATATACACATTTGTGAAGGTTAATATTTTTGTGCGATCTTTCTTTTTGCCATCAGCAATTTTGAACGTCAATTTTTTAAAATCTGTTGTTAAATGCAATTGTGGCATGTGTGCTGCCTGGTCTGTGTCAGCAGAGACCTGCTATGTTCATGCCAATGCCCTATAGACCAGCTCAAATCTTCTTGCAAGAGCCACAGCCTCTCCCTGCACTTATGTTGTATCTGGAATGCACATATTTGTATTATTGTATGGCTTATTTGTGTATATGGCTAGCCCAGCCTTCCACTCGCAATAATGTGTTGTTTAGTAATGTCCGCAGAGTTCTAGAACATCCACCCATTTGGCAATTGGAGGTTGCACTGTATATGGGATATGAATAACTGCAATAAATCTTCTTGTCCCTAAAGTCCACTATACTATTATGTATTCACTTTTTACATATCGAAAACGAAATGCCCATGTTGCAGAGTCCACATCGCTGGTGCTCCATGTGTATCACAACCACAAAGGGTGTGTCTAAACAGCTAGGGAGGCCGACTTTGAAGCTGGGGAACCAGGTTTGAGTCTGGCTGGAGGCTCAAACATCCTGTAATTCTGGGCAAATCACTTAGGGGCCTATTAGGAAGGTGGGCGGACCTAAGTCCGCCCGCCATCCTCGCGGTGTTGGGCAATGGCCGCCAGACGTGCGGCTGTCCCGCACCGCTAATTAGGATGCGACCGCCACCCTGGCGGTTGCATCCTGCATATTTGACATTGCGGCGGGTGCTGCGTACAGCAGCACCCGCTGCAATGCCAAAATGGCATGTTGTGCATTTGCATGCACAATGTGGCAGGCACCGCACGGTGCCTGCCACCTTGTGCATGCAAATGGAGGGGGGTACCATGGGTACCCCCAAAGTGCACCCCCCCATCCCCCCGGGGGCCCGCATAGGGCCCCCAAAGAACATCCCCGCAAGCCTTTCCATGGCGGCAAAGCCGCCATGGAAAGGCCTTCACAACACCATCCTAATATGGAGGGCGGTGCCTGCTAGGCACCGCCACCATATTATTGGCCAATTCCGCCCGGCCGGCAATCGGAACGATTGCCGACCGGCGGAAAAGCGGCGGCCCCGAAACCCCCCGCCATTGTAATATGGCGGGGGGTTTCACTCGTTACGATGTTGTGACGTTCACCACCGCCGGCTCGGCGGTGGCAAACGTCACGGCATCATAATGAGCCCCTTAATCTCCTCGTGCCTAAAAAAAAAATGCATGTGTCCGTCTGTAATGCAACGGTACGCATGTAAGGCGCTCTGATACCTGCAGCTCGAGTTTGCGCTACATGAAACAGCAAAAAAAAACCTCATAAAACTAATGACTGTGGTACTTGGAGTAGCAAACTCTGCCATCCTCCGATTAAAGAGGGTGGATGTTAAGTGAGTGATTCATCAAAGTGTGGTGAGGGATCCTGGCAAAGGTACGGAGGGGATTTTGTTCGGCAACTGCACAAGTGCATCACCAGGCGTGTCTGCTAACGAACCACCTATGACATGATGACCAGGCATTGATGTGTGCCTCATGGTGAAGCTGTGAAGTGGCCACCACCCTCCACAAGTTTCCTTGCTTGGTTAATGTTGTGTGTTGCTATGTTTCAGAGGCCATCTTGAATCAACTAATTCACTATTTTTTGCCAGTTGCAGAGCTGGAAGCCACAATGTACCACAGGTCCTTTGTAACACTATTTCACAGCAGTGGTACAAATTTCGAGTGGGGATATTGGACTTCTTCACGTTGCCTCAACCTGTAAATCGAATCGTGCAAACCAGGGATTGGGTCAATACTACGGTAGCTGAGATTGGACCTCTTACACTGTAAATACAGTTTTAGCTTATTCAACTTTTGATTTATTCAGCTGTTCTTGACTCGTATGAAATGAATGCGGTGGAGTTATCGAACTTCGTTTGTTCAATCTATAAATCAGCAGACGGAGCATCAAGACATATACGGTAGTATACTGGTGCTGTCCTGTGTGGCAGTCATATTTATTCAAGCTGTACTTTTCACCTGTTGAATTACTTCCTTTTTTAATTAATTGGAAGCTAAATTGCTCAACATATTCTTTAAATAAAATGTGGCATGAATTGCAATTTGTTAATAAATCCTATTCATTTCTATAGTTTTAGAGTGAAATATGGGGGCGCTTGCGTGAGAGACTCCTACAATCACAGCACACGGTGAAAGAGATCAGGGGGAAAATTGTGGAATATATAAAACATAATGATAGAGCAGATACCCCGTTAGCTGCAATTTGGGAGGCCCTGAAAATGGTGGTACGGGGGGAGTTCATGGCCTCTGCAGAGAATAGACAGCGCAGGGAAACGAGACAGAGCATCACACAAGAGGTGAGAGAGTTGGAAGTGGTACATAAACGCACAGGAGCGCCGAGGGTGTGGCGGGAGTTAGAAAGAAAGAGACTCCTATTAAAGCGTCTTGACTTGGACAGGGCGGAGTATGCGCTACTGCATTTACAACATAAGTTTTACTTAAGCAGTGACAAATGTGGGAGGATGCTGGCTCATCGGTTGCGGGCTCGGCCACTAGCAGAGGCGATACCCATGATAAAGACGTCGTCGGGGGAGGAGGTCTACGCAGATAGTCAGATAGGGGATACATTTAAACGGTTTTATCAATCATTGTACACCGAAGAAGATACCGGGCAGCCGGCCAGGAGTGACTACCTTGAAACGTGCAATCTCACTCCCCTTCCCAAGGATCAGGCGAGTCAACTGGACGAGCCCATCCGCCCGGAAGAAAGTCATATCGGCCATAGCTTGGCTGAAGTTAAACAAGGCCCCAGGCCCTGACGGGGGACCCAGCCTTATTTTACAAGACCTTCTGTGTAGAACTGGCCCTTCTCCTCACGAGGCTGTTTAACTCCTTTCTGGATAGTGGCACGATCTCTGACTCCATGGCGGAAACAGCGATCTCAGTGATCCTTAAGCCTCATAAGGATCCCAGTCAATGCGGGTTGTACTGTCCAATCTCCCTACTTAACCTAGACGTAAAGCTATTTATGAGGGTGCTGGCTGCCCGTTTGAGTCCGATGATGGCGGGGCTGATAGACCCGGACCAGGCAGGGTTTATCCCCAATAGGCAAGGTGGAGATAATACGAAGCGTCTTCTCCATCTTATGGACAGCGTGCGCCGCTCTGGGAGGGAAGCCCTATTCCTGTCAATAGACGCGGAAAAGGCGTTGGACAGGGAACGGTGGAGCTACCTGTTCGATATTTTACGTCACTTTGGTTTTGAGGAGCGATTCATAACGTGGATCCGATGTATATACCAGACACCTCAAGCTTTTGTTAGAGTTAATGGGACGTCCTCCTCATCCTTTCGAATAGCACGGGGCATGAGTCAGGGGTGCCTGCTTTCACCCCTCCTCTTAGCCCTATATATGGAGTCCCTAGCCCAGAGGATCAGGGATCACCCCCAAGCTGCGCTTTGGAGGAGACGTCCATAAAATAAGCCTTTACGCAGATGGTGTGATTCTGTCGTTAGCTGAACCACTCACTTCCCTTCCGGCTCTCTTGGAGGAGATGGAAAATTTCGGGACCCTTTCAGGTTTTAAAGTCAACTTGAGCAAATCTCAGGTGCTCAACCTCACTACCCCGCCAGAGCAAGAGGAGTCGCTACGGGAGAGATTCCTCCTACAATGGGCTTCACAGTCGATAACATATCTGGGTATTCTATTAGCTCCGACGATCTCAAGGACGCTGGAGCTAAACTATTCCGCACTGTTAGAGCAGACAACGAAAGCCCTAACTGGATGGGAGAGGCTAAAATTAGCCTGGTTCGGTCGCATAGCAGCAGTTAAAATGACGGTGCTGCCGCAAATCCTATATATTTTCCAGTTGCTACCGTTGGTTCCCCCCCCGAAGGTACTGCGCTCCCTCCAGTTGGCCATTAATAAATTTGTTTGTGGAGGGAAGAATACGCTCCTGCCCTTTTCTCAAATGTCAAAGCCCAAGCAGGAGAGAGGTGCAGCCCTCCCTGTAATACAGAGATACCTACAGGCCTCTCACCTCAGATATATTGTGGAGTGGAATCGACCACTCTCTGAGAAACACTGGACCTTCATGGACCAGGTGGTTGCCGGGATTAACATCTGGAGAGAGGCCTGGCTGCAACGCAAATTGAGGGCTTGGGGTCTCTACTCGTCACCAGTCACTGCAGCCACGATGAAGGTATGGGACACAGTGGCGCTCAGAAGAGGGCTGACGACTCTTCCATCCACAATGTCCCCCATTGTTGACCACCCGGACTTTCCTCCGGGCTGTACATCTGAGGTATTCCAGAGATGGAGAGAAGTGGATTGTAAGCGGATTGGTTCGCTGTTTGACAGCCAGGGTATCATTCCCTACGAGCAGTTGAGACACGACTACGATTTGCCTAAAGCCGATGAATTCCACTATCTCCAACTCCGACACTGGGTTACCTCCCCATCATACATAGAGCAAGCTTCCCGACGGCTTACTCCATTCGAGAAATGGCTGGTAGGCAAAACGGATGATAAGCACCTTATCTCGGAACTGTACACTATGTTGGCCACTAGGCAGGGAGGGGGCGGATGAAAGGACAACTCCGTTGGGAGGAGGAATTGGGTAGAGCTTTGACGGATAAAGAGTGGGAGAATATCTATTATAGGGCTCACCACACAGCGCACAGTACTGCTGGCACCGAATCAGCTTTCAAAGTCACATCATACTGGTATCTCACACCGGCACGTATTCATAGTTGGGACAAAAATCACATGGAGGAGTGTTGGCGGGGATGCGGTCTCACTGGCTCTCTAGCGCATTTGCTTTGGCATTGCCCGCGTTTAGAACGCTTCTGGAAAGGAGTGTTGAATGACATAGACAATGCCTTTGACACGGAGATCCCACGATTTCCGGCGTATACCTATTGGGTCTCCCAAACGCACTGACATTTCCCCTACGTTCCCTGAGGGGTAGGCAGATAGCGCTGGCGTTACTGGCAGCTCGTCAGACACTTTTGGCACAGTGGGGCACCGCAATTGTCCCAGACCATACTGAATGGCTACATCGACTTTGGTTAACCCTGGCCATGGAACGCCTTTCATTGATCCAGGAGCACAAGGGGGAGAAATATGCAGAGCTATGGGCCCCTTTTATACACATATTGTCCAAAGAATTCCGAGAGGTAACATGCCCCAAATATCTCCAAATACTACACTTGCTTCCTGCAGAGGAAGACGCAGTGACATCCTACAAGGGAAGGGCCGGGTCGTGAGCTACGGTTCAACAGGGTAGTGGATCGCTCCCGCATTAAGTAGAATGCTTGCCGGTGCAGATACCCCTTTTTCTTTTTGTTCTCGGGAGTGGGGGGAGGTTTTTTCCCTTTTTTTCGTGGCGTTTGTGTATCTTTTGTTCTTGTTGTCAAGTTGGTACATACAATCTACTACGCTGCCGGCCCCTGGGTTGTAGGCAAAAGCTGTGTTCATGTATTATGTCTGCGACTTTGCTGTCGGCCTCTATGGTTGTAGGCATACAGCTGTGTAATGCTAATACTCAAAGATGTCGTTTAAAACGAATAAAAGATTGGTTCCAAAAAGTGAAATATGCTAACAAATGCAATATTTTAATATCCCTATTTGATCCATACTATTATAGTCTCGCCAGCTCTAAAAGGGTGATAAAAGCTATCATCATACCAATGTTCCGTAACAATTGATTTCTAAACAGTTGGTCTAAAAATTTGCATCTGGATGCTGCATGAACCTAAGATTCGATGTCAACCCAAGTTGCATTGATATGGTTTCAACATGCATATGTGCGCATCAGTTACCCAACGCAGCCAAAGGATAACTTCTATCCTGGTTTTTGATTGCCCAAATGTTCAATATCTTCAATCTGGCCTTTTGATAGTACTACCTATGTTGCTCCTGTTGCATACACATTCCAGTATATATATATATCAAATTCTGAATTGCATGTATTCTCTTCAGTGATAGTTCGTGTTTTTCATCAAAAGTTCAATATTACTTAATGTTGACACCATAGGAACATGCCTCATACTTTACACATTTCCAGTATCCACTAACATCTTGCAATAGCCAAACTACGCCACTCTTCATTGGCTGCAAAAAGCTATTGATGAACATATCACCCAAAGATCTAGTTTTCTGACATTGGATTTTGGGGTGTGGCTCCATTTGTGTCTTTAAGTGCCCATCATGCTGGACCACATGCACGTTTTTCCTCAATATGGTCTTTACATTATGCTGCTTACTATTAAATTCCACATATAATCTGATTTGTAAATCACCTTCATCTATTCATTTGTATTAATTGGTTTCCCTGTTTCAGTTTCACTTGTTGATATCCCTCTTATAAGATGTTCTGGGTATAACCCCTATTGATCATCTCAACTGATTCTTTCTCAAAGTCAGTGTCCCATGCACAGATCCTTCGGGCCCACAATAACTGGCTATATGGGATGCTCCATTTTAATGCCTTAGGATGACCTCTATTAGCATGTAATGAAGAATTTCTGTCTGTGCTCTTCCGTTAGATCTTTGTTTTCAGTTCCGCATTCTCAACATATAATGCCACATCCAATAAATCTATTTTAGTTTTGCTCTGAGTGAATGTGAGCTTTATATTCCACCTGCTATTATTACATTTATTAAGGTATTCTTTCAATGTTGATTCTTCACCCTTCCAGATGAGAAAAAGATTATCAATAAATTGTACCCCTAGCACCACTTTATACTATAGTATGCTATATATATTATTTACAGAGCGGTGGCAGCTACTCTGCAGTTTTAGTAAGGGTGACCAAAGATAGGAATGTTTGGATTTTTGTCCCTTAATAACTTTGCACCCGTTGACGAATGTCCACGAAACTTTGCAGACCTACTGCCCCCTTTCATTCTCAGAGTACTGAAAGTTTTGCAATGTTTCATCAAGGGGGTGCAAAGGAAAAAGAGGCATCCCAAAAGGGGCATATAATCCAAGGCATTTTACATAGATGTTTGTATTTTGAGTAGCGCGAGAACCATCAGCCAGATTTTGACGAAATTTGAAGGATTATGTATTACAGTGCGCAGATGATTCTTTGGGGTACTGCAGGTAAGTAGGGAAGGTATTTTATATGTTTATTTTCTTTTAACCATATCTGCTGCTGTAGTACCGTGGTACTCGTTAGATACATAGCGAAGACAAGTCATTAGCTGATTGGCTAATGACTGCCCTTACGAAAATTAAAGGCAGCCTTCTTGCTTTCTCCTCAGGTTTCCCTGTGTTCTGTGTTTTGCCTTGTAATGCAGGTAAGTATTAGGTTTGGTATTTTTCCACTGGGAAATTACCAATTTATTAAAGTGGTAATACTGTGCAAGAAATATTTTGCTACCATGGTACCAACAAAAGTAATAATGTGAGACCGCGGAACTGTGTTGACCGCCTTGGTTGTTTGCTACTGGTCCCTTGGCCCTACCACGCACCCTGCACTTTCGAGATAGTCCCTGGAGATGCTTTAAATCGCTCGTAGCGGTCCCGCAGTGCAGGAGACCGCGGAACTGTGTTGACCGCCTTGGTTGTTTGCTACTGGTCCCTTGGCCCTACCACGCACCCTGCACTTTCGAGATAGTCCCTGGAGAGGCTTTAAATCGCTCGTAGTGGTCCCGCAGCGCGGGAGACCGCGGAACTGTGTTGACCGCCTTGGTTGTTTGCTACTGGTCCCTTGGCCCTACCACGCACCCTGCACTTTCGAGATAGTCCCTGGAGGGGCTTTAAATCGCTCGTAGCGGTCCCGCAGCGCGGGACGCGCGCGGGGCGTGCCCGGGCGTGGCTCGGGCCAAGACCGGGCCAAGACGGGCCCGTCTACGCCCGTCAAAGATCGGAAGAGACTGGACTGGGCCACCCCCCTGAAGTTTAGCGGAAAAAAGGTTCTGTGGTTCATCCTTAGACTAGGTGTTGCATGATTGGGTTCTCCGTCGGGAGTTACTGACAAAGCGTTTTTTTTTTTTTTTGTTTTTTTTTTTTAAGATGAGTAGACGCGATGGGAAGGGGAAAGGTGCCCAGCTTGCCGGAGCTACAGGGACTGGGACCATTGCTGGAACTCTGGATCAATTTCTAATAAGAGCCACCTCTGTCCTCGAACATGAAATTGTGATGGCGGAGCGGCGCCTATCCATGGAACCTATAAGTAGTAAAGGTCCTTCTATGGGGGTTATGGACGCAGACGGTGTAAGATCTTCTGATTGTGGTCCTGCCCTGATAATTGGGCCGATAACTAGTAGTCCATGCAACCCAGGTAGTGCTGTACCGGAGGTAGATATGACTCGTAATACTAAAAGATCTTTTAATAGGGTATTAAAGCCAACTGATACCACAAGCCCTGATTCAGCCCCAGTGTCTGACCCAATCCCCATCCCTGTGGTGAAGAGAAAGAGGGGGGAGGGCCCACAGAGACCAAATCCTGCCAAAATTGCGAAACAGTCTAAAAAGGGGAGGGAAGGTATAAGTAAAGGAGTAGTAGATCAGGTCAAAACTTTAAATGTTGACATCCCCCATTCTGTAAGCCTATTTCACGACAAAGCCTCATGGCAGAGGTTAGAAACTCTGATGTTAACCATATTAAATCCGCTTACCACGAGATTGGCTTGCATCGATGATAGGCTTAAATGCCTTGAGTCTCAATCGAAAACTAATTTTCGAATTTTAGAAGCGCTAATAATTAACAACAAGCCCCTTTACCCCCCAAATGGCAATACAGAGAGTTCTGAAAGGACATTTGTTGCCAAATCTACACTACCTGAAAAGATGAGCCATGGTGATGCAGGGGTACCTGCTGTCAATCTTACACCACCTGAAAAGAAGACCCAGGGGGATGGTCTTCGGTGCCCTCGGCTAGTCGCTATAAGTTGGGCATCAGCGCAAAATAGCAACCCAGCCAAGAGTAGGGAATTTACCTCCCTAGTTGACACCCCAGGAGAATTTGCTCAGGATTTTATGAGCCCAATTGAGCCTAATAAAAATAACAATAGGGTAGATGCAAATAACCCAACACCAACCATTGCCAATATTGGTAATGACCTGACGGCTAGGTACATCATCACCTAGGCAAGGAACTATAGACGCAAATAGGAAGATGGAAGGGTCTTACAGAGGTGGGAAAGGTACAGGGAAACGGAGCAGGCCCCTGCAATTGCCTCCGGCAGCTGCTCCCCTGGTGGTGGGGCTGGGAAATGTGCCATTACTAAGGGAGGGGCAAGTGGAATCAACTGCCCAATTGATGCACAAAGCTATGTACTGGTTGGATCAGAATCTGAGGGAGGTGGGAGCTTGGGATAGGATAGCCAAAAACCAACTTATTATGGCAAGGAGAGTTACCTGGTTAGGGGCAATAGGGAAAGAATTGGACGGTGACTGTGTGGACCTAAACTTTAATAATGAATTTACTGTAAAATATCTATTGGAGACCTTGGGTAGTTTTTCTAATACTAACGCAAATAAGATCATAGCTTTACCCCTGGGCTTCTTTTACAGATCACCATTTTTCAAAATGTTAGGGCCATCACAGTTATGTACGAGGCCAAGGACTCAGCCACGGGGGGACCCAAGATGTACACCTATGGCCTATAATCTAAGTTGTGCAAACAGATTTGTCCCCCTTTCCGACATGGAAGCGTGCGATTGACCACCACAGCCCGAACAGGATCTTATCGACAAGGCCCACCTCTCAATAAATCCCTCAAGGGAAGGTAGATTACAGGTAGTACCTCCAAATTTAGTGGAGAATATTGGGCTTTTGTCATTACCAGTATACATAACGAATGATGATTCATATGTCTCGGCTAGGGTACCTAAAGCACATGACACGAACACGATAGGTAAAGACCAAATAACATGCGGCAAACTTCAGTATGAGGATTTGAAGGGATCATTATTGTCCTGGAATATCGCAGGACTAGGATCCAAATTGGGCTCCCCAGATTGGCACAGCTTTATCGAAGGTTTTGAGATCTGTCTCTTTCAGGAGACTTGGGCAGAAGGCCCACTTTTTTGCTCAGGTTACCTAAACTTTTTCATCCCAGCAATCAAAGGGCCAAAGGGGAGACCGTCAGGGGGTCTGACAATATGGGTAAAGCAGAACCTAGGGCTAGTCGTCGAAGACATACCCACACTTAACAAGGATATTCAGTTGGTGCAATTGTCTAGAGGGAAAAAGGTAATTCTGACTTTATTTAACATCTACATACGTGGTGCCAGGGGGAAAAGGTCAGGTGCTCTTGCCGCCCTGGATACCCTCCTTGAGGACAGCAGGATGACAACTAACATTGTGATAGGGGGGGACCTGAATGTGACGTTTGAGCCCCTCTTGTGGGAGGAAGGTAACTTTGTGGATGAGGAAGATACTAAGTGGGGTATACCGAGACTAGAGTTAGAACCAATAAAAAGATGGACCGAAGTAGTGATTCAAATTAACACTATTTGTATAGAGAAGGGTCTACGGGCTGTAAACGGCCGTATGTTATCAGATAAAATGGGGACTAATACCTATGACAATGGGTATTGTAGCAGCAGGATAGATTATGTGCTGGTAAGCGTAACATTATGGCGCAAGATAAAGGATATGCGGGTCCAGGCTAGAATTGAAAGTGACCATAACCCGCTATGTATGGATTGGGACCTAATAGGGTCCAAGAATGGGCACAAATCACATCTGATTTATGCTACCGCCGAGGTCATTCAGTCGAATGACATGAGGCGCCTTAAGTGGGCGAATATATCAAAGTCATCTGAAGTATTAGCTAGCATCGGTAAAGATTTAGCTAGTGCCCTCAATAAGTTGAGGGCGAGTGCTGAGAACACGGGGGCGCCTGATCAACCCACCCATATACATACCAACTTTTTTAACCAGTTACGCACATATTTTATTAAGGGAGGCAATGCTAGTAAGGCATTTAACCATAAACCTTATAAATGGTATAATCAGAACTGTAAAGAGGCACGCGTAGCATTAGGAAGGGCTATAAAAGCAGGTGCTTTGTCGACAGTTCGAGAAGCGAGGGCCAGTTATCGAATAGCATTAGCTAAGGCTAAAAAGGAATGGGACAATAGACGATGGGAGGAATTAAGGGCCGCTTGTGTAGGAAGAAATGCCAAACAGTTCTGGGACGTCTACAAATGGGGTAGCGGGGGGCGTGCCATCGAACCCTTGAATTATGTTGCCCAGCAAGAGTGGGTTAACTATTTTAAGCCACAGTATGCTGCTGAAGTGAGTGATTTGGAGTGCCGTTTCACTAAATATTTTTTTCAGGAGACAATTTTTACTATACAAGACGTTAAGCAAGTGCTCAAATCTATCCAAACCGGAAAGGCACCGGGCCCGGATTGTATACCGGGAGATGTATTCCTTTATGATATGGAGAGTTGGGGTACGTACATTTACTTGCTGTCAAACTCCATAGCTCGGGGCGCTGCTGTCCCAGATTCCTGGGCAGGAGCAGAAATTATACCAGTCTTTAAGAAAGGGGATAGAGCGTGCCCAGGTAACTATAGACCAATCAGCTTGATTGACGCCGCTCAAAAAATAATGGGTAGGTTGGTCCTTAACAAAATACAGTGTTGGATCGATGAATTTAGTATTTTATCCTCCTTCCAAGCTGGGTTTCGATCATCTACCAGCACAATTGACCAAGTATTCAGATTTACCCTGCTTTTCTGGAAGACGGTTACATTGGGTAAAGGAAGTCTGTATGCAGTCTTTGTCGACCTTAGGTCGGCATTTGACCTCGTACCGCGTGGTAAACTTTGGCAGGTGCTGCAGGAGATGGGCCTACCCTTAGACCTATTAACACTAGTTGCCAGGTTACATGAGGATAATACTGCCAAGATCAGATGGGGAAAACAGGGAGAGCTTACAGAACCTTTCCCAGTTGAGAAGGGTGTTCGGCAAGGATGTGTGATGGCCCCGACGCTATTTAGTCTATATATTGATGGGATAGTGGATTTCATGATGTCGACCCCAACTGATGCCCCCACTTTAGCAGGAGCAAAAGTGCCGATATTAATGTTTGCGGATGACACATTGATCATTTCCAAGACACCAAGCGGACTCCAAAGAGCACTAACCATCTTCGAGGAGTTCTGCTCAAGGCGTGGCTTGGAGGTCAATGTTTCAAAAACAAAGTTGATGGTCTTTAACCCCTTGACCGCGATCGGAATTCCGCTCGTATGCTGGACATTCCGATCGCGGGTGGGGTCGTGACGAGCTCAGCTCGTCATGCGCACAGCGCGTCCGCGCAGCATGACGAGCTCAGCTCGTCACGAGCATGGAAGGGGTTAATCTGCACAGGGTCTTCAAGGGTGGTATACATATGAATAATCTCCTAATAGAACAAGTTAAGGAGTTTACTTACCTGGGAGTGAATATACAGGAAGGGCTAAAATGGGCGCACCAACTTGACATTTCAACCTTAAAACATCGGCAACTAACAGGAGCACTCCAAAGAGAATTTAACTCCTCATTCCAGAAGACATTAAGCCCAGTTTTAGAGATATACAACATGAAGGTGATGGGCTCTGCACTGTACGGTGCAGAGCTCTGGGGATATGAGGATTTAACTAAACTCTCAATCTCGGAAAATAAGTTTTTTAGGCACATTATTCGTCTACCGCAAAGTACACCTATATATCCACTGTTGTATGACCTGGGGAGGAAGCCAATAGCAGCTTTAGCCAAAATTCGCCCTCTCTTGTACTGGCGTAGGCTGTGGTCTACCCCAGAACTAGCAGATTATGCTGCTGGTTTTCTAGATGTAATCCGGGCAGACACGCAGCACCAGATAAAATGGTTGAGGGAGTTAAAAGGAACATTATTGGAACTTGGCATGAGCCAACTATGGGAGGACCCGAAAAACAATGCTTTCCCATCCAAAAAGATTTTGAAGGTTAAATATTGGGAAAAGGTCCTAAACTGTATGGAAACTAGGTATGACCCCTCATCACTAACAGGGCTTTTTTTAGAGCACAAACCCACGCCCAGGCTGGAACATTATTGGGACGTCATTTTTAAATCCCAAGAGCGGAAATTGTATTTTCAGTTCAGGATAGGCACACTGCCAACAAGAGTTTTTACAAGCAAATGGTCTAATATACATATTGAGCTGTGCCCAGTATGTCTGATCAAAAAGGAATCAATGGGTCATTTACTGTTTGAATGCACAGGCTACCATGCCCCACGTCTGGCCTGGTTGAGCCCTATATGTAAGCTACTGGGAACAAGATGTGCGAACGAAGCACTAAGAATTCTAAGAAGTGATACCAAGGAAGTATTAGCCATAGCGATGGCCAAATTTCTGGGGTGGGCTTGGACAATTAGGGCACGTTCACAGGAAAAAAAATAATGAGGGAAAGCAGGAGATCCAGTAAAAGACCCTGAATTGGTAGGCACATAGGGTGTATTGCATAGTTTTAACTCGTGCTGGCTCAATAGTATTATGAATTTTATAGTCGGTTGACACTAAAGCTAAGATTGCAGGTAAACAACTCATTAACTGTAGCCTTTACAATAGAAAAAGTATTGGGTCTCGAAATGCACGGCACGTCCCCTGGGAGTTTCCCTTTTAAAAAAATGAAGAAATGTTATGAATTTTAACTGTAAATATTATTTTACGGTATTTTATGTATCCCCTAGTGGGTATTTTATTGTGTTGTTTTAATGTCTTGCGTATAATTGTGTGCTTTTATGACCTAAAACGTCGAATAAAGCTATTTGTATTGGTATTGGTATAATGTTTTCATTTTACAAAAACACTGTAAGACATTATATTTGGTAACTATAGTGTGCTACACTGTATTTTCCAATGTTAACATTTTTTAATATGTAGAAAAAGGGTGCAGAGTAGTACGTTAATTACTAAAAATGATCTCACTAGGTAAAAAATAAAATGCCGTTCCCCGTAGAGAACTAGAAAAATATAGAGAAATTTCAGATACACCAATGGTAACCTTACAAAATAATTTTGTTGTAACGTGGTGGTACCACACAACTCCCTATTTATACAAAAAAACATAAAGAAACTTATAATATTTTGCAAAACCTATTAGCACTTTAGTAAAGTGTTAGTAGGTAGGGCAAAAATACCAAACCAACTATTTTCCTATATCCGAAGGTGTAACGCAGAATACAGCAAAAGTGTACCTAAAACAATATTCCTGCCTGAACTTTTGTAAAGCCAGTCATTAGCCAATCAGCTAATGATTTGGCATCACTTTGTACCATGGAAGTACAGCGAAATACACCAATATTTAGCAAACATACAGCGCAAACTGATCTCACAAACTTTAAATACATTAAAAGTTCTAAAACAGTCACACTACTTCCCTGCACTACCCAAAATAAGCATTTGTGCACCATAATACATAATCCAGCCAAGTTTTAACCAAATCTGAATGAATGATTTCGCAATACGCACATTAAAATACCTAAGCACCATGCATTGAATTTAACCTCCTTTTGGAACCCACTCAACATTTACATGTTACAGTATATATTTTGGCGAGAAAACATTCCCATCTTTCGACACACTTTACCTCTACATTTCTTTTAATTTACACTCTCCACTTTACGCCACTCCACTCTCTAACTGTTTAGTTTATGCCACTGTACGGACTTTACAGTGTGCTACTCCACTTTAAGATATCGCAGTATACGTCACTACATTCTACGCTAATCCACTGTACCTTACTCCACTATACTTAACCCTACTGGACTGTACACCATTGTAATGTACACCAGTATATTCTATGCTATTATACTGTTCCCCACTGTTTTCTATTACACTTTTGTGTAGGCCAGTTTACTAGAGGCCCCTAAACTTTACCGCTCACAACTTGACACTATTCCACTGTACCCTACTCCAATTTACACAATTTCACTACATGCTATTCTATTATGGGCCACTTGATGGTACACTAGTGCAGTGTACGCTATTCCAGCCTCCACTGCATTGTACTGAAATGCACTATACACCACTGCACTGTACCACATTCGACTGTATGCTATTAAGCTTTACAAAAGTACAATATGTGCCACTCCACTAAATCCCACTTCACTGTACATGACTACACTCTATGCTTCTATAATTAAACCGATTAAGTTGGACGCCACTGTACTGTATGCTACGCCACTATATAGCACTCCACTGTACGTCTAAACAGTTACCTCCGCTAAACTCAACCTTATTACACTAAATGCTACTATATTCTAAGGTACTCCACACTATCGCACTATATTTTATGCTATTCTACTATACGCTATTGCACTGTTCTGTAATAAACTGCACCCCACTGAAGTCTACAGTATACAGCTCGGCACCACTGCACTGTATAGCACTCCAATATATGGCACTCCATTTTACGCAATTTAACTTTACAACACTGCACTGTACCACACTCTACTTTATGTGAACCCACTGTACACCACTCAACTTTACACCACTCCACTCTATAGCACTCCAGTATACCCCACTCCAGTGTACGCTATTTCAGTTTACACCACTCCACTGTACCACACTCCACTGTACTCTATTTCAGTACATGACATTCCAATATAGGCCCCATAAACTGTACAACACTCCAGTGTATAGGACTACACTCTACGACACAACAGTATACGCGAATACACTCTGCAATATTTAAAGGATGTCAATCCACTTTACCACACTCCACTGCATGCTATTCCACTGCATACGACTGCACTGCACACTACTACACTCTATGCCACTCCACAAACACCACTCTATTGTATCCGAGTTCACTGTACGCCACTTCGCTCTATGCGACTCCACTCTACGCCATTCAGCTGTATGGCATTCCACTATTCATTGCTCCACTATACCTCATTACACTTTACTCCACTTGATTGTACCATAATATACTGCCCTAGAGTACACTTTACAACACTATCAGCAACTATATTGTACCACACTCGACTCCACTAAACTAAACTGTACGAATATTACAAAATTGTTACTAACATTGTAAAAAACATTGAAATTCACAAAAAAAACAAAGGTTACCTGTCAGTTATAGTTAGGAAAACATTATTTAGATTTGGTATACAAAACCAAATTAAGCTCCACAAACATTAGAAATTCAACAATTATAGTTATCTCTTAATTTAAGGATTTATGCGCCACCTACACACTTATTTTTATCTTATGTGTGCCAAACACACCTTAAACTACACAAGCATAACACATTCATAACTTATAGGTATCTTTTGAAATTATCACTTACACACCGCTATCATATTACTATAAGTCATGCTTATGACTCACAGTTATACTTATACACCACATTTCAATTAATATCACTCCTGCACTTCGGTACATAGTCACCTCAGTCGCCACACTACATTAACTATAACATGCCCCATCTCCATGCACTACCGGTACCCTTGGATATGACCTAAGTTATAGCATATGAAATTATCGCAGTAAATAAAACACTTATGACATCAGAAATGATATTATTAGCTAGAACACAGTGCATGGTACAGTGGCAAATTAAATGGAGGGATCATTAGTTATTTTTATGATCCCAGCTACTGCTAAACCTATTATATTAGTGGGAGAAAACAGTGAGACCACCATGAAGTTTGTCAATACTTATAAAGAGGGTTTTAATTCAAAGTTTGGATTTGTCGAAGGATTAGAACACAATTTTTTTAAAGACAATGTTATACTTCTTAGTCACATAATTTGAAATATGTCAGTAAGTATAAGGTACCAAGGAGACTAATTAAAGGAGATTTTATCACTTTAATAATCTAGGTCCAGAACTTAGGCCATGAAATAAAAATATGGTTGTGGACAGCAATACCCTCAAACACCACAAATCCATGAAATGTTTGCACGGATGAGTTGTGCTATTACTTTTCAGCTATTAATTTGAGGTCAGCGTATCACCAGATTTTGCTTTCGGGAGAGTAAAAATCCTTGAGACATTTGTAACAGCGTTAGCATTATTTGTATATGCTGTTAGGTATTACATAAGCAGCATCCATTTTCCGAGAACTAATGTCCCAACGGTTCCTGGACGTCTATAGACTTAGTACACATACACTGATGCTTGCCAAGTCTATTGCAGAACATAATGTGATCCTAGCAGGGGATCTGGGAATTTTAAGTGACAGGTGCATGACAGTAAAGAGGAAACAATTTAAAATTGTTGCCAATATGTTGATTATTTGGGGTCCACCTTACAACCATATAAGTCTTCGCAAAACTTTTCATAAAAAAGTTCATCCATTTCAGCTTCTTCCTGGAAAATTTCAGGGCAATTTGCTAAAAGAGGCAAAGGAAAGGTGGGAGGCAAAACATTGATTTCCCCTGTTAATTCCCATAGGACATTTTGAGAAGCAATACAAAAAAATTGCTGAATGCAATTGCAACAAATTTGGCAGAAAGCTAGAATTTTACTCAGAAGGCCTGCTTTTCCTTATTTGATGTTAATCCGTCCAGCCCATTCTGAGAAATTTGTATTTAACGAGGTTCTTGGGATGGTCATTAAGGGTTAATAAGTTAGATATATAAGGGGAGTTGGTCCAACTGAAGCCCTGTAGGAGTCTCTTGGTGCTGAATAAAAAAAAAATAGGGCTCTCTAACAGGGCTTTTTCCCTTGTTGACTATTTCAGTACCTTGAGACCGGTACCAGTCCCGCAGTACCAAGAGATCTAATAGGTTGGTCACAACTCGAAGAGAAATGTTGTAGCTGCTACTACAGGACTCAGGGACTCAGTCCTTGGGTTCTGAAGTTAAAAGAATAAGATATTAGTGGCAGGATAGGGACAGCCTGACTCCCTGGCGGTCGGGAGGTGACTAAAAGAACCCCTCCCTCAAAGGCAAAAATGTAACAAATATTTTGTGTATCTGGTACCTGCAGGACTGAGTATGGCTCTTCTGTGAGGTCCCACGATACACCTGCTGGAGGCACCATTCAAGCTTCACCCCCTTGGTTCCACAAGACTGTGCAAGCTTCATTGAGTGAAGCTTGTGTGGCCCTGCTGTACCATGGAGGTGAAGCCTGAGTGATGGTACAGCTGGAGTATAACCGACCAGTAAACAATTTTTAACAAAAATATAGAAAGAAAGACAATGTGGGTTGGGTGTCTGTGGGGGATTTAGCGTCTGAAAGGGGTTGGGAGTTCGGGCCTTACCAGAGGCCTAGCCCTGCAGCCTTCCCCCGCTGCACATAGCCAAAGGACCACATGCAGTGGGGGGCTGGGAGCAGAACCTGGCTGAGGCTAGAGAGGTTGGGCACAGGGCCTAGCCAGAGGCCAGGCCTTGCAGCCAGCCCCCAGTGTTGTGCATCGCCTAGAGCTGGTTGCAGTGGAGGTTGGCCACCCATGGGTTGAGCTGGGTTGGGCTGGGGCACAGTAGAGGTGAAGCTGAGTGCCAGTTTCATGGAAGTACTGCGGTACCACGAAAACAAATTCAAATTTTTTTTTTTTTTTTAAATGCATTTCCAATGCAAGCAACCTTGAGTTGCACACAGGTATTAGCCCGACTCAATAGTCCCTATTGTGTAGACCTCACAAGAGCAAAAGGATGAGCTGTCACAGTTGACCATGGGTCAACCATGGGTTGACACTGGGTAAGGGGTCTGCCTAGCCCTACGGACAACTGCCTACTGTGCACGGCCAAAGGCCTTTCGCAGCAAGGGATTGGCCACCTGCAATGGGGAGTTGGCCACCCATGGGGGTTGGCCTCAGAGCATGACTGTAGGCCAGGTCCTGCTGCCAACCCCCTGCCACACTGCCTATGACTGTCTGTAGTAGGGGTTTGAACACAGGGCCTGGTATGTGGTCAGGCCCTTCAGCCAACCAACCATTGTGAGCTTTGAAACAACTGAAAAACATTCAATAAAGATAGATAGATAGATAGATAGATAGATAGATCGACAGATAGATAGATAGATAGATAGATAGATAGATAGATAGATAGATAGATATTCTTGTGTACTTATATCTTCCATGATTGGTTCGTAACCTATCAATCCTTATGTCAGCTGTCAACTTACATGGTAAAGTACCTGATTGTACCCTTCACAGTCTTGTTTAGGTAATGTCTGCAAAACTATAGGGAGAGATGGCAAAGGTAATTTAAAAATAAAATTCAATCAAGTCTGTGATATTTGACCCCTTATCATAATGAATTTTCGTAGGCAGTCTTTGCCTGCGTACACAGCCATCTTTGTACAGCCATTGTACAGCCAATGTCCAGTCCATTTTTGCAGTCTTGCTACAGATGCCTCTAGCTATCTTTCACAGACAGCATTGTATGCAATACCCCCCCAAGTAAACCCTTGATCAAACTTAGGTGACTCTTGTGCCTATCTCAATTGCTTGATCCTATTGGTAGCTTTCTAGCTTCCCTCCCTTTCTGTGTTTGACCTGCCCACTGGAGCTTTTGGTTTTGATTATTGGTAGATTCGTCATTCCCCTGTGAACATCAGGGAGGTGCGGACTCTGCAGCTCCAAAGGGGGTTTGGGGGCAGCCGACCGGAGGGAGGTCTGCCCCCCTGGCAGATTGGGAGGGGTGGGGCAGGCCAGGTTGCCAGCCATTTTGTAAAAATTCTCCTTTGTTTTGGGTTGGGTTGCAGGTAGCACAAAAATAGCCCAAGGTTATAAGGGTAGTGCAGTTGGGCTCCCAGCCACCATTTTAGGTTTGGTGACCTGGTGGCTGGGAGCGGAGAGTAGAATTTTTTTTGAATTTATCAAGAGTATTAGGCTGAGCGTAGTACTGTTAAGGGTAGTGAATAGTGGGTACTTACATTAAGAGAGTGGAGGAATCATGGAGGATTACAGCGTGCTCAAGGCATTGCGGCATCTCAGAGAGGCAGGATGAATGGACCTTGTGGTTCCGGAGGCTGCAGGCTCATCGCGCCCGTCACGGGGAGCGTCAGCGGGAGTGGCTACCGCGGTTGCGGCGCGCACAGGGCGAGTGTGGTAAGTGAACGGGCCGCTCATATGCCAGGAGAGCGGCCCGAGAGCGTCCACACAGGTGGAGGCTGGGGCTCACAATGAGGCCCCGGGGAGGGTCGCAGGGGTGGGGCTAGTCCGAGACGTGGGAAGAGGTTGGCACCGCACGGCAGCGGTAACCATAATGAGGTCTAGGTGACACCGGAGGAACATGACTGCTCCCGTAGAGAGGGAGAAGGCCTGTGGGAAGGGGCGGGGCCTTGTCAGCAGGCCTCAGCGCGAAACCGAGTTCTTGGCTTGCGCTGAGGAAGGGAATGAAAGTGCGGGGGCAGGAAGGGGGGGCGGATGGGGATTTCCTTGGGCAGGTCGGTGGGAGGGGGTTTGGAGGGGGCCCCTACAAGTGGACCAGGCCCAGGGGAAAAGTGTGGGGACCTGGGAGGAACTGGTTGAAGGGCCTTAGGGCCTGGGGGAGGAACAGGGCCATAAAGGGGGGTGGTTGGTTGGCACTGGGGGCAAGAAAGGGTGGAGGAAGAGGACATACCCGGCTAATTAGAGCCGGCGTGGGGCACCCAGGCTTGGGAGGGCCTAGACATATTTTCTGCATGGAATGAAAAGGTGAGAGGGTTAGATAGTGTGGGTCAATTAGAAGCATATATGGCCAAGGGGGGTTCTCTGCAGGGAGAAGGGAGGGCTGGGGGCAAGGTATGGGGGCCGGGTGGGGTGGGGAAAGGGGGCAAGCATGGAGCAGGGCCAAAGTTGAGAGATAGTCAGGGTCTAGTGCAGGGTTCAGCATCTGCGCTCATCACGGGCATGATGGAATGGAGCGAGGACGATGAGGGGGGATGACAGAGAGCTGGCGATGGAGGTGAGGGGGGAGGGGTACCGGCATTAGGAATCCTATGTCAGGGTAAGGAAAAGAGAGTGGACCAGGCAGGTTGTTGGCAGGGAACCAGCACACCAGACTAGACGTTTGTGTTGCAGGGCGAGGAGCGGCACAGTGCAGCAGACTCAGCAGAGATGGGAGCGGCTCGTGGGCACCGAGGTGAAGTAAGGGTGGAGCCCAGAATGGCACGCCCGATACCAGTGAGGGAGCCCGTTGCGGCCAGCGCATGCAGGCCCAGAATGACATCACTGGCCCCAACACCTGGTGGGTCTCGGTCGACCTCCGGGGCAAAGAAGAACAGTAACAGATGGGTGGGGGTGCCAGAGGAGTACAGGCGGGTGCAATCAGCCCCACCAGAGGCGGGGAGATGGGAGTCCGGTAAGGCCCTTAGGGTAGAGATGTATAATGAATGGCCCCTAGCCTCAGGGCAAGAGGAATTAGACTTTGATGAAGAAAGCCTGGAAGAAGGTGAGCTACGAAAAGTCGATGAGCGGATGGGGGGGCCAAGTTAACGTTTCGACTAGTATGTTTCAGGCGCCGGCGGAAAAGCCATGGAAGGTGTCGGGGCCTGTGGTGAGGCCAGCAAGGACATTGGAGAGTAGGGGGCCACTGGCGAGGCGGACTGCAACTATACGGGCACACTCCTTGGAGCCAGGTAAGACCACAGGTGCAAGGACAAAGCCCATAATGGTATCGGTGGGTACGGGGGGAGGGGCAGGAAGGGGGAGAGGGTAGGCTAAGGAAAGGGAAGTACGTCACAGACATTGATGTTGGCACAAGGGAGATAGGGGACACAAAAGGCACTAAAGTAGAAAGTAGCACAAACACCAAGAAGGCGTCTGAGGACGGTGAGAAAAAAGGGGATAAGAAAGAAGGGCCAGAGAGTAAAGAACTGAAAATTAAAAAACTCCCATACATGGGGGTGATGAAACCTTTGGGGGCGCACTTGATGCTAGCAACTAAAGAGCGCATATGGAAAGGAGAATATGTGGAAATGCTTAAGCTGCTGCATAGGGAGGTGAAGTCAAAAGAGGGGTCCAAGGAAGAAGAATATGAATTGGCCAAGCAGCCGAGGGTCCCGTTGACTATAGAAAACTGGACGGCAGCGTTCTTAATATACGCAAGCGTGTATTGCAAAAAGTTCCCGGAGCGGTGCGTGGCACTATTCAAATATATGGATGCCATTAGGAAGGCTCAAATCACGGGAGGGGGATATGCATTGGCCCAGTATGATGAAGAATTTAGTGCGTGCCTAGCATGGGACCTCGAAGTTAAATGGGGGGAGTTAGACACGGACTTATGGCAACATACAATGGGAGCAGTGAAAAGGGGGAAAGACCATATTTACGGACAGTGGATTGCGTATCATTTACCAGCCCTTTCAGGAGACCCACCCCGGGAGGGGTGGGAGGTACAGGGAAGAGCTGAAGGAAATGGCCCGATTCGGGTCACTCGGGTCACCAATGACCACCTCTTTGCCTTCTACTAAAATGAAGAGTCGGTCAGACAGTGGAGAATACAAACCAATAATAATTTATTCAGAATACACTCAGAGCGGAGCCCAATCGGCCCAGCCTCTATGGGGTGTTGCAGAGGGACTGACATCAGCAAGCATAACGATATATTATGTACATTTCGAAGTCAATGGAAATACGCCCACCATGGAATTTTCCAGAGGGACGCAGCTGGTCAGTAAATTACAAAGGAGTAAGTTTCGGTTCTGGGACCGGGCACACTTTATCTATCTCTCAAGGTTACTCTGCCTGTGCCCACCACTAGACAAGTGGGAGAAGGCTTACATCTCAGAAGAAAGGTATGCGCTAATAAGAGCAGTGCATTCATTAGTGTGGCAAAACCCAACTCCTAAGAACCATAACCTAGAGAAGGCCGTTTCTCGGAAATGGAAAAGAATTCGATTCAATCGTGATACAAAATGGCGCCTGTACACAAAATGGCGCCGCGAATGCTAACTTATGTAAAACAATGCAAAAGCATTATTTTTATTCCTACAGAGCCAGACAGGAGCAAGGGGGGCTTGCAGGGATTTTTTTACATATGGTTGTGAACACGCGAGTTCTGTAATTTCTGCCATGAATGCTCGAAGTGCGGAGGTCGGCATGTGCTGGTCAACTGCTTTGGGGCAGGGGCAGCTATCATCAAGGAGGCCAGCAATGGCAATCAGCAGGAGGTAATATGGGAGGACACCAACAACAGTTTTCAGGTGCACAGCGAGGTAAAGGACCCCAAGGGCCTGGGCCAAAAGACTCATACTCCTGTTAAACTGGAGAAGGTGGAGGCGGGGCTGAGGGGCTATGAAGATCAGGGTGCAGCATAGGTTTTAAGGGAGGGTTTTAGATGGGGGGTTCGTATGGGGTACACGGGTCCAAGACACAGAAGATGGGCAGAGAACTTGAGCTCAGCCAACGAGCATAAACGGATAGTTCAAAGAGAAACAAGATAAAAAGGCGAGGGAGGGGAGGATGGCAGGGCCTTTTGAAGACTGGCCCATGGAGAAGTTAATCATGTCACCCATTGGGTTAGTGCCAAAGAAGGAGCCAGGGCAATACAGACTCATTCAGCGTCTGTCGTGGCCAGAAGGGAGGTCAGTCAATGACTTTATTAATGAGAAAGCAACCATGGTATCTTATTCATCGGTTGACATGGCCATGTCACTGGTAGTGACGACGGGCGCACCTGCACAAATGGCAAAATGCGACATAAAATCGGCTTTTTGGTTGCTCCTAGTCCATTCAGAGGACTGGGATCTTCTGGGGATCCATTTTGAGGGAAAATAGTACGTGGACAAGGCACTGCTGATGGGATGTTCTATTTCGTGCGCTTTGTTTGAATGCTTTGTTACAGCAAACAAATGATGGACGGAATGCTGACAATGAAAACATTCTCCCCCAGTCAAAAGATCTGGGTTAAATCCATCGTTCTTTTGCCCACTACGCCACCCCAGTTTGGACCCAGCCATATGCAAATCAGTCTTGACCCTGTGCCCCATGGGAACAGTCCAGACCGAACTGCCATGCCAGGTCCTCCCTGGACCGGAAACAAGCATCCTGGGACCAGTTTCAGGGTATGTCACCCTTCTTCAGCCAGGCTAGCTTGAATCCAGTGGCACAGTGAGCAAGGGACTCACGTCTGGGCATACCCATCCCACTTAGGGCGAAAAGTGTTACAGCAAACAAATGATGGACGGAATGCTGACATTGCAAACATTCTCCCCCAGTCAAAAGATCTGGGTTAAATCCATTGTTCTTTTGCCCACTACGCCACCCCAGTTTGGACCCAGTCATATGCAAATCAGTCTTGACCCTGTGCCCCATGGGAACAGTCCAGACCGAACTGCCAGGCCAGGTCCTCCCTGGACCGGAAACAAGTATCCTGGGACCGGTTTCAGGGTATGTCACCCTTCTTCAGCCAGGCTAGCTTGAATCCAGTGGCACAGTGAGCAAGTGACCCACGTCTGGACATACCCATCCCACTTAGGGCGAAAAGTGTTACAGCAAACAAATGATGGACGGAATGCTGACATTGCAAACATTCTCCCCCAGTCAAAAGATCTGGGTTAAATCCATTGTTCTTTTGCCCACTACGCCACCCCAGTTTGGACCCAGCCATATGCAAATCAGTCTTGACCCTGTACCCCATGGGAACAGTCCAGACCGAACTGCCAGGCCAGGTCCTCCCTGGAACGGAAACAAGTATCCTGGGACCGGTTTCAGGGTATGTCACCCTTCTTCAGCCAGGCTAGCTTGAATCCAGTGGCACAGTGAGCAAGGGACCCACGTCTGGGCATACCCATCCCACTTAGGGCGAAAAGTGTTACAGCAAACAAATGATGGACGGAATGCTGACAATGCAAACATTCTCCCCCAGTCAAAAGATCTGGGTTAAATCCATCGTTCTTTTGCCCACTACGCCACCCCAGTTTGGACCCAGCCATATGCAAATCAGTCTTGACCCTGTGCCCCATGGGAACAGTCCAGACCGAACTGCCAGGCCAGGTCCTCCCTGGACCGGAAACAAGCATCATGGGACCGGGTTCAGGGTATGTCACCCTTCTTCAGCCAGGCTAGCTTGAATCCAGTGGCACAGTGAGCAAGGGACCCAAGTCTGGGCATACCCATCCCACTTAGGGCGAAAAGTGTTACAGCAAACAAATGATGGACGGAATGCTGACAATGCAAACATTCTCCTCCAGTCAAAAGATCTGGGTTAAATCCATCGTTCTTTTGCCCACTACGCCACCCCAGTTTGGACCCAGCCATATGCAAATCAGTCTTGACCCTGTGCCCCATGGGAACAGTCCAGACCGAACTGCCAGGCCAGGTCCTCCCTGGACCGGAAACAAGTATCCTGGGACCGGTTTCAGGGTATGTCACCCTTCTTCAGCCAGGCTAGCTTGAATCCAGTGGCACAGTGAGCAAGGGACCCACGTCTGGGCATACCCATCCCACTTAGGGCGAAAAGTGTTACAGCAAACAAATGATGGACGGAATGCTGACAATGCAAACATTCTCCCCCAGTCAAAAGATCTGGGTTAAATCCATTGTTCTTTTGCCCATTACGCCACCCCAGTTTGGACCCAGCCATATGCAAATCAGTCTTGACCCTGTGCCCCATGGGAACAGTCCAGACCGAACTGCCAGGCCAGGTCCTCCCTGGACCGGAAACAAGCATCCTGGGACCGGGTTCAGGGTATGTCACCCTTCTTCAGCCAGGCTAGCTTGAATCCAGTGGCACAGTGAGCAAGGGACCCACGTCTGGGCATACCCGTCCCACTTAGGGCGAAAAGTGCTACAGCAAACAAATGATGGACGGAATGCTGACAATGCAAACATTCTCCCCCAGTCAAAAGATCTGGGTTAAATCCATCTCCTTGTGTTTGCTTTGTTCGCCCTAAGTTGGCAGGGTATGCCCAGACGTGGGTCCCTTGCTCACTTTGCCACTGGATTCAAGCTAGCCTGGCTGATGACAGCTGTTAGCCCGAAACCGGTCCCAGGCTGCTTGTTTCCGGTCCAGGGAAGACATGGCTTGGCAGTTCGGGCTGGACTGTTCCCATGAGGCACAGGGTCAAGACTGATTTGCATATAGCTGTGTCTGAACTGGGGTGGCGAAGTGAGCTAAAGAACGATGATGGATTCAATCCAGATCTGTGACTGGGGGTGAGTGTCTGAAAAGTTTCAGCGCTCCGTCCATCATCTCCTTGTGTTTGCTTTGTTTGCCCTAAGTTGGTGGGGTATGCCCAGACGTGGGTCCCTTGCTCACTTTGCTACTGGATTCAAGCTAGCCTGGCTGATGAGGGCTGTTAGCCCGAAACTGGTCCCAGGATGCTTGTTTCCGGTCCAGGGAAGACATGGCTTGGCAGTTCGGGCTGGACTGTTCCCATGAGGCACAGGGTCAAGACTGATTTGCATATAGCTGTGTCTGTACTGGGGTGGCGAAGTGAGCTAAAGAACGATGATGGATTCAACACAGATGTGTGACTGGGGGTGAGTGTCTGAAAAGTTTCAGCGCTCCGTCCATCATCTAGTTGTGTTAGCTTTGTTCGCCCTAAGTTGGCAGGGTATGCCCAGACATGGGTCCCTTGCTCACTTTGCCACTGGATTCAAGCTAGCCTCGCTGATGAGGGCTGTTAGCCCGAAACCGGTCCCAGGATGTTTGTTTCCGGTCCAGGGAAGACATGGCTTGGCAGTTCGGGCTGTACTGTTCCCATGAGGCACAGGGTCAAGACTGATTTGCATATAGCTGTGTCTGAACTGCGGTGGCGAAGTGAGCTAAAGAACGATGATGGATTCAACCCAGATCTGTGACTGGGGGTGAGTGTCTGAAAAGTTTCAGCGCTCCGTCCATTATCTCCTTATGTTTGCTTTGTTCGCCCTAAGTTGGCAGGGTATGCCCAGACGTGGGTCCCTTGCTCACTTTGCCACTGGATTCAAGCTAGCCTGGCTGATGAGGGCTGTTAGCCCGAAACCAATCCCAGGATGCTTGTTTCCGGTCCAGGGAAGACATGGCTTGGCAGTTCGGGCTGGACTGTTCCCATGAGGCACAGGGTCAAGACTGATTTGCATATAGCTGTGTCTGAACTGGGGTGGCGAAGTGAGCTAAAGAACGATGATGGATTCAACCCAGATCTGTGACTGGGGGCGAGTGTCTGAAAAGTTTCAGCGCTCCGTCCATCATCTCCTTGTGTTTGCTTTGTTCGCCCTAAGTTGGTAGGGTATGCCCAGACGTGGGTCCCTTGCTCACTTTGCCACTGGATTCAAGCTAGCCTGGCTGATGAGGGCTGTTAGCCCGAAACTGGTCCCAGGATGCTTGTTTCCGGTCCAGGGAAGACATGGCTTGGCAGTTCGGGCTGGACTGTTCCCATGAGGCACAGGGTCAAGACTGATTTGCATATAGCTGTGTCTGAACTGGGGTGGCGAAGTGAGCTAAAGAACAATGATGGATTCAACCCAGATCTGTGACTGGGGGTGAGTGTCTGAAAAGTTTCAGTGCTCCGTCCATCATCTCCTTGTGTTTGCTTTGTTCGCCCTAAGTTGGCAGGGTATGCCCAGACGTGGGTCCCTTGCTCACTTTGCCACTGGATTCTAGCTAGCCTGGCTGATGAGGGCTGTTAGCCCAAAACCGGTCCCAGGATGCTTGTTTCCGGTCCAGGGAAGACATGGCTTGGCAGTTCGGGCTGGACTGTTCCCATGAGGCACAGGGTCAAGACTGATTTGAATATAGCTGTGTCTGAACTGGGGTGGCGAAGTGAGCTAAAGAACGATGATGGATTCAACCCAGATCTGTGATTGGGGGTGAGTGTCTGAAAAGTTTCAGCGCTCCGTCCATCATCTCCTTGTGTTTGCTTTGTTCGCCCTAAGTTGGCAGGGTATGCCCAGACGTGGGTCCCTTGCTCACTTTGCCACTGGATTCAAGCTAGCCTGGCTGATGAGGGCTGTTAGCCCGAAACCGGTCCCAGGATGCTTGTTTCCGGTCCAGGGAAGACATGGCTTGGCAGTTCGGGCTGGACTGTTCCCATGAGGCACAGGGTCAAGACTGATTTGCATATAGCTGTGTCTGAACTGGGGTGGCGAAGTGAGCTAAAGAACGATGATGGATTCAACCCAGATCTGTGACTGGGGGAGAGTGTCTGAAAAGTTTCAGCGCTCCGTCCATCATCGCCTTGTGTTTGCTTTGTTCGCCCTAAGTTGGTAGGGTATGCCCAGACGTGGGTCCCTTGCTCACTTTGCCACTGGATTCAAGCTAGCCTGGCTGATGAGGGCTGTTAGCCCGAAACTGGTCCCAGGATGCTTGTTTCTGGTCCAGGGAAGACATGGCTTGGCAGTTCGGGCTGGACTGTTCCCATGAGGCACAGGGTCAAGACTGATTTGCATATAGCTGTGTCTGAACTGGGGTGGCGAAGTGAGCTAAAGAACAATGATGGATTCAACCCAGATCTGTGACTGGGGGTGAGTGTCTGAAAAGTTTCAGTGCTCCGTCCATCATCTCCTTGTGTTTGCTTTGTTCGCCCTAAGTTGGCAGGGTATGCCCAGACGTGGGTCCCTTGCTCACTTTGCCACTGGATTCAAGCTAGCCTGGCTGATGAGGGCTGTTAGCCCGAAACCAGTCCCAGGATGCTTGTTTCCGGTCCAGGGAAGACATGGCTTGGCAGTTCGGGCTGGACTGTTCCCATGAGGCACAGGGTCAAGACTGATTTGAATATAGCTGTGTCTGAACTGGGGTGGCGAAGTGAGCTAAAGAACGATGATGGATTCAACCCAGATCTGTGACTGGGGGTGAGTGTCTGAAAAGTTTCAGCGCTCCGTCCATCATCTCCTTGTGTTTGCTTTGTTCGCCCTAAGTTGGCAAGGTATGCCCAGACGTGGGTACCGTGCTCACTTTGCCACTGGATTCAAGCTAGACTGGCTGATGAGGGCTGTTAGCCCGAAACCGGTCCCAGGATGCTTTGTTTCCGGTCCAGGGAAGACATGGCTTGGCAGTTCGTGCTGGACTGTTCCCATGAGGCACAGGGTCAAGACTGATTTGCATATAGCTGTGTCTGAACTGGGGTGGCGAAGTGAACTAAAGAACGATGATGGATTCAACCCAGATCTGTGATTGGGGGTGAGTTTCTGAAAAGTTTCAGCGCTCTGTCCATCATCTCCTTGTGTTTGCTTTGTTCGCCCTAAGTTGGCAGGGTATGCCCAGACGTGGGTCCCTTGCTCACTTTGTCACTGGATTCAAGCTAGCCTGGCTGATGAGGGCTGTTAGCCCGAAACCAGTCCCAGGATGCTTGTTTCCGGTCCAGGGAAGACATGGCTTGGCAGTTCGGGCTGGACTGTTCCCATGAGGCACAGGGTCAAGACTGATTTCCATATAGCTGTGTCTAAACTGGGGTGGCGAAGTGAGCTAAAGAACGATGATGGATTCAACCCAGATCTGTGACTGGGGGTGAGTGTCTGAAAAGTTTCAGCGCTCCGTCCATTATCTCCTTATGTTTGCTTTGTTCGCCCTAAGTTGGCAGGGTATGCCCAGACGTGGGTCCCTTGCTCACTTTGCCACTGAATTCAAGCTAGCCTGGCTGATGAGGGCTGTTAGCCCGAAACCGGTCCCAAGATGCTTGTTTCCGGTCCAGGGAAGACATGGCTTGGCAGTTCGGGCTGGACTGTTCCCATGAAGCACAGGGTCAAGACTGATTTGCATATAGCTGTGTCTGAACTGGGGTGGCGAAGTGAGCTAAAGAACGATGATGGATTCAACCCAGATCTGTGACTGGGGGTGAGTGTCTGAAAAGTTTCAGCGCTCCGTCCATCATCTCCTTGTGTTTGCTTTGTTCACCCTAAGTTGGCAGGGTATGCCCAGACGTGGGTCCCTTGCTCACTTTGCCACTGGATTCAAGCTAGCCTGGCTGATGAGGGCTGTTAGCCCGAAACCGGTCCCAGGATGCTTGTTTCCGGTCCAGGGAAGACATGGCTTGGCAGTTCGGGCTGGACTGTTCCCATGAGGCACAGGGTCAAGACTGATTTGCATATAGCTGTGTCTGAACTGGGGTGGCGAAGTGAACTAAAGAACGATGATGGATTCAACCCAGATCTGTGATTGGGGGTGAGTTTCTGAAAAGTTTCAGCGCTCCGTCCATCATCTCCTTGTGTTTGCTTTGTTCGCCCTAAGTTGGCAGGGTATGCCCAGACGTGGGTCCCTTGCTCACTTTGTCACTGGATTCAAGCTAGCCTGGCTGATGAGGGCTGTTAGCCCGAAACCAGTCCCAGGATGCTTGTTTCCGGTCCAGGGAATACATGGCTTGGCAGTTCGGGCTGGACTGTTCCCATGAGGCACAGGGTCAAGACTGATTTGCATATAGCTGTGTCTGAACAGGGGTGGCGAAGTGAGCTAAAGAACGATGATGGATTCAACCCAGATCTGTGACTGGGGGTGAGTGTCTGAAAAGTTTCAGCGCTCCGTCCATCATCTCCTTGTGTTTGCTTTGTTCACCCTAAGTTGGCAGGGTATGCCCAGACGTGGGTCCCTTGCTCACTTTGCCACTGGATTCAAGCTAGCCTGGCTGATGAGGGCTGTTAGCCCGAAACCGGTCCCAGGATGCTTGTTTCCGGTCCAGGGAAGACATGGCTTGGCAGTTCGGGCTGGACTGTTCCCATGAGGCACAGGGTCAAGACTGATTTGCATATAGCTGTGTCTGAACTGGGGTGGCGAAGTGAACTAAAGAACGATGATGGATTCAACCCAGATCTGTGATTGGGGGTGAGTTTCTGAAAAGTTTCAGCGCTCCGTCCATCATCTCCTTGTGTTTGCTTTGTTCGCCCTAAGTTGGCAGGGTATGCCCAGACGTGGGTCCCTTGCTCACTTTGTCACTGGATTCAAGCTAGCCTGGCTGATGAGCGCTGTTAGCCCGAAACCAGTCCCAGGATGCTTGTTTCCGGTCCAGGGAAGACATGGCTTGGCAGTTCGGGCTGGACTGTTCCCATGAGGCACAGGGTCAAGACTGATTTGCATATAGCTGTGTCTGAACTGGGGTGGCGAAGTGAGCTAAAGAACGATGATGGATTCAACCCAGATCTGTGACTGGGGGTGAGTGTCTGAAAAGTTTCAGCGCTCCGTCCATTATCTCCTTATGTTTGCTTTGTTCGCCCTAAGTTGGCAGGGTATGCCCAGACGTGGGTCCCTTGCTCACTTTGCCACTGAATTCAAGCTAGCCTGGCTGATGAGGGCTGTTAGCCCGAAACCGGTCCCAGGATGCTTGTTTCCGGTCCAGGGAAGACATGGCTTGGCAGTTCGGGCTGGACTGTTCCCATGAAGCACAGGGTCAAGACTGATTTGCATATAGCTGTGTCTGAACTGGGGTGGCGAAGTGAGCTAAAGAACGATGATGGATTCAACCCAGATCTGTGACTGGGGGTGAGTGTCTGAAAAGTTTCAGCGCTCCGTCCATCATCTCCTTGTGTTTGATTTGTTCACCCTAAGTTGGCAGGGTATGCCCAGACGTGGGTCCCTTGCTCACTTTGCCACTGGATTCAAGCTAGCCTGGCTGATGAGGGCTGTTAGCCCGAAACCGGTCCCAGGATGCTTGTTTCTGGTCCAGGGAAGACATGGCTTGGCAGTTCGGGCTGGACTGTTCCCATGAGGCACAGGGTCAAGACTGATTTGCATATAGCTGTGTCTGAACTGGGGTGGCGAAGTGAGCTAAAGAACAATGATGGATTCAACCCAGATCTGTGACTGGGGGTGAGTGTCTGAAAAGTTTCAGCGCTCCGTCCATCATCTCCTTGTGTTTGCTTTGTTCGCCCTAAGTTGGCAGGGTATGCCCAGACGTGGGTCCCTTGCTCACTTTGCCACTGGATTCAAGCTAGACTGGCTGATGAGGGCTGTTAGCCCGAAACCGGTCCCAGGATGCTTGTTTCCGGTCCAGGGAAGACATGGCTTGGCAGTTCGTGCTGGACTGTTCTCATGAGAAAAACAAAAAACAGGAGTAAACCCGTTAACCCAGTTTAGACCGGGTAAGTATTACAACAATAAAACAGCGTCTCAATAGGTATATCAAGCGGGGGGACTGTTCAAATGGTGTATCAATCACACAGCACAGGAAAGAAACGAGGGAGACCAATGAAATTGGAAAGGTTGTTATTTGCATATAGAAGCACAAAAATCAACTAAATTGCAGTAACCATAACAACCAGATGTGCACTGGAAGTGTTGTAGTGAATAAACGGCGCAGTGACTCACGTGATTAAAAAACAACGTGAGGCGGCGAAAAATTATAATGATAATCAGTGTAGGTCAAACAAAAATATTTACAATCATAAACATAATTCCATTTTTTGTGAATTACCCTTTGGTTGCCGCAATTGGCGTTGTAGAGTCGACGGCGTTTCGACCTCTCTAACTCAAGTTCATCATCAGGACGATGGTTACACGATTCAATTAAAGTGCTCTGGTGGCACTAGGTGGGGAGGGGGAAGGAAAAATCCAGAAGGTGAGTCCTACACGTCTGGAACCGCGAGCGGTGTGACTTGGGGAAGCCTTCAATGGCTGGGATGTCGTCAATTGAGGAAGGTCCTACGTCAAGGGGGAGAGCGTGCGGAAAGCTGGGCAGCGCTCGGAGGAAAATTCCGATGGGCAGCGGGTGGTTGGGTCCAGTGATTCGTCGCGTTCGGAGGAGTATGGGATCAGGATGCCGGGATTAGTCCAAAGTGCGGGTAGGACGAGTAAAGTGTTGGGGGTGAGTTTCTGAAAAGTTTCAACGCTCCGTCCATCATCTCCTTGTGTTTGCTTTGTTCGCCCTAAGTTGGCAGGGTATGCCCAGACGTGGGTCCCTTGCTCACTTTGCCACTGGATTCAAGCTAGCCTGGCTGATGAGGGCTGTTAGCCCGAAACCAGTCCCAGGATGCTTGTTTCCGGTCCAGGGAAGACATGGCTTGGCTGTTCGGGCAGGACTGTTCCCATGAGGCACAGGGTCAAGACTGATTTGCATATAGCTGTGTCTGAACTGGGGTGGCGAAGTGAGCTAAAGAACGATGATGGATTCAACCCAGATCTGTGACTGGGGGTGAGTGTCTAAAAAGTTTCAGCGCTCCGTCTATCATCTCCTTGTGTTTGCTTTGTGCGCCCTAAGTTGGCAGGGTATGCCCAGACGTGGGTCCCTTGCTCACTTTGCCACTGGATTCAAGCTAGCCTGGCTGATGAGGGCTGTTAGCCCGAAACCAGTCCCAGGATGCTTGTTTCCGGTCCAGGGAAGACATGGCTTGGCAGTTCGGGCTGGACTGTTCCCATGAGGCACAGGGTCAAGACTGATTTGCATATAGCTGTGTCTGAACTGGGGTGGCGAAGTGAGCTAAAGAACGATGATGGATTCAACCCAGATCTGTGACTGGGAGTGTCTGAAAAGTTTCAGCGCTCCGTCCATCCTCTCCTTGTGTTTGCTTTGTTTGAATGCTTTAGCACATTTTTACAGTGGCTTTTTTCACGGCGCACAGGGCACCAGTTGGTAACGCACTATCTGGACGATTTTTTCTTTGTGGGTTCCCCTGGCTCCACGGAAAGTTTCCAAGAGCTGATGGGTGAGCTGGGGGTGCCGTTGGCACCAGAAAAGATGGCAGGTCCCAGCATGGCACTGTCTTTTTTGGGAATTGAGATTGATTCTAGGGCAATGCAGGCGCGCTTGCCAGAGGATAAAAAAGAGAAAATGTTGGAACTGTTGCAGGGCATGTTAGCCGGGAGAATGTGAAAGTCAAAGAAATACAGGTCCTTCAGGTTATCTCAATTTTGTGTGCGGGGTAAGTGAGGGCAGGGGGGACATTCTGTAGGAGGCTAGGGCGAGCACTGTCAGGACAACATTTACCTCACCATCATGTTCGGCTTTCAGCCGGAGTGAAGGAGGACTTGAGGATGTGGACCGTTTTTTTTTACAGTCATTCATTGGGATTCCGCTGGCAAGGGAAGAAGACTTAACATGGGACGTCCAAATCTTTTCGGACGCAGCAGGAAGCTTGGGTTTCGGTTTGTTCTGGAAAGGAAGGTGGAGCTCAGAACAATGGCCCAGGCATTGGAGGGATGGGGGCAGGAGCATAGCTTTCCTTGAATTGTTTCCCTTAGTGGTAGCAGTAACACTGTGGGGGGAAGAATTAGCTCATAAGAAGGTTCTTTTCCGTGTGGACAATATGGCAGTGGTGGAAATTGTGAATCGCCAGTCCACAAGGGATGAGCAGGTCTTGAAATTGCTAAGAGTATTTGTTTTGGGCTGCTTAAGACACGATATAACTTTTAGGGTTTTACACGTCCCGGATGTGGACAATGACATAGCGGATGCTTTGTCTCGTTCACAGTGGGGGAGATTCCGTGGGCTAGCCAAGGACGCCGACAGGACCCTGACACCAATGCCGCTGCATTTGTGGTACGTAGGCAACCCTGGATTTTACAACTGGTGGTAGGGTCATTAGCAGAATCTACCAAGGTGGCTTACAGTTTAGCCTGGAAGGAATTTTAGGTGGTCGGGCACCCAGCAGCGAGCTGAAGCCTGGCGCCGGGCGGAAGACGTCATACAATTTATATTAGACCTCATTGACAAAGGTTTGTCCAGGGTCACAATCACCGGTAGAAGCTAGTAGGTATTGCTTTCATAGGTAAGCTAATATGGGGCTACCCGCCGGTAGTGGGGGAGCTAGGTACGAGAATATTAGAAGGGTGGGCGAGGGAGCAAGGCCCGGGGCAGAAGTTTCATAAACCATTGTCGTGGCGGATGCTGAGTAGGGTGCTGGCGATACTGCCAGAGACATGCAAAGATGGTTTTGAAACGTGTCTGTTTTCAACGCTGATGGTGTGGATGTTTTTCGTGGCTTTTCGAGTATTGGAATTATTGGGCAATGAAAGGGGTGGAGGAGTACTTTGGCAGGACGTGGTCACACATAGGACCTGGGTACAAATATGGTTGAGCCGGTCTAAAACAGACCAGAGGGGTCTAGGAAAATGGGTTATTTTACAGGCAGTAGAACCGTCGTCGACTTATCTGCTCAGGTGGGCTTTGCAATGGTTCGAATTGTCAGGAGGAGCAGGAGGAATGGTTTTCAAGCATGCAGAAGGAGGGAGGGTAACGGCATATCAGCTACTAGCGGTGCTGCGCAAGGTGCAACAGTACATAGGGGTAGATGGGGCAGGTTACGGGACCCACTCTTTCCGCATTGGGGCAGCATCAGAGGTGGGTATCAGAGGGTGGGCACAAGAGCAAATTATGCGTTTGGGATGCTGGTCGTCGGATTGTTACAGGCGCTACGTGAGAAAGGAGGAGGGGAATGCGCGTGCAGTGGACAATATTGTATCAAACTCATGCTACCTTTTCTCGTTTCAGGTGCTGTGTCCGGCCGGCAGGCGGGTGAGATGATTATTTGGGTCATGGGGCACTCGTTCATAAAATGGGCCCAAGTGAAGGCACGTCAGAGCTACTTCGGGCAAAATCTAAGTTTTAATGACCGTTGGTTTAAAATTGTTTGGAATGGTAAGGGGGGCATGTGCTGGAAGGAGTTGGTCCATTGCTTAAATAAAATGATGGTGGGTGGCAGGTGCCTCGATATTTTGGTATTACACCTTGGGGAGAACGAACTGGGCAAAGAAAAGGGTGTTGTTTTGATGCGGAGTATGAAGAAGGATTTGGCTTTGATTAAGGAGCAGTGGGCTGGTTGTTTTGTTTTAGTGACCGAGTTTGTGCCAAGCAGGGTTTGGCGAGGGGCTTTTAACCCAGGTGCGGTTGACAGGGCAAGGCGGAAGGTGAACACTGAGATGGCTTGTTTCTGTAGAGGTTTGGGTTTCGGCAGGATTTGCCAGAAGGCGATACGCTTTGATGCAGTGGAATGTTTTAGGGATGATGGCGTGCGCCTTTCCAGGATAGGCATGGATTTATACCTCTTGGAGGTAAGAGAAGTGTTGGCAAGGACTCTGAACGTACATAGGCACATGGGCAGAGGACCTGTTGAATAAATCAGGACGGAGGGCAGAAAAGGGGTAGGTGTCATCCCCCACCCTTTTTCTGAGTGGCGGGGATTTGAAACGTTTGCCAGGGGTTGGTATAAGTTTGGTTAGCATTGAAAGTTTGGAGCATGGGCAGGGAAAGGGTAGGCAAGTAGTTTAAGGTTCAGTTGTAGATGTTTGGTTATTTGCAGTTTCAGAAAGGCAGGCATAGGATGTTGGGTTAATAGAAGTGTATATTTTAACTGCAATACATTGTAATGTTGGAATATGTTAATGGCAGGGTGGGGGCCATGTTGAGGGGATCGTAGGGACTGGGGAGGGCTCAGGTGGCAGATATTCGATGTATAGTGAGGTTTAGTTTTGTAAGGCAGTTGCCAGGTATGTTATTGTAATGTGCACCTGTTTCAATAAAGTGGCCTTTTTCACACACAAAATGGTTTCTAGTCTGGTCTGCCCCACTCTCTCCCAAAGGGTGTTTGGGGGGCAGCCGACCGGAGAGAGGTCTGCCCTCTGGGCAGATTGGGAGGGGTGGGGCAGGCCTGGCTGCCCGTCATTTTGTAAAAATTCTCCTGTGTTTTGGGCTGGGTTGTAGGTAGCCCAAAAATAGCCCAAGGTTATAAGGGTAGTGCAATTGGGCTCCTAGCCACCATTTTAGGTTTGGTGACCTGCTGGCTGGGAGTGGAGAGTAGAGTAGAAAAAAAAATTCCCCCCTCCCGTCCCTAATTTTTATTTGGTTTGCAGGGGTACTATTTTGGCACGGGTTTCTTCTTGGCTGGCTTTGTTTGGGACAGGTGTGCAAGGGGTATATTGTATTGTCACTTGGAACAGGTACTTGGCGGGGTTTGAAACATTTGCCAGGGGTTGGCAGAAGTTTGGTTAGCGTTGACAGTTGGGAACGTGGGCAGGGAAAGGGTAGGCAAGTAGTTTAAGTTTCAGATGTAGACGCTTGGTTATTTACAGTTTCAGAAAGGCAGGCATAGGATGTTGGGTTAATAGAAGTGTATATTTTAACTGCAATACATTGTAATGTTGGAATATGTTAATGGCAGGGTGGGGGCAATGTTGAGGGGATCGTAGGGGCGGGGGCGGGGTCAGGTGGAAGATATTCAATGTATACTGAGGTTTAGTTTTGTAAGGTATTTGCCAGGTATGTTATTGTAATGTGCACCTGTTTTAATAAAGCGGCCTTTTTCACATACAAAATGGTTTCTAGTCTGGTCTGCCCCCTCTCTCCCAAACACAGGAGGTGCCCACAGCCTAGGATTCAGTGTGCACCTCACCATGCAAACCGCCACCCATCTTCCCAGCTTGCACAATACAAGGTTGAGGCTTCATGGCACTCATAAGTGCGTTTTGCAACTCTAATGTTCATGCGCCTGTAGCTCACATTATATTAATGCTCATGTAATAGGCATGTTTTGGAATTAGTCGAACTTAAAACAGACTTCTCTGAAATGTGCACTGAAGTGAGAGTTCGGCAGCCATGAGGTGAAGACATGCTAGACAGATGTGACCCTGCCAAAGCAGATCAAATTTATGGTAAGCAGGAACCACACGTTTACCTGGAACATGTATGTGTCTCTTGACTGTGTACATTTCATTAGGATAAAAATGGGTTGTCAAAAAGGCATTCAGTATCTGCACAGCATATAAGGTAGTCACCACAGGCCAGTAATTCTCGAGCTTTGAAGACTGTTTCTCCTGCCTAAAACCAGATTAGTGAAACAGCGGCGTTAAACTGTGGGTGTATTTACATTTACATGGTGCTTCATACCCATATATCAGTGATTGATTTGAAAAACGGCCTTATTCTGGGGGGGGGCGTGGTCTGGCATCAGGAAACATGGCGGCTGATAACGCCGCTCCACTGCGGGACTCGAGGACTTTTATATTGACGGGCGGCGACTGCGCCCTGTCACCTACCAAAACATAAGGACTTTTCTCATGAGTGCCTCTGGATCTCTGTGACACTTCTTGCAGCAGCGGTAAGCCCGTATAACGCTTCATTTTACTTAAAATGTGCGGCGTGTCTCCGTGACTGGATTCGTGGCCGCCATTTTACATTCCTGACGTACTCAGCGCGTTATTGGCACCGCTGCGTTTTCTCTCCTGTCAGAGGCATGCTGTAACTCTGGTTAACTCTTCGGTGGATTTTCGCTCCATTATTCTTGCTGCCATTGATGCCTTTGTTACTCTCCTCTGCACATGTCATTTATCCTGGATTTACAAATGTCGTCTATTTTTGAACTTTCCTAATGTTTTTCACTATTCTCCATACGACCATTTGTGGAAACATTGTTAATGCTATAGTTCTTCGGGAGTAGATGATCCTTTAACAGCATTTGTTCCTTCATCTCTGCTACTCAAGCAACAACGTTTTCTGTGCAACTACCTTGCAAACTTTACACAGCTCTTCTCTCCTATTGTGACGCACATGTCTATCGGGAGAATTAAATCTGGTAGAGGCGCGGCTTCTACATCCATCCCATCTCCGCGTCCTAAATCCACTACAATACACACCTCGAACCCCTTTTCGGTATTGCAAAGTGACATGGAGGAATCAGAACACGTTGCACCTTCCCATTTTACAGACGCAATGACCACTTCGCCCTCGTTTACTACTCCTCTTCCACACTCCTCCACGCCAAATGGGAAAAATGTATCTAAAGTGCCTACCTCTTCTGTATTATCATCTACTAAGAGAATTAAAAAGGATCCTCCTTCTCCGACCACATCTCCCCCGCCAGCCTCCTTAGAATTGCTTCTGGATGAGATCCGAGCACTTAAACCCTATATGGAGGAAACGAACATACGCCTACAAGCCCTAGAGGATAAATGGTCCAATCTGGATAACAAAATTAACTCAATGGAACACCAAATAGAATCTTTACAAATATCCTCTCAACAAATTCACCCTATGAAAACAGAAATCTTACAACTGCAGAAGCAAGTGGAAAATCTCAAAAACCGGAATAGACGTAATAACCTATGTATTTATGGTTTGGCTGAAGGATTGAAAGGCTCCAATCCCATTTCCTTTTTTCAATCTTTTTTGCCGCAGATTCTAGAATTTCCAGAATCTCCAACATACAACGCTAAACATACAACGAGCACACAGACTTTGTTGTTCTCCTCAGAATCCATTTATCCATTGTAATCCAAGAGGCGTAATATTATATTTTTGAAAATATACGGATTTGTTGAAAGTCCTACAAGCAGTCAAAATCAAACATCGCATCTCATGGCAAGGATCCCAGTTATTCTTTTCACAGGACTATGCGAAAGTCACAGCAGACAAAAGGAAAAGTTTCTTAGCCATGCGTCCAGCTCTACGTAATTTGAATGCCAGATTTGGTCTACTCCACCAGTGCCTCTTTAAAGTGACTTATAAGAATAAAACAACAACATACGAAGATCCAGCCTTACTTCAACAATTTCTTGATGGTTGTAGAGAAGACTCCATGGAGTTTGCAGGATCATCTTCTACTTGAAGATTTCTTCTCCCTTACTAAAGATAATTGTAATTTTACAATGTTCCTATGATATATTTTGATTAGCTAATCTCCTTATGTCTCCTCCCACTAGGTGCCGTTTCCCTGCTCCACCCATTGTTGTATAGTCTGTTTGAACTGATGCCCTCCTCGTGGTCTCTCCCGGAGTTTCGTGACTGGCTGTTCGTCTTCCCTCTGTGGCCTCAGCACCCTCCACCCATGTTTGAGTCTTTGGTATGTTTTATTGTCTTTTCTGTCTATTCTCTCTATCTTTTCTCCTCTCTTTTCTTTTCTCCTTTCTTTTTCCTGTTTTTCCTTTCCTTCTCTCCTTTATTCCTTCTATTTCAATATGTTCCATTCATATCTTGTTTCTTTGCTGTTGGAGTGCTTGTTTTTCGTTTTTCAAAATATTGCAAGTTTTCTATTGTATCCTTGTTTTGATGTAATAGTATACAATTTTGTATTCTTATTTTATACAGTTGATTAATGACGTTACGTGTTACTCCTGAAATGTTAAAGGTTTGGGTACGCCTATTAAAAGGCAAAGAGTTCTTACCCATTTATCTAGTCTTAAATCAGATATTGTGTTTTTACAAGAATCCCACTTAGTAGCTTCAGAAGTTCTCAAACTCAAGCGACAATGGGTGGGAAATGTCTTTTCCTCTCCAGGTACTAGCAAAAGAAATGGGACTGTGATTCTCTGTCACAAGAAACTTAATGTATCCCTTCTCTCTGAGGACTCAGATGACGAAGGGCGTTGGTTAGTTGTTCATCTTAAAGTCAATAATATACCTATTACTTTGTTTAATGTATATGCTCCTACTAAACCCGATGGTAATTTTTGGCCACACATTTCTACTCTTTTGATGTCTATTTCTACACCATATGTTATTTTTGGTGGTGATTGTAACTTAATTATTGATCCCTACATTGACCGTACATCCAAAACACCTTTTGTTTCTTCTCCAATGCATCAACACTTTACCACCCTGATTTCCCATAGATCTCTTGTTGACTCCTGGAGATTCTGTAACCCACAACTCCGTGAATACACCTTTTTCTCCCCCACTCACCTCTCACAATCACGCATTGACTATTTATTTGTCTCCAAAGCACTAACACAATCTATATTGCAAGCAGATATTGGTTCCATATTGATTTCAGACCATGCTCCTGTAATATTAGACTTAGAGTCACTTCCGGTTAGTGTCACCAGTAAAAGATGGTGCTTCAATACCTCTTTGTTGGCTGACCAAACTTTCACTTCTTCTTTTGAAGACTTCATTACCGACTTCTTTAAGCGTAATATATCTTCTGTGTCGTCCTTCTCGCTTGTTTGGGACACTTTTAAAGCTTCGTCTAGAGACTTTATTATCTCATATGTTGCCAAAAAGAAACACCAAAATTCCCGAAAAGCGAATGAAATTCTTAACACTATTAAATTACTAGAGTCACTCTATACAGCAACTAACTCTAAGGCCGATCTCAATAATCTTATTAAGGAGAAATTTAAGTATAATAAGTTATCCACGGAAAATGCTTCTGCTTATCTCCTCCGAGATAGTGCTCATTATTATGGCGGCCAGAACAAAGCAGGCAAACTCCTTGCCTCATATCTCAAGATCAAGAAAGACCGTACTAATATTGATTATGTTTTAAACTCTAACTCTTCTCCAGCAACCAAAAATTTAGAGATTTTGGAAGAATTCAAAAAATACTATACCTCTCTTTATACCCCTGAAACTGTTCCGGACTCTATAGACATACAAAATGATCTTGCCTCGATAGAAAAACAGTTTTCCACGGATATTCATTTTTCGCCATTGGAACGTGATATTTCTATAAAAGATATTTCTCATGTATTAAAACTTCTCAAAACAGGGAAGACACCTGGTCCAGATGGATTCCCCATGGAATTTTACTCCCATTTCTCCAAATCTCTTCTTCCTCATTCTTTATTCTCACACTTCATTTCCTCTAATGCCTCCAGTGGTACCTTTCAAGACACTCTTATCTGCCTAATCCCTAAAGAAGGGAGAGACCCTCATCTTTGCAAAACTATAGGCCAATATCATTAGTTAACTCTGATTATAAACTATTTGCCAAAATTCTTGCTCTTTGCCTAGAACCCTTGTTACAATCCATTATTTGTAAGGAATAATCTGGCTTCATTAAAGGACGAAATATCTCAGATAATACCAGAACTTTCTTTAATATATTGCACAAATCTAATAAATACTCTCATTCACTTGCAGCTATTTCTCTAGATGCGGGAAAAGCTTTTGACCGTATGGATTGGTCATTTATTTTCCACACATTATCCTGGTTTAGCTTTGGACCCAAGTTTATTTCTTATATTTCCTTATTATATACCTCACCCAAAGCTTCTATTTTTGCCAATGTTCCATTTCTAATTCCTTCACTTTACAGAGAGGTGCCCGTCAAGGTTGTCTCCTTTCCCCACTTCTATTTATTCTTGCTCTAGAACCCTTTCTTGCTAAAATTAAACAAAACCCTAAAATACATGGCTTTCAACATGATAAACTTCATGTTAAAATGAGTGTCTATGCAGACGATATTCTGCAATATATGTCTAAACCAGAACAATCTATCCCAGCTTTCACTGCAGAGGTCAATGCTTTCTCTTTATTTTGTGCTTATAAACTGAATCATGATAAATGTGAAGTTCTCCCTCTTAATATTTTATGATTTAAACAAGATTTAGCTTCCACTAATTTCTCATGGAATCCCCAAAAGGTTAAATATTTAGGTCTCTGGTTTGCCCCCTCTATCAAACAGACTTTATCCCTAAACATGACTCATGTCCTCTCCACATTATCTACATCTATTTCTAAATAGCATCCCCTATATTTATCTTGGTGGGGCAGCCTCAACACTATCAAAATGATGCTCGCCCCTGTTATTTTTTATATGATCTCTGCTATCCCTCTCAGCATTCCTTCTTACTTTTTCAAAAAAATTAATTCTATTTTATCTGTCTTTTTATGGAATAAAAAGAAATCAAGCCTGTCCTTGACCATGCTCAAACGCCCTAAATCGCAAGGTGGAGTCAATTTCCCTGATTTCCAACTTTACCACAATGCTTTTCTTCTTAAATAGCTTTCTAAATCCTTAAACCAATCCAAATCCAGTCCCTATCCACTGTGGAAAGACATCGAGCTTTCTTTCCTGTCTCCCTTCTCTTTCAACGAATCTCTTACATTCACTCACAAGACCCGATTTTTATCTTCACCTATACATAAAACTACCCATAGGTTGTTTCACTCTTTTGATTTCACACCTTTCATGTAAAGATCAATTTCTTAACTCCTCCATCTGCACAATCGCCTTCTTAAAATTAGCAACAAACCCATCTTTTGGAAAGCTTGGCGGGACAAAGGTCTGCTTTGGATTCATCAACTTTACTCAAATGATACTTTTCTTACTTTTTCTGAAGCACAATCTCTTTACAAATTGCCAAAATCATTTTCTGCCAAATTTAAGATATTGATTAAAAATCTATCTTCTTCCTTATCTTCAATATCTTCTATACCACCTCCTTTATTACCTCACCATTATATTCTCCACATTTTAAGTGCCCAATCTAGTGCCTCATCTATATATAAATTTCTCAACGCACTCCCCGAATGCAGGACTAAAACTAACATATAGAACTCCAATGGGAACGTGATTTTCACACATCACGGTCCACTGCTTTTTGGGATAAATTATGGTTAAAAATCCGCAAGACTTCAAGATCAGCAAGTGCGACACAAACACTTTACTTTATATATAATTGACTTATGTTTACCCCAATGTCCTTACATAAATTTAATTCCACATTTTCCCCAAATTGCTGGTCATGTTACACTCCTCATGCTGACTTATACCACATGCTTTTCTCTTGTCCCTCCAATCATCAATTCAGGTTGAAGGTATGGTCTCAAATCAATGTAATCTTTCACACTCATTTCTCTTTTTCACCTATAGACATCTTTCTGGGTACATTATCTGAACACTGGCATTCCCTTTCTTGTAACACGGATGTTGTAGATTGATTAATTGCAATTGCTTTCCAACAAATAACAAAAAATTGGAAACAATCCATATAACTTTCTTTTCAAGCTTGGTGGTATAGTGTTTGCTATAATCATCGACTTGATCATGCATATGTCTCCCCTGTGTCTTTACTCCTGAAAAGAGAACATATATGGTCCCCTGTAACTGTTTTCTTAGATACTTCTGCACACAAATCTGCCCGACATCATTCCCTACTGGAATAAGTCCCCAAGCCACCATAAATCGTTTTTTTCTGATATCTTATGTACTTATTTATTTACTTAGTTATATAATTTCTTTCCCCTTTTCCCCTTTTCCCCTTTTCCCCTTTTCCCCTTTTAAATGCATTATTACAGCTATTACTCCTTAAAGTGTTGATATCTTTTTATACTGTATTGAGCTCTCCTCCTTCCATATTGCATATTTAACCATGTTATTATTGTACCTTCTCCCCTTTTCTTCTCCTTCCCTTCTTTTCACAGTTATTATAATCTTTTTTCTATATGCAACTACTTTGACTTTTCTTACGTCTCTTTTTCTATTATATGACGTTAGCTCAATTATTGTTAATCGACCTTTTGTTACTTTATTTGATTGTGTATACTTGGTTCCATCTTTTCCAAAATAAAGTTTTCTGTTTAAAACTAAAAAAACTGCCTTATTCTTCACCCATCACCAGCTTCCCTCTGCACCCTTGTCTGTCTCACTCTTTTGAGTTGAAAATATTTCTATTTCTAGACTTGGTGTATATGGAGTTCTTGCACAAGGTTTCAGGGTGCCATCCAATGGGACCTGTTTTGTGCTGAAGATGCCTTTGGAGGAGCATGACAATCACTAGAAAGGCTGGTCATGAATACATAGATCTGCATATTCCAGATTGGGCCATTGAGATGCAGAAAACAAACCTATAATTCAGCTTGAACACTATCAGGCTCAGGCTTTTCCCATATATCACTTGCTCAACTTTTACCAGCCGCAAGGGAGAGATATTTCTAGGCCGCGTGCCAAAGTCATAATTGACTATAGGCGCCAACACTACGTTCATCTGGATTCTACCCCATATTGACAGTTGCAGCTTTCCCCATTATGCAACATGGCATTTTGTTTTGCCCAGCAAAGGAACATTGGGGCATATTAACAAGCCGGCGATAAAAAATTATCGCCGCTTTAGCGTCTGTTTTCAGACGAAAAGCGGCGATAATTTTATCGCTGTATTAGCAAGGTCACGCTATCGCGTGAATCCTTGCCCTATCGCCCTTTCCCATAACGCCCATCCTGCATCTCTAATGAGATGCAAGGTGGGCGTTACTGGCGTACCCCAGATGGGCTACGTTGTAAATATCGCCGATGTGCACATCGCGATATTTACAAGGCAGCCCACAGGATGATAGCAGACGTTAGATTTTGGCGAAAACGGCCGTTTTCGCCAAAATCTAACGTCTGCTATTATCCCGACTTAGCCATCCCTAACATAGGGGGTGGATTGTGCTGATACGACCACAGGGTCGTATCAGCAAGGTTATCGCCGTTTGCAGGGAACATCGCTGGAAAACCAGCGATGTTCCCTGCAAACGGCGATAACCTCGCTATCTCTGGAATTTTTATCGCCCTGGAGAAGCGTGTTGTTAATAACGCGCTACCAGGGCGATAATTTCCGGAGATAGCCAGCGATAAGATATCTATCGCTAGCACGGCCAGCGATAATTATCGCTGGCCGTTGATAATATGCCCCATTATTTCTTATCATATCAGTTATGTTGACTCACTACAGTAACACATATTTTAGTTTAGTGAACACCCACTTGGAAGGCATTTTATTCAGGGAGCGCTTCGAGGTGTATATTGGCATTGCTGCACTTGTCCACCAGTTTACTTTGTATACTGAAAAGCTCAAGAATCTTGCCCTAATCTCAGAAGAGCCTAATTGAAGCGCCATGGCCAGTAATTGTCAATATGTTGATGTCAGAAAAATAAATAATGTCAATTTTGATTCTCCTGCTGCCTTAGCAATGCCTTCCCTTCAGCTGATGGCTAGTGCTAGTGACTTCAATAATACCTGGAAAAGCAATGAGACTCACTGCTATGCTCCTCTGAGCCCTTTCTAGGGACCGGAAGAGGTAACTCCACCCAACCCAATCAAGGCTTTTCTAGCGTCAAGAGGAAGTGTTACATTGGTCATCTTTCACTTTCAGTAGTAAGTGCATCAGCATTCTCAGGAATAAAGGCCTTCCAGGGGATACGCCCAGCTGATGTCTCTATATTAGTAGCAATATCACTTTGTTTAATCAGTAAGCTAACAGGCTGGCAACTATTTTTTCCATCTGATTTAATTAAAGAGAAAAGCCTGTTGTTAGCACAAAGGGGGAGGGCCCTTTCATGTGAGGGAATTGGGGATATACTTGCTCTGTTGAATTCCGATAGTAGCCTTCCATTTGCTGCCGTCTCTTTGAAGATCATGACAGAAGAGTGAGCATGGGTGTGTTAATTTGGAAAAACTCTATTGGGTACCCTTGTGCCCTCCTTGTATTGAAGGAATCATGGACTCTGCAATTTCAGCTTAACATGTCATCCTTTAGTTAGTCACACAGTTCAGGGGGAAATGTGGTAATGATAGTACTACATAAAGCCATGTTTCCATTGTATAGCCTTTCCTGCAAGTCAGAACAGAAAGTGGAAAATTCTTCAGTGATAGCTACTCCTTGGGTAACCATGCGATCCTGTGAGTCCGTTATGGCTAGTACTACAGACATTGACTGTTTTGGTTTTAAATACATTGCGAACAATCTGCCAGTTTTTGTAGCTTCTCATACGCTTTTGATGTGAAAATAGTAGTAAGCTCATATTTTGCTTGTGTTAGGTAGACCTGAACAAAATTTTAATTATGGCAGCAAAAATCTCGATTTTTTTTTTTTTTTTGTTAATGCAAAATTTTAGAAATGTTACACATTTTTGCACTATGCTTTTTGATGATTTTTTTTTGAGCCAGCACACACCAGGCATGAAAAAGTATTGCAAAATACCAGCAGGAGGCTGTTTCACACAGAAAATATAATGCAAAGTGATATTTTCTGCGTGAACAAGACTCCTGCCGGTATTTCGCAATACTTTTTTATGGGAGGTTCGTGCTTGCTAAAAAAAGGTCCTGCAGGACATTGGTAAACTACATTTCACTCTGAAAGTATAGTTTGCAACATTTTCAATGAATTTCACAAAATTTCAAGAACAAATACACAATTTTGCACATCTGTATTGTTAACTTTTTCAGGGTTTCAGTGGTGTGCACTCTTAAGAGGGTGCACTGAGCAATCTCCAATTTCTTCTGTTTATGGTTGTCAGCCTTACAAGCCAATGCAGAGTCACTCATCATTGAGTCATGAATATAGGCCTTACCAGAAGTCCATAAATGATGGTATGATGCAAAAAAGAGTTCACTCATTTCCAAATCTCTTTATATAAGACCTGTGTTAATTCTCATCTTTCAGTCGTCTGCATTCTGCAACATTCATTTTCCACATTTTAATGGAGTGCCCCACAATACCCAGACTCGGCAAATAATTCACTATCCCATCCTCATCTCATAGTCTCCCACCCTCTGTGATAATGATCCGATGATCAGTAATTAATCGATTCTTGTTGCAGTGCCATAACCCAAAACAAAAACATATATTCCATATTTTTAGAGTGAGATAAATTGAGAGGGTGTACTAGTGCATGGACAAACAGTAGGTCTTGCAGAAGACTTCAGTCTTTGTTTTGCCCCATATCTGGTGAGCAAGAATTGTCCACTTTTCAGTGTAATGTATGGTTCCAGTCTTCACCCACTACCACATTTAAATTTCTGAATTTCATAAAATCTGTTGAGTTTGAAAAGAAATGCAACCTAGCTTCAAGTGCAGACAGCAACAATCACTAGGGAAGAACCGAATATATACACCTTTACAAAAACATATCTCCACAGTGCATCAGACCACAATTTTAGGATGCAAAGCACTAGTATTTTGTGGAAAAATATACCCACTTATCCAGTTGAAACCCTATGACAGCTGCTGAGTGGAATCAGAGTGTTTCATTGATCCAGATGAAATTGTGACTTTTCTCACCTAGTCTCATTTCAACCCATTAAACTCACCCATTGATAGGTGAATTTCCTGCAAAGGTGTGCCATCTGATTTCTTGGCTGGCAGGCGTAAGAGCAACTTTTTCTCTTTGACATAACCTGAGAGTCCTTTCATTGTCAGGCACCACATGGAGAAGTCTTGAGGACAGTGGGCTTGGTAGTCGTAGTATTCAATAAAAAGGGCTGTAATCATAACCCATGCTGTACTTTTGCCTTTGAGAATCATCAGATTAGCATCCCACAATTAGGAGATCAGTGATGCTGGTATTGCCTTCTTGGCAAAATCAAGTAGAAGTAACAATGCAAGCATCTGATCAGGCGAAGCTGAAGGCTGCAACTGACTGGGCGAGCATAGAGGAGGGCCAGTAATACCAGCAAGACTGAGTAGCAAGTTCACAAATAAACAAAAGAAAAAGAGGACACCCATTAGCAAATATAGCTTTAAAGAGGCAGGCTGTACGCAGGGCAGCCATAACACTGCTCTGTATCCACTCAGGAAGCCCCACTTGAGGATGTGTTATAAACATACCACAGTCATGTTAACAGTGAAAGAACACTAAGGTGAACAGGTTACGCCAAGGTGATTTTATGGGATGTCGCCTTGAGTTTTTAACAAGGATCTGGATTTGTCTCTGTCCCAGGTAACTGCACCCTTCTAACCTAGGTCTTGTTCTGTATGCCTCTGAACTTAGTGATGGGTTGAGGTGGGAAGAGTGCTCAATAGAAGTTGTGAGAATCCTTCCCATTTTTCTTCGGGAGAGTTGCAGTTTTTTGTTGAATCTTCAGGGGATACCAGAAAGTCATAGGGGCATATTATCAACGGCCAGCGATAATTATCGCTGGCCGTTCTCAGCGTGAGAATTGACATCGCCGGCTATCGCTGATAATTATCGCCATGCTAGCGCTGTATTAACAACGCATAGCGCAATGGCGATAATTATTCCTGCGATAGCTTGTTTTCCATGGAACATCGCTGGTTTTCCAGCGATGTTCCATGTAAAACGGCGATAACCTTGCTGATACGACCCTGTGGTCGTATCAGCATAATCCATCTCCAATATTAAGTATAGGTAAGTCAGCATTTTTGCAGACGTTAGTTTTTGGCGGCGGTTTTCGCCAAAAACTAACGTCTGCAAAAATGCCTGGGCCTCCTTGTAAATATCGCGATGTGCACATCAGCGATATTTACAAGGTTGTTCTGCCCAGTGACGCCCACTTTGCATCTCATTAGAGATGCAGAGGGAGCGTCGGGTAAAAGGGTGCTAACATGCGCTAATGCATGTTATCACCCTCTTGTTAATAGGGCGAAAACATTATCTCCGCTTTTTTGGCTTTTAAAGCCAAAAAAGCGGAGATAAGGCCCTTGATAATATGCCCCTTAATTTGCTAGGATCATGACCTTCTTTGCATTTGTCACCTATTATTATCACAACTGGTGCAAGTTTCAGCAGGCTAAAACATGTTTCCCATTTTTTGAGTAGAGATCTCCAGGAACATCCTACGAATCATGTTGTGTTCTTGGAAGAAGTTGGCTTAAAATAAAAAAATTCAACTTTTGTATTGATATGGGCTGTGCTTCTTAGCAGTCATTATAGTCTGGCTCGTTTGTTCATTATGGAGAAGACAGGCAATTAGGAGTCTTTAAGTGAATCCATTTTATTTTATTTCATTTTATTTCACCTCCCAAGTCAGGTATGCTGTGCTATTTGTCTCAAACTCTCGCCAATTGCCTGTCCGTTCAGGCCAGCCACAATTATATTACAGCCAGTTCACAGTGAATCATTTTATCTCACTATGTGTTTCTGTTTTGGAATGTACTGCCATTAGGCTAGAAGGGTAGAACAGTTTAGGAAGATTAATCTGCCCAGCTTCTATGAAGCATATAGGGAGCTTTTAGCAGTGCAGTGTTAGAAGTCACTATTATAGGAGGGGGGTGGGGTCATTTTAGTGGCTCTCATTTTAACAGGTAAAATTGTTAAGTGTTCTCATTGCACCATAGAGTTTAAAGCAAATCCATTAAGGTAGAAGAGCATCCGCTCAAAAAAAAAAAAAAAAAAAGGAAACAAGGAAACAATATGCCAGAAACCTGCATCTAGGCATACGCTTATAATTTTCAGCCTCAATTAATGTCACACAAAACCTCTTTAGATAACAGTTATCTCTCAGGTGGTCAAGCCCAACCTCCAACAACCCAAAACTTGTGGCCCCTCCTTCAACACCCCAATAATTTCAAATGACGAAGTATACACATATATGCTCATGTGAAAATCATGCGAAAAACATGTTTATCACATAAACCTGGTGATGATGATGCAGTTCTGTTGGACTTGGTCCTTTCTGCATGGCAATCCCCAAATGTTCTGCCTTCACTCTCCTGTTTTCCCAACCCATTTTTGTTGGCTTTAAGGACTCTTCACACTTTACCACTGCTAACCAATGATAAAATGCTTTTGCTCTCGCCCTTAAACATAGTAAAATTGATATACACCCAAATGGCACATTTAATTTACTTGTAAGTCCCTAGTAAAGTGCTACTACCTGTACCAAGGACATGCAAATGAAGTGCTACTAGTGGGCTTGCAGCACTAATTGTGCCACCCACTTATGTAGCCTGTCAAACATGTCTCAGGCCTGCCATTGCAGCCTGTAGGTGCAGTTTTAAATTGCCTTTTCAACCTGCCAAAATAAACCTTTTGCCAGGCCTAAACCTCTCTTTTTAAACATATAAGTCACCGTTAGGGTAGGCCAAAAACAGCCAAAAGGCAGGGGAAGTGTATTTTAAAAAATGTGGACATTTATGTTTAAGTTTTACATGTCCTAGTAGTGAAAAACTCTTAAATAGGTTTTTCACTACTGCAAGGCTTACCTCTCCATTGGATAACATTGGGTTACCTCATTACATTTAATATTTGATAATGTTCAATCGGGAGCATGTAGGAATGGTGAGTTTGGTGTCTAAAGAATTGTAATTTAAAATCCTCCTTAATGGTAAAGTTGGATTTTAAGTCGCAATTCTGAAAATGCCACTTTTAGAAGGTTAGCATTTTCTTGTCCTACTCATTTTGTCCCATGGCCTGTATCCTGGGTCACATGCTTAGGTGTAGCTGGCAGTTGGTCTTTGTGTATTACTCCCAGACAGTGAGACAAAGGGGGAATAGGTGTTGGGAGGATGGGCCATCTCTGACTTGATATGGGGCGGAGCTCACATTGGGGGTACCAGAATAAAAGTTGTCTTTACCCACCAAGAGATAGTTTTAATTTACAAATTCTTTTGCACTCTGCCCCTCCCTCCCCCAGAAACTTGATAATATGGACGACATATTAAAAAATCCCTCCGCTCCTCTCCTACGGGGGAGTTGTAGTCCGCACTGGGTACCTTGCGGTCTCAGTGTGAAGAGGAGACCCAATGATGAAGCATGTCACCCTAGGGTGAGTGAGGGTTCTTGACTTTAAACAGCAGTGCTTCTTAGGCCACTAGTGTCCCTACTTGTTTATGTTTTTCTCAGCTGCCTCATATATATTTTGTGCGATAGTTCCTTAGGAGTAGTATGGTGGGTGGTGTTAAATACTCCAATTAGACCTCTCTTGTGAGATTCTACCACACTTGCACATCACAAAGACTCTGCGTGAGCACACTCACAAAAGGTTTCACACTAGTCTGTTGTGCACCCAGACAAGCTAGGCAGGAAATTCCAAGCACCTTTGATGGTGGAAACCTCCATAATCTTTTTCTACTTCAAAGTTGGCACCAAGTATAAATATTGGACCCACAGACCAAACTTTTAAGTACACTCCTGAACATGTGGATACTACAGAAGAAGGACACCCTACTGCCCTGCTGCTTGAGGTCTGCTTGCTGAGAAGGAAGACAGGACCTGCACCCAGTGGCGACTCCTCCGCAAAGGCGGAGGAGCGTCGCCCCACTGCTTTTCAGCAGTGTAAAAAAGGAATGATAATAACACAAGGGTATTATTTTATTTTTCCCTGCTGAAGCAGTTTTGCGGGGCGGGGTGGCTCTGCTCACAGAGCAGGGTGAGGAGTGGTGAGCACTTTGTAAGTGTGCATGACATTTTGGCTGGCCTAAGACGGCCGGCCAAAATGTCATGCACACTTTGCATGATCTCCACCCAGGCTGTCTTACAGCCTGGGTGAAGAACTGCCCAGGCTCCCTCGCCCCGTCTGAGCACCGAACCACGGCACTCAGACCAATCACAACGCTGCATTGCAGCGTTGTGATTGGCTCAGGGGAGCCTGGGTGCTTCCTGCTTGGTTCCAGCTGGCAGAGACACCAAGAGACGACCAAGGAGGGATGCAGGGAAAAGGTAGGAGCATTTTTTATTTCCCCCTCCCCCCCTCTCTGCCACTCCCGATCCGTGCCAGGTGGCAGCTTTCATAAACTTAACATTGTTAAGTTTGTGCAAGCTTTCACGGTGGAGACTCCTCCATGCTACTGGAGTGATCTGTTATTTTTGCCGTGTGGTGTACGTAGTGCTGTAAGGGCCCAGGAGCAGTGCACTAGTCCTTGGTATGTGGTGTTGTAGAACGTAGGGTACTCAGCAGCCCTCTCCCACTTTAGCTTGTCCACTCTCCCCCAAGTCTCTCTGTTCTCTCCAAGTTTCTCTGCTGTTGTCTCTGGACTCACTGGTCCACATTTCTCTGCTCTACCCCAGGATGCCCCCTCTCTCCGATCCTCTCCCCTTGCCCATTCAGCCTTCCTCGCTCCTCCCAGTGTGTCCTCTTTCACCCAGTCTGTCTGCTCTCCTTGCCTGCTACTCTGCTCTCCCCATTGGCTCTCACCTAATCGGTCTCCTCTTCCTCCCAGTCTCTCCTCTCCCTCTCGGTCTCTCCCTTTTCCCTCCCTCTTCTAAATACCTACCACAGCCTTTTCCCTCCTGATTTCCTCACTCTCAGCTGCATATTCACAAGGACTTATCGCCGAGTTATCGCCACCTTAACGCATCAAAAGTGGAGATAGATTTAATGCCCCTTTCACAAGTGAGTGCAAACTGCAGACATCGCCAGTATTCCCGCGATAACTGCCGCAAAATTTATCTTCACGGGTGATACCACCAACTAACCCGAATGAGATGCAGAGTAGGCGTTCCCGTGCAAAAACTCACGAAAACACCACAACACCACTTTCACAACGAACTGCCAGATCTGCGATGCGAACCAAAAACAGGCGATAAGCCGCGGTAGCAGCAGGGAATTAACACCTGCCTTCTGCTGGTGTTAAGCAGGACGACTACCTACAGTACGAAAGGGAGCCCAGCCCAGAGCCACATCGGAAGACCCACAGATGCCATGGAGCCAATGATCATGCAGCTCGGAGACCCAAGAGGGCCACAACACCCACCGCCACCACACCCAGCCCCCCCCGGACCACCCCCCCTGGACAAACACATACCGTGCACGATACAAGAGCCACAAAAAGCGCATGATGTCGCACAGTGACAAAAAGAAACACACATGTGTGGTCAGAAGAACGAGAAACAGTCACTCATCATTGAAGTAACAACCAAAAACTTTATTGAAATCCAACACAAAACACCAATGCGGAAGACTCCTGTCGGGTCCGTCCGGGACAATCTTGATGTCACAGCCTGGAAAATAAAGCACAAAATCAGAACGTGTGTCATGTGCCCATCAAAGGAGCGAGACACAGAGAATGAAAGAAAGGAAGAGAGAGAAAGAGAGAGAGAGAAGGAAAGGAAAGGAAGGGAGAGAGAGAGAGAGAGAGAGAGAGAGAGAGAAGGAAAGGAAGGGAGAGAGAGAGAAGGAAAGGAAGGAGAGAGAGAGAGAGAGAGAAGGAAAGGAAGGGAGAGAGAGAGAGAGAGAGAGAGAAGGAAAGGAAGGGAGAGAGAGAGAGAGAGAGAGAGAAGGAAAGGAAGAGAGAGAGAGAGAGAGAGAGAGAGAAGGAAAGGAAGGGAGAGAGAGAGAGAGAGAGAGAGAGAAGGAAAGGAAGGGAGAGAGAGAGAGAGAAGGAAAGGAAGGGAGAGAGAGAGAGGGAGGGACACTGCCGCCCCCGCGCACCCAGGCACCACTGCTCACCTGCTGCCACCGGTGTGTCTCCAACCACGAGCTGGTATACACTGCTAGCCACCAGGTCTGCAATCTGTAATCGAGGCCAGAGTCAATCATGGCAGAGTCCATCTCACTGCACACGGCAACAACGCCTGTCCGTCCCTGCGCACACATGCAGCCACACCCTACCCCCTCCCGCCGGCCAGCGCTGGCTGTGCGCCCTTGCGCACCCAGGCCCCACTGCTCACCTGCCGCCAATGGTGTGTCCACCAGTGGGCACACCACGTGCCCGTGCAAGCTCCAGGCCCCGGTCCCGCCACCATGGCATGCTCCACATCATGCGGACCCGCACCGCGACCCAGCAGGTCCCACACCTGATGCTGAGAACTGAGACATCAATGGCAGAGACCACATCAGTGCACACGTCATCATCGCAGGCTGCACACCCGCTCAGCAATTTGGGTGCCACTAACCCTGTGCAACCCCAGTCAGCGCCACGTGGTGGTAGGCCCGTGACGGCCACAAGGCTTCGGGTGCCACTAACCCTGTGCAACCCCAGTCAGCGCCATGTGGTGGTAGGCCCGTGACGGCCGCATGGCTTCGGGTGCCACTAACCCTGTGCGCAACAACTCATGGGCCCTTTATGATTGAGAATCGTGGAACGTCCGTCATACAGTCACCTCCGGCAGTGGGAATGTGACGTTGTCTGCCCTTCATGTAGGCGGGTCACATGGCCTGTGACGCCTGTGCCGGATGGGTGTGGTGTGTGTGCAAACCTGCCCTCAGGGAGTGGCCGTGACATGCTGACAACTAGACCAGTGACCTGCCGACCACTAGCGTGTAAACCTGCGACATGTAGCTATGTGGCCCCCCCCTCGGAGCGTAAGCGGAGTGGTCTGGCCTGGCGTACGCCAGACCATCGCAGGGCATGCAACAATGACTCAGGGGCTCTGGGCGAGGTTCCGTCCATGTCCGGACAAGGAAGTGACTAATGCATGTGTCCCTGTTGTAGTGTCTACGGCACCCGGAACGCAATCGGCAATGTAGCACACTGTGACTGGAATCCCACTAGATGAGCATCATTGACATTAGGGGGAGTCACTGACCCTACATTCATCCACACATTCATACTTGAATGATGAAAGACATGACACAGCAGTGCGTTTCTGAATATTTAATGCACATCCAGTGGAGTTTTGCAGCTGGAGCAGTACAGGGCCATGCCAACCCCACTTCACAATATGGGCCCGTGGAGGGCCAGCCAGAGTCCATCGGGGAATGACAAGTTCAGCGGAAGAGGAAGAGTACAGTCCGCAGTCTGGTCGCCGTGTCATTGGTCACCAAACAGGATATGGCAGTCCATGTTGCGGTCCAAGGTGAGTGCAGCAGAGTGTATCGGGGGTCAGTGGAAGGTCATGGGGCCATGTGCGGCACCAAGCAGCAACAGGCCAGGTGACGGAAATGAATGCTAGTGCCTCCTTCTGATCTCAATCCCATCCACGTCCTCATCCTCGGATGTGTGCTCTGCTTCACCTCTGGGTGGTGCAGTTCCGGCTGCGGCACTGTGTGCCACTGACACATCAGGGGCCGGAGGAGGATTGTCGGCCGCACTGTGTGGCAGTGACACATCAGGTGCCGGAGTGGAAATGTCTGCCGCACTGTGAGGCACTGACACACCAGGGGGTGGAGATGTGGATGGTGTAGGAGCAGCAGCATTCATCTGCGCCACGCCTTGTGGCAGCAATGCCATGATGAGGATCTGCAGGGCATGGTAGATCCCAGCTACATTTTGCTGATGTGCAGCGGTGGCTGCCATCCTTTCCGCCTCCATCCGCACCATGTCCTCCATGAGCCTCCGCATGTGTGCCAGCTCACGGGTGAGATCGCCGGAGCCACTCTGAGCGGACAGGTGTTCTTGTCTCCGAGTCATGACTCCAGCGATGTCAGCCAGGGCTCGTTGGAGACCATGGAGTGGCCTGTGGGTGTCTGTTAGGGACTGGAGGTGGTCCCTGATGGGACTTAGACACCCATGGATGGCGTCAAGTTTGGTAGCCATGAGGTCGAACCCCACCCGCACCTGCTCAGCCATCTCCCTCTGGCCCTCCAACACGGCGTTGGAAGGCCATGTGTTGTTCGTGGGGGTCCTGGGAGACAGCCGGGGTTGTGGGAGCCTCCTGCTGGGTGGTTTGTGGAGTGGGTGGGGTCTCCTCGATGCAGCTGGGCTGCCCTGGTCCTGGAGGTAATTGGCGGATGAGTTCAATGATGTCTTGAAGGGCTTGGGTGTCGATGCTGGGGGTGTCCTCCTCGTCATCAGTGAAGAGTGGCTGGGACTGCTCTGCAGGAGGTGTTGACGGTGCCTCTGCAATGTGAAGGGGAGATGCTGTATTACAATGTGTCCACATGTATGTAGCCGCATGGTACAAGTTCACATTCAGACAGCATGGCAATGTACATTGTGACAGTCTGTAGATCAGGGCCATGATCCAGAGTCATTGTGGGTGTGCACTGTGCTCTGCTTGATTGTGCATGTGTGCCATTGTGGCCATCTCCCCCATCCCCCAGTACCTGGTGGTTACTCACCCTGTTGCTGTTGTGTTGTGTCATGTCGAGGAGTGTCCGCTCCCCCGACTCCTGCCACGGTCTCCACACTGATGACTGTCGACACCAGCTCCTCCATGTCATCCAGCTCCAGCTGTGGCGCTGGGCTCCCACCTCCAGCCTGCATTGCTGCCTTCTGGTTGCCTGCGAGTTTCTCCTTGGTTTTGCGCTTGATGTCAATCCATTGCCTCTTGACCTCGTCCATTGACCTCTTGTGCTCTCCGACGGCATTCACCTTGTCCACGATGGACCTCCATATTCCATTTTTAGTGCCCAATGACACGTTGGAGGTGACGAACAGTTCTTGATGGTGTTCCATCACCTCCGTGACCAGGATCCTATTCTCCTGCAGACCGAAACGCCTCTTCCTCTTCTTCTTGTCCTTGCCCTTCCCTGTCCCCGAGGTCCCAGGCTGGTCGTCCGGGGTGCTTGTGGGATTCCGTTCGTCCTCTGCGCCTGCTCCGGCTGCCTCCATGGTGCTTCGGTGTTGGTTATTTTGTGTTTGTGTGTTTTTTCTACTTTTGTTGTGATTTTCCCGCCTGCCGTGTGTGTATTGCAGGCCTGGTGCTGCTTATAGCTGATTTCCTCATCGCGGTTTGGCCCATCGCACATTTTTTTGCATTGGGGTTTGTGTGTTTATCTCGGTCGCGGTGGTTGTATCGCGGACATTGGCCGCGTTTTCGGCAAACTGTCGCATGGTACCGCTGTGTTGTGAATTCCACGTTAACACAGGGTTATTTTCCCGCGATAGACTGCGATGTGTAAAGTTGCGTTAACATTTTTTGGAGATGTTTAGCGCACGTTCTTGTGAATATACCCCTCAGTGTCTATCTTGCCTCTCTCCAATCTCTTTACAATTTCCCCACTCTCTCACGCCTCTTTGCTTTTGCAAGTAGCCTGTCCACTTGCACACCTGCCTTGCCAGCTGGGTGCTCTCACCTCTCTGTCTTATATGCCTCTCTCCACTCCCTCACCAGCCTTTCCCATTCCCCTGCTTACCCACTCTCTGTCCTGAGCCCCTCACTATCTCTCACAGTATCTCACTCTCACTATGCCACAAGTGGTAAATTCTGTCTCCTTTCAGCCTCTCCCTCATACTTTCACCATCTCCCTTCTGCCAGCCTCGATCTCACTGCTCTGCAGGAAGAAAGCTTCTAAATCCCCGAAGTGCTGACCTGCTGCTAAGATGTGGTCATGGGAAATGTGGTTACCATTCTGATAAAGGTATCCCTGTTGAATAGCTGGGCTCACTCACTACAGTTGGGGTATTTATGCCCCACCATTTTAAAATGTCACCATCCGCTACTGCCTGCACCCTTCATCAAAAACTGAAGTGACTCCCAGGGTCAGCTGACTGACCTCCTGTTCTGAGCTAGAGGACACAACAAGCTCCAGACACCCCTCTGCAACTTCCCAGCTGACCTGCAGCAACTGGACCTGTCTGTACCTGCAACTGGACCTGCCTGAGCCCAGCTGACCTCTGCTGGAGTGACGTTCTGAGCCCCACTAGGCTCTTTCAAGATCCTGCACCCTTGATGTGGCATCAGCTGAACTCTTGCTTGAAGAAATGGAGAAACCCTGAAGTTTTGGGCTATTAGTGACCGTGAACGGTCCTGTTTGCGCAAAGATTTTGCCACCTGTGCCGAGCACCAAAGCGAAGCTATGGTGAACCTGACTCTTTGCGCGACAGCGACCACCAGGGAAGACTGTCAAAGCGAGATATGCACTTAGCACTACAGCATCAACAGCCCCCGTTGACCACCAACACGAATCACCAGCAAAGACTTTCCTTGACGCCTGACAGGATCTTTGCACTACAGCAATGACCATCCGTGATATCTGGCCTGCTCTTTGCGCTACAGCGACGACCATCCGCAATGCTCTCTCTGCTCCTCACGGCCTCCTCCACCGCAAACAGAACTTTTCGTACCAAACACTAGAATGTAACTTTTGCAGTTGGACAAACCTAGTCCCTGTATCTGAACCGCATTCTATTGCAGTCGGCCTCAACTTGTGACTTTCACCCGGTCTTGCACGACAAGATAACCACGAGTGGTGCTTGTTTCTTTAGATGCAATACTCACCTTAAATCTTTGAAATTGCATAGCTCCATTTCTATTGATTGGATTGTTGTTGTTTTGGTGTCAAATTATTTATTAAATTGTACTCTATGTTTCTAAATTGGGGTGAGATTTTTCATATGCAGAGTTATTACTTTACTACTGTTTGGAGTGCTGCATAAATAATTTACACTTTGCCTCTAAGTTAAGCCTGACTGTCTTTGTGCCACGGTACCAGAGAGATAAGCACAGGTTACTTTGAGGCTTGCTTGTGTTTCATCCTGACAAGAATTGTGGTTGCTGCTTGAGTAGGGTCTCACCAACCTCAATCAGTAACCCAGTCTTCTACAAGCGCCGATTGAGCATGAAGGCCATCTGACCTGGATATAGTATCCTCAACCGAAACAGCCCCAAGAAAAAGAGAGGAGACCTTGCAGTTCTCTTCAAAAACACCTTACAGATCACAATATCATCTTATTCGGCAACCCACTTTGCCTACATTCTCCTGTTCTTTCTTTTGGATACACAAATCAAGATGTGTATGACTTAGCATGGGATTTTGCTCCCCAAGTAAGAAAATGCAGCACCTTGCACTGTATTGCTTTACCCTGTGTCAGGGAGACATTGCATAGGTGGAGCACGGGCATTCCCCTGCATTCACCCATTTATTTTAATGCAACACAGATTTTGTAAAGTCAGTAAACCTGATTTTATGGCAAAATGGTGCGCCTACCCAAGGCTGGAGTAACAAGGAGAAATGCATTTATTTCACCTAGTTACCTTATCTTTGCATGTTTACTGCAGAATGCTGCACACATGAAAAGAAGAATCTGTTTCTAAGAACAGTGTTTGTGCAGGAAGGCATCCCTTTCTGCACAAAAACTTTTCTGACCACAACACAGGCACACTTGCTCTGTGGTACAAGGGTGCCTGGTTGGCGCTAGGCTGCCACAAGTTCACCAGCGCATGGAGAGAGCAGATGTGTGCCATATATTAGTAAATATGGCGCTTTTTTGCTCTCTCTCTTTCATGCAACGCAGCGCAGCAAGTTCCTTTGCTGCGTTGCATTGCATGCAAGTTTAGTGAATCTAGACCTTGCTGGTTTTACCCATGGAATGCTTTTCAGTGGTCTTGTCAAATAAGAGTAAGTAAGTGATGGGTAAATAGTTGTGATGATTATCAGAGACTGGTGGAGTTTCTTGATGAGTGGGAGAATCTGGGCTGTCCTGAGTACTTCTGTTCGTATGTATGAAGTATTTGTATAGCACAAACTTAGCCACAAGGCAACAGAGCACCGTACAGAATCAAAGGCAAGCATACAGTTAGCAAGTGATAGGCGAGATAGCTCTATTGACTAATACATTCTGGAGTAATGCCCTTTTACTTGCACTACAAAAATAAACCTGCACAAGTATGTCTACCAAACAAAGATTTTACCATGCTCAACTGACAAGAGAAATATTTGCAAAAGAAAAGCCGTCACATCCTTTTACCTGCCTCAAACAGAAGAGATGTATTAAGCAGAATAAAGAAGGTGACTCCAATAACAGACGTCAAAGGTATTTGGAGAATCCAAACAAATTAGACTGTAACTGATTTATAAATACAGGAGCGCTGAGAGGGATGTACCATTAAATGAAAATAAACTGCAGCCATCCACAACATGATCGCCTTTAGCATAGCTGGTGATCACAAACCTAGCTCCCACATATATCATCCTTGTTCCAAACCTTCCTCTCTGGCAAAGAGGCATGCACTCTTGACCAATGCCATTAGCTCTTGTTCTCCTAGCCACCCTCATGGGTAGATGCCTTGCACTCCACACAGCAAGTCTAAAATGTCAAACAGAAGAGATGACTGTAGACCTCAATGACATTGCATAGATTTGGAGACATTTCTATGCAATACCCACAACCTGCAATCTCCATATATGCAAGAAAACTGTCTTTATGAGAGTCAATCAAGAAACCTGCATTGTTGACATCAACAGAAGGCTTAACACTAAAATCACTAACACTGACCTTCCCCCCTTTACAACCAACCCAGAATCAGGGGGAGACATATTTGAATCAAAGCTCATTCTTGACAAGCAGTGAGTAATTCAAGGTGGCCACAGACTCAACACTGCAATCTCAGGTAACTGCTCCAGAAACTCATCAGTAAGACTTATAGCATTGAACTGTTATGATCTAAGACAGGGTTCTCCAAAGTTGGTTCTGGAGGGCCGGATCCATGCTAGATTTTTAGCATATCCATCTTTAGATAAATGTAGTTATCTTAAAAATCTGGCATGGATCCGGCCCTCCAGGACCGACTTTGGGGAACCCTGATCTAAGAGGATATCTATTGTCTTAAATACATAAAAACACTGAGCAGCAAATTTATCAAGACATGAAGGTGCAACAAAGTCACAAAACATGACAAAAACAGTGCAAGTTCTTGATAATATATTTACTTTACAGCACAAAAACATTTCCCTTAATTACTGCACATAGGGCATCTTGCTACTTTGTGTTACTTTGTTCTACTTTGTGTGAATGGGACATAATGTGGGTGGTACTGGGGCGTTCCAATGCTGCGCCCATGGATTTTCATGCAAAGTCAAATCTGCAAAGATTGTCAGACCTGGTTTGTATAAAAAAAAATAAGGCGTTCTTAAGGCAGGTGTTAACTTTGAGAAATGTATTTATTTATTGTTACATTTCACACACTTTGGGGTATATTCACAAGAACGTGTGATAACTACCGCAAGAGTAGCGTAACGCAACTCTCAACATGGCAGCCCATCGCGGGAAAATAACCCCGTCCCAACGTGGAATTCACAACAAGGGGGTACCATGCGATAGTCTGCCGAAACCGCAGACAATGTCCGCGATACAACCACCATGATGGAGATAAAAACACAAACCACAACACCAAAAAACGTGCGATGAGCCCATTCGCGATGAGGAAATCAGTGATAAGCAGCGCCAGGCCTGCAACACAAACCTGGCAGGCGTCAAAAAGCTCCATAAAAGTAGAAAAAACACCCACACACAAACTGACCAACACACAAGCACCATGGAGGCAGCCGGAGCAGGCGCAGAGGACGAGCGCAACCCCACAAGCACCCCGGACGACCAGCCTGGGACATCCAGGACAGGGAACGGCAAGGACAAGAAGATGAGGAAGACCAAGTTCAGTCCGCAGGCGAACAGGATCATAGTCACGGAGGTGATGGAACACCATCAACAACTCTTCGTCACCTCCAACGTGTCATTGGGCACCAAAACTGGAATATGGCGGGACATCGTCGACAAGGTGAATGCCGTCGGAGAGCACAAGCGGACAATGGACGAGGTCAAGAGGCGATGGAATGACATCAAGCGGAAGACCAAGGAGAAACTCTCCGCCAACCTGAAGGCAGCAACGCAGACCGGAGGTGGGGGCCCAGCGCCACAGCTGGAGCTGGATGACATGGAGGAGCTGGTGTCGACAGTCATCAGTATGGATACTGTGGCCGGAGTCGGGGGACCGGACACTGCTCAACAGGACACAACACAACCGCAACAGGGTGAGTGACCACCAGGTACTGGGGGGACGGGGAGAGATGGCCACAATGGCACACATGCACAAGCAAGCAGGGCACAGTGCACACCCACAATCACTCTGGGTCCTCGCCCAGACCCACAGACTGTCACAATGTACAATGCCATGCTGTCTGAATGTCAACCTGTACCATGCGGCAAAATACATGTGCACACATTGTAATACAGCATCTCCCCTTCACATCCCAGGGGCATCGTCAACACCTCCTGCAGAGCAGTCACAGCCACTCTTCACTGATGACGAGGAGGAGGACAACACCACCATCGACACCCAAACCATCCAAGACCTCATTGACCTCATCCGCAACTCACCTCCAGGATCAGGGCAGCCCAGCTGCATTGAGGAGACCCCACCCACCACCCAAACCACCTAGCAGGAGGCACCCACAGCTCAGGCACCCTCCCAAGTCCCCCAGCAACAACAAATGGCCTTCCAATGCCTTGTGCTGGAGGGCCAGAGGGAGACGGCCGAGCAGGTGCGGGTGGGGTTCGAGCTCTTGGCTACCAAACTGGACGCCATCCTTGGGTGTCTATGTCCTCCCCATGGACTCCAGCGAGCCCTGACTGACATCTCTGGAGTCATGACGCAGAGGGAAGAATACCTGTCCGCTCAGAGTGGCCCCAGCGATGCCAGCCTTGAGCTGGCACACATGCGGAGGCTCATGGAGGACATGGTGCGGATGGAGGCGGAAAGGATGGCAGCTGCCGCTGCACATCAGCGAAATGTAGCTGGGATCTACCGTGCCCTGCATGTCCTCATCATGGCATTGCTGCCACAAGGCGTGGCGATGATGAATGCTGCTGCCCCCACACCATCCACATCTCAGCCCCCTGGTGTGTCAGTGCCTCCCAGTGCGGCAGGCGCATCCACTCCGGCACCTGATGTGTCACTGCCACACGGTGTGGCCAACAATCCTCCTCTGGCCCCTGATGTGTCAGTGGCACACAGTGTGTAGGAAGGTGGAATCTGACTATATGGTTGCCCCCACTTTTTTCCTGGTGTTTTGCTGGTTTATGACTTAGTTGGACTGGGATCCTCCTATTCAGGGCCCCAGTCTATCTGCTTCCTCTATAAAATGGTTTCCATGTGCCTTAGGCACATCTCTGATTGGAATCTGGAGTGCCCTTATAAGTCCCTAGTATATGGTATACTATGTACCCAGGGCATAGGTACCTCAGAGGCCTGCCAGGGGCTGAAGCATGTATTGTGCCACCCCTGGAAGGCCAGCCAAAAGGACACCACAGGTCTGCTACTGCAGCCTGGGTAAGGTGGTGCATGCACCCCTTACTGTGTTATAGGCTAGCTATATCACTACATACATACACACATATAAACCTATAAGTCACTACTATGGCAGGCCTTATCAATCCTGAAGGCAGAGTGCGTGGTTCCTATGTGAGAGGGTGCCCCTGCATGAGCTGGGCCCCTCTGCAGTGTTCGGAGACTCTTCTCTGATGCTGTTTGTAGTGCAGCCCGACCATATACTCTTAAGCGCATTATAACCTCGCGTTAAATGCTAACTTTGGGATGGCTGCACGGAAACATGTCGTGTTTGGTGTCAAACATCTTGGAATACTACCCCCCCGCCAGTTCTGGCGGCGCGGGTAGCATTCCACCCTTCTAGAGGGAGAGACATGTACACACCGGTATACCCGGTACTGACTTTCCAGAGCCCTGGCATCACAAAATGGATGCCGCTGCCACAGACACGAGTCTGGCCTCCTGCTGCTGACCGAAACTCCGGCAGGGGAGGCCTGGACAATAGGTTTCCTGTCCCAGGGAGGTGTAACCACCTCCCCAGACAGGATAGTGTGCATTGGGGCTGGGCGGGAGAACTCTCTGGTGCTTTGAAGTCCTGCACTGGGGGCACATTTGGTGTCCCTGTGCATACCCCAGTTCAAACCGGCTCAGGGGCTTCCAGCCCCTGCTCTGGCGTGAAACTGGACAAAGGGAAAGGGGTGTAACCACCCCTCTGCCCTGACCCTCCCATAGGTGGGGCCACAGAGTATGTCCAACCCCCTACCTTAGTATAAGTATGGGACCCCAGTCCTGAGGACTTTAGATTAACCTGGACGAAACTCTGACACAGAATCCTGGACCTTCGACGCTCTACTTCAAGATTAGAGGACTGAAGAATCTCCCTTGGGGTCAAGGAGTGACTCCCCTGCTTGGCAGGCACCAAAGAAGCAATTGTCCGGTCTGCATCGCTGAAGCTCCCGCCGGACGCCGAAGTCTTTGCATCACCAGAGGTGGATTTACAGACTTCCCCGAGGCTGCCCTGAGTCCCCAGCAAAGCTGAGGCCCGTAGCTGTCGTGGGTAATGTGGAACCGTGACCCCTGGACACCAATCGCATTTGCAAGTGCATCCTCTTCTGGGTCTCCCACGAAGTCGTGCTTTGGGCTCCGAGTAGCCCCAGCCTCCTGCACCAACTGTACTGAAGATCACTGGCCTCCACTCCACGAGTGTCCTGTGAGCCAGTTCCACGTGCGTCGACTCGAGGCTCCTTTGCGGTCGCTAGTCCGTTGGCTAGTAGGCCCTCCCGAAGGCCAATCTTCTTCTGCTTGGGCTCCCTGGTTGCTCCAGGCGTGCCCTGACTTACCCTTGCTGGGTGAGTCCCACAGACCTTGCTGGTCTGCAACATTGTACTTCTTCCATTTCCATGAGACTTGCCATTGCCAAGGCTTGTTGGGTCCAATCCGGTCGCCGACACCCCTGCAAATTGACAGACGTCGTGCGGCAGCTCGAATCCAGCTCCTGGTTGTCGTCGACGCCTCCTGGACCTCGTGGCTGAAGAGTCAAGACAACCGTCAACCTACCTGAAGCACTCGACATCGGTGGGCATCTGCTCATCGCCTTCCTGGTCACTGGCTAGTGACCCAGACTCTGTCCCCTCTGCTTTCAGGTTCTTCAAATCTTCGATCCACCTTTGGATCCACCCGAACACTTTCGACTTGGCCGCCAGCAGCACTTTGCAGCAGATCGCCATTGAAAGCGACGACGAAACCCGACCCCGAAAGACACCTATGCACCCGGCTCCCCTGGGTGAGGTAACTCGAGTACTCCGGTGCTCCCGTGGGTATTGACACTAGAACAGCCTAGTTCTCAAAGGGTTTGCTCCAAGTCCTCCTCTAAGTGTCCCTTTTCTTTTAAATTCAAACCGCGACTTTCCCCATAGAAGTTAACGGCGATTCGCGGCTGTGTTCATACACTGCACGCGTCCCCCGTGGGTCCCCTGTGTCACTACCTTGGGTGGTTCCTTGTGGTCCAAGCACTTCTACAGGCTCTAGGCCCTGTGTCTAGCTCAGTCGTGGTTCTTATACCACTTTATTGGTATATGGTTTGGTACGCCCCTAGGGCTCAAACGTGTATTTGTGCTATTACTGTAGATAACTAACTTATAACTTATGTACTTCGAACTCTAGCCTCATAAAGAGACTAGAGGGGTGTGTTTAGCAATAAATACATATATTTTGAATATATACCTGGTGTGGTCCTCTTTCATTTGGTCACTCAAGAGATTATAGACTGGTAAAACAAGCTGCTTTACATTCCTTCAAGACTTAGCCTGAAGGCTGCTCTCCATAGCTACCACTAGGATAGCTTTCAATAAAGGTTGTCTTTAACCTATCTCCAATAAGGGGTTGTTTGGACTGGTGCAAGGTGCCCACTATAATTAGTGGACAGCATATGCCAGGCCAACTTCTCACATTGGTGTGCAGCGTGTGGGATTCCAGCTTGCTATTGTTTTACCAGATAATCTCAATTGAATTGATCAACTGAAAACCACTAAGGGTACCTAAGGTACATATAAATCAAGCTTAGTAATACAGTAAGTTCTACTGAACTTAGAGTTGTGTGTTAAGGGATAGCACACCCTTTCTACAACTCAAGAGAGTTTAGTAGGCCACACTAGAGTAGGTAGTGCATACACCACACCTCACTAGTAATGTCTTCAAAGCCAGGACCCGGTGAGTCCTCGCCAGAAGCCAGTGGGCTTCTTCCCTCCAAGTATGATAAACTCCCATTCTTGGAATTGAGAGCATTATGCAATACTAGGAAGTTGAAGGCAGGCAAAAGTGCCAGCACCCAACACCTCAGGGAGGTGTTACTAGCTGATGATCTCAGCAGGCCCCTAGGGCCTGAAGGGGTAGGCAGAGAGGGTGGGGCAGAAGATGAGGAAGGGGCCAGGGGTGAAGAAACCCAGGCCCCCCCCCTCTGAAACTGGCCAGGAAGGTGAAAATGACCTTGTCCTGGAAAACCCAATTCCTCCTGTGGAGGAGGAGGAGGATCAGAATGACCTCCCCTTTGTCCCCCCAGGAAGAATTGTGAGTGTGCCCAGAAGGTGTAGATCTCCTTCTCAGGAGTCTAACCACTCTGACACCTCAATAGGGACCTCTGTCTCCTCTCATAGGAGAGAATCCTCTCATGACAGGAGAAAGAGACTGATTCAGTATGAGCAAGCCCAGCTTGAGCTCAGAAAACAGCAGTTGGCTATAGACAGGGAGTCCCTAGATCTCTACAAAGAGAGAAAAAAGATGGGACTAGAGTCCCATGGTGGCAGCAATTTCCCAAGAGATAGTGAAAGGTCTTATGACCATAGAAACCTGAGCAAGATTGTCCCTCCCTACCAGAGTGGGGATGACATCCACAAATGGATAACTGCACTGGAGAGGGCCTGTAAAGTACAGAGTGTCCCTCAGGAGCAGTGGGCAGCAATCTTGTGGCTCTCCTTTGCAGACAAAGGTAGAGACAAGCTCCTCACTGTAAGAGAAGAGGATGCTGACAATTACAAAGTCTTGAAGAGTGCTCTGATAGATGGGTTTGGCCTAACCACTGAACAGTATAGGTTGAAGTTCAGAGACACCCAAAAGGCTCAGACTCAAGACTGGGTTGACTTTGTAGATTGTGCTACTAAGGCTCTGGAAGGTTGGATACATGGCAACAAGGTGCATGACTTTTTAGGATTGTACAATTTGATTATGAGGGAGCAGATCCTTAATAATTGTCAAAACCAGCTTTTACACCAGTACCTGGTGGACTCTGATCTGACCTCTCCCCAAGAATTGGGAAAGAAGGCAGACAAATGGGTCAGAACCATAGTAAAGACTAAGAATCAGGGTGGTGACCAGAAGAAAGATTCTACCAAGTCCCAAGAGAAAGGTGGGGATAAATCTAAGGACAAATCCACTACAGGTCCCCAAAAGTCCTCTTCTGGGGGTGGGTCCCAAACTCCTTCCTCTCCTGAAAAGAAACCATATTGCCATGTCTGTAAAAAGCCTGGACACTGGAAAACTGATCCCAGTTGCCCCAGGATTGGCAATAAAGAAAATGTTCCTCCAACAACTACTACCACCCCTCCTGGTACTACCAGTAGTAATCCTCCAGTTGGGAGTAGTGTACCCAAAAGTTAGGTGCTTTTGCAAGAGGAACAGAGGTGGGCCCTAGTTTAGACAGGACCCCCTCAACAGACTCCTCTGACTCTGATGGTGGTATAGGATTTGCCACCTTGACCATGGGTCCCAATGCATTGGGCAGGTACAGACTGGATCCAATAATTAATGGTCAGAAAGCTGTGGCATTTAGGGACACAGGGGCTAGTGTCACCATGGTGGCAGGGAAACTAGTCCCCCTCACCAGCTTTTACCTGAGTTTAAATACCAGGTAACCAACATTGATGGTGTCAGAACAGATCACCCCATGGCCATAGTCAATCTCAGCTGGGAAGGGGTCACAGGCCCAAAAAGAGTGGCAGTATCCCCAACCTTGCCTGTAGATTGCCTGATGGGCAATGATCTGGAAATTTCAGCCTGGGCTGAAGTTGAACACCAAACCCATCTGAGAATGCTGGGCGTCCCTGTAAAGGTTAGTGGGGCTGTGATGGCCACTGCCCAAGCCCAGGGAAATTTTGGAGAGATGGAGCCTGGAAGAATGGCCCACTCTCCCCAAAAGAGAGCACAAGGGTTGAAGAAAAGTCTTCTTCCCTCCAGACAGTAGGTAAGGGTCAGCCTCCTCAGGGAACTGACCCTACCCCTAGTGAAGGAACTGCCCCAGAGGTAGTCAGGCCTGGCCTGGCCCCACCCCTGATGGCAGAGGACCCTTCCAAGGTGGTACCCAGTCTGGAGCAGGTAACCTGCCCCTCTCTACCCTGCCTCAGTCAGCCCAGGGCTGCAGAGGTCAGGGAGGGCAGTGGACCCCCCAGGGCCCCCTGTCCAGAGGAACCCCCCCATCAGCAGATTAGGGGCACCCAGTCTAGTAGCCCTAGCCAGATGAAAATTCCTCAACACACTGAGGGATCCCCCATACCTTTGTGTAGGGACCTCCCCCAGAAGGACTCTGTTAGGCAAGGGCAAACCTGGGACCAAAAGGTTCCAAACCTGCCATGTCCCTCCAGTGGTCCATCCAAAGGGACCCAACCCCCAGCTGTAGGCAGCCAAAGGTTGACCCTTAGAGCACAGTGCAACTCAGTCATGGAAAGACAGGCATACATGGTGACCAGTGATCTGAGGAAGCTGAGACCAACCTTCCTAGGGCCTCACTTCCCTTCTCAGACATCTCACCAGCCTTGTACTTTACCAAAGCACACCACAGGTAGTAATTCCCCATGGTGGAGACCCTCTCATACCCTTAGGGTGAGGGATTGCTTAGTGGACCATAAGACAGGGGGCAACCATGCTAGTGCAGGTGCTGCCTTATATGGCCACTTAGTAAATAAATGCTCAACTGGCCAAGGTTAGCCTTATCTCCTTTAGTTTGGGGGGGGGGTTATGTAGGAAGGTGGAATCTGACTATATGGTTGCCCCCACTTTTTTCCTGGTGTTTTGCTGGTTTATGACTTAGTTGGACTGGGATCCTGCTATTCAGGGCCCCAGTCTATCTGCTTCCTCTATAAAATGGTTTCCATGTGCCTTAGGCACATCTCTGATTGGAATCTGGAGTGCCCTTATAAGTCCCTAGTATATGGTATACTATGTACCCAGGGCATAGGTACCTCAGAGGCCTGCCAGGGGCTGAAGCATGTATTGTGCCACCCCTGGAAGGCCAGCCAAAAGAACACCACAGGTCTGCTACTGCAGCCTGGGTAAGGTGGTGCAAGCACCCCTTACTGTGATATAGGCTACCTATATCACTACATACATACACACATATAAACCTATAAGTCACTCCTATGGCAGGCCTTATCAATCCTGAAGGCAGAGTGCGTGGTTCCTATGTGAGAGGGTGCCCCTGCATGAGCTGGGCCCCTCTGCAGCGTTCGGAGACCCTTCTCTGATGCTGTTTGTAGTGCAGCCCGACCATATACTCTTAAGCGCATTATAACCTCGCGTTAAATGCTAACTTTGGGATGGCTGCACGGAAACATGTCGTGTTTGGTGTCAAACATCTTGGAATACTACCCCCCGCCAGTTCTGGCGGCGGGGGTAGCAATTCACCCTTCTAGAGGGAGAGACATGTACACACCGGTATACCCGGTACTGACTTTCCAGAGCCCTGGCATCACAAAATGGATGCCGCTGCCACAGACACGAGTCTGGCCTCCTGCTGCTGACCGAAACTCCGGCAGGGGAGGCCTGGACAATAGGTTTCCTGTCCCAGGGAGGTGTAACCACCTCCCCAGACAGGATAGTGTGTATTGGGGCTGGGCGGGAGCACTCTCTGGTGCTTTGAAGTCCTGCACTGGGGGCACATTTGGTGTCCCTGTGCATACCCCAGTTCAAACTGGCTCAGGGGCTTCCAGCCCCTGCTCTGGCGCGAAACTGGACAAAGGGAAAGGGGTGTAACCATCCCTCTGCCCTGACCCTCCCATAGGTGGGGCCACAGAGTATGTCCAACCCCCTACCTTAGTATAAGTATGGGACCCCAGTCCTGAGGACTTTAGATTAACCTGGACGAAACTCTGACACAGAATCCTGGACCTTCGACGCTCTACTTCAAGATTAGAGGACTGAAGAATCTCCCTTGGGGTCAAGGAGTGACTCCCCTGCTTGGCAGGCACCAAAGAAGCAATTGTCCGGTCTGCATCGCTGAAGCTCCCGCCGGACGCCGAAGTCTTTGCATCACCAGAGATAGATTTCCAGACTTCCCCGAGGCTGCCCTGAGTCCCCAGCAAAGCTGAGGCCTGTAGCTGTCGTGGGTAATGTGGAACCGTGACCCCTGGACACCGATCGCATTTGCAAGTACATCCTCTTCTGGGTCTCCCACGAAGTCGTGCTTTGGGCTCCGAGTAGCCCTAGCCTCCAGCACCAACTGCACCGAAGATCACTGGCCTCCACTCCACGAGTGTCCTGTGAGCCAGCTCCATGTGTGTCGACTCGAGGCTCCTTCATGGTCGCTAGTCCGTTGGCTAGTAGGCCCTCCCAAAGGCCAATCTTCTTCTGCTTGGGCTCCCTGGTTACTCCAGGCGTGCCCTGACTTACCCTCGCTGGGTGAGTCCCACAGACCTTGCTGGTCTGCAACATCGTCCTTCTTCCATTTCCACGAGACTTGCCGTTGCCAAGGCTTGTTGGGTCCAATCCGGTCGCCGACACCCCTGCAATCGACAAACGTCATGGGACAGCTCGAATCCAGCTCCTGGTTGTCGTCGACACCTCCTGGACCTCGTGGCTGAAGAGTCAAGACGACCGTCAACCTACCTGAAGCACTCGACATCGGTGGGCATCTGCTCATCGCCTTCCTGGTCACTGGCTAGTGACCCAGACTCTGTCCCCTCTGCTTTCAGGTTCTTCAAAGCTTCGATCCACCTTTGGATCCACCCGAACACTTTCGACTTGGCCGCCAGCAGCACTTTGCAGCAGATCGCCATTGAAAGCGACGACGAAACCCGACCCCGAAAGACACCTATGCACCCGGCTCCCTGGGTGAGGTAACTCGAGTACTCCGGTGCTCCCGTGGGTATTGACACTAGAACAGCCTAGTTCTCAAAGGGTTTGCTCCAAGTCCTCCTCTAAGTGTCCCTTTCTTTTAAATTCAAACCGCGACTTTCCCCATAGAAGTTAACGGCGATTCGCGGCTGTGTTCATACACTGCACGCGTTCCCCGTGGGTCCCCTGTGTCACTACCTTGGGTGGTTCCTTCTGGTCCAAGCACTTCTACAGGCTCTAGGCCCTGTGTCTAGCTCAGTCATGGTTCTTATACCACTTTATTGGTATATGGTTTGGTACGCCCCTAGGGCTCAAACGTGTATTTGTGCTATTACTGTAGATAACTAACTTATAACTTATGTATTTCGAACTCTAGCCTCATAAAGAGACTAGAGGGGTGTGTTTAGCAATAAATACATATATTTTGAATATATACCTGTGTGGTCCTCTTTCATTTGGTCACTCAAGAGATTATAGACTGGTAAAACAAGCTGCTTTACATTCCTTCAAGACTTAGCCTGAAGGCTGCTCTCCATAGCTACCACTAGGATAGCTTTCAATAAAGGTTGTCTTTAACCTATCTCCAATAAGGGGTTGTTTGGACTGGTGCAAGGTGCCCACTATAATTAGTGGACAGCATATGCCAGGCCAACTTCTCACACAGTGCCGCAGCAGGTACTGCAACACCCACAGGTGAGGCAGGGCACACACCCGGGGATGAGGACGTGGATGGGACTGTGGTCAGGAGGGCCAGGCACTAGCATCCATTTCCGCCACCTTGCCTGTTTCTGCTTGGTGCCGCACATGGCCTCAAGACCTACCACTGACCCCCCATACACTCTGATGCACTCACCTTGGACAGCGACATGGACTGCCACATCCTGTTTGATGACCAATGACACGGCGGACAGACTGCGGACTGTACCCTTCCTCTTCCGTAGTACAGGTCATCCCCGGATGGACACTGGCTGGCCCTCCACGGGCCCATATTGTGTAGTGTGCTCAGAATGCCCTGTACCGCTCCAGCTGCATGACTGCACTGGATGTGCAAATAAGCATCCAGTGACGCACTGCTGTGTAATGTCTTACGTCATTCCTGTATGGATGTGTGGATGAATGTTGGGACAGTGCCTTCCCTTGCGTCAATGATGTTCATTCTGTGGGATGCCAGTCAAAGGGTGCGACATTGCATTTTGTGTACCGGGTTCCGTGGACACTACAACAGGGACACACGCATCAGTCACTTCCTTGTCCGGACATGGACTGGACCACGCCCAGAGCCCACGAGTCTGTTGCAAGCCCTGTGCTGGTCAGACGTACGGCAGGCCAGACCACTCCGCTAACGCCCCGAGGGGGGGCCCTCATTGCTACCCGTCGCAGCCGTACTCGCTGGTGGTGTGCAGGTCACTGGTCTAGTTGTCAGCATGTCACAGCCACTCCCTGAGGGCAGGTTTTCACACATACCACACCCATCCGGCACAGGCGTCACAGGCCATGTGACTCCGCCAACATAAGGGGCCGACGACGTCACATTCCCCTCTTCCGGTGGTGACTGGATGACGGCCGCTCCACGGTTCTCACTCATGTAGGGCCCATGAGTTGTTGCGCACAGGGTTAGTGGCATCCGAGGCCTTGAGTAAGGCACGGGCCTACCACCACGTGGCGCAGACTGGGGTTGCAGAGGGTTAGTGGCATCCGAGGCCTTGAGTAAGGCATGGGCCTACCACCATGTGGCGCAGACTGGGGTTGCACAGGGTTAGGGGCACACGAGGCCTTGAGTAAGGCACGGGCCAACCACCACGTGGTGCAGACTGGGGTTGCACAGGGTTAGTGTCACCCGGGGCCTTGCGGACGGAACCGGCACCCCGCCACGGGACGGTGACTTTGGGTGCACTGTGTCAGTGGCACCTTGAGCTGCTGAGCGGGTGTGCAGCCTGCGATGATGCCCCGTCCCGGCGGTCTGGACAGCTCAGGTTTTGTGTGCCCTGCTGGAACGCAGTGTAGGCCAGAGCCAGCGGGCAGCGCGGGCCTACCGCCACGTGGCGCCGCTTCCGGGATCCCAGAGTTGGTGGCACCCATTGGACTGAGCGGGTGTGCAGCCTGCGATGGTGCTGGGTGCACTGGTATGTCCTCTGCCATGGAGTAATCAAGACCCAGCACCAAACGTGAGACCTGGTGGCCTGCGGAGAGGGGCTGCATGATGTGAAGGGTGCCATGTCCGCGGGCCCCGGGCTTGTGGCTTGCAGCAGCACGTGGTGGGACCTCCTGTCTATGCGCCGGTGGCGGAAGGTGAGCATTGAGGCCTGGGTGTGCATGGGCGGGCATGCTCCGATGGGCGGCAGGTGAGGTTGGGGTGCCTCTGCCTGGGTGTGCATGGGCAGGCAGGCGATGTTGTCTTGTGCAAGTGTGTGTACTGTGCCAGTCATGTATCTGGGCTCTGTTTCAGCTGACAGCTCTGAATGAGATGTGTGACCTGGTGAACTGCACTACATACCGGCACGTGGTTGGAGACACACCGGTGGCAGCAGGTGAGCAGTGTGGCCTGGGTGCGCAGGGGCGGCACTGTCTCTCTCTCTCCCTCTCTCCCTCTCTTCCTCTCTCTCTCCTCTTCTCTCTCTCTCTCTCTCCCCCTCTCTCTCTCCCTCCCTCTCTTCCTCTCTCTCTCCCTCTCTTCCTCTCTCTCTCCTCTTCTCTCTCTGTCTCTCTTCCTCTCTCTCCTCTTCTCTCTCTCTCTCTCTCTTCCTCTCTCTCTCCCTCCCTCTCTTCCTCTCTCTCTCTTCCTCTCTCTCTCCTCTTCTCTCTCTCTCTCCCTCTCTTCCTCTCTCTCTCCCTCCCTCTCTTCCTCTCTCTCTCCCTCTCTTCCTCTCTATCTCCTCCCCCTCTCTTCCTCTCTCTCTCCTTCGCTCTCTCTCTGTCCTCTGATGTGCGCAGGACACACCTTCTCATCATCTTTTTTGTCTTACAGGCTGTGACCTACGTATTGTCCGGAGGGGAGCGGCCATGTGTCTTCATTTCATTTCGTTGTTCTATTTTAATAAAGTTTCATTTGTTGCTTCGAAAGTGAATGTGTGCTGGTCATTTCTGTGATGACGCATCCATGTCACCAGTTGTGATTGTGTGGCATCAAGCGGAATATTTTGTACATGTTTAGGTGTGGCTGATGTGGCATGTCTTTGTTCGGGGGGGTGCCATGGAGGGGTGGTCCTGGGGGTGGTGGCTGTGGGTGTTGTGGCCCTCTTGGGTGTCCGGGCCGCATGATGGGTGGCTCCATGGCATCTGTTGCCCTTCCGATGTAGCCCTGGGCTGTGCTCCCTTTTGGTTTGCAGGCTGCTGTCGGACTTTACACCAGGTCAGAGCAGGTGTAGATTTCCTGGTGCTAACGCGCCTTATCGCCTGTTTTGTGTTTTTATCGCGGATGTGGCTGGTCGTTGTGAATGTTGAGGTGTGCTGTTGTCACGACTTTTGTCACGGGAACGCCTACTCTGCATCTCATTAGCGATATTTGCGGGGGTCCTCAGTGGCGATATTTTTTGCGGCTGCTATCGCGGGTAAACTGGTGCTGTGGGCTGTTAACACCGGCTTGTGAATGGGGGGGTAAATTTATCACGACTTTGGCTGTGATAAAGTGCCGTTAATTCGGCGATAGCTCCTTGTGAATATGCCCCTTTGTGTATGCTGCACAATTCAGCAAACATCCAATGTGTTCAATGTGTTACATCTTATCTAAGCTTTGGACTGGAAGTTTACTCTTCCAGTACAAAACCTATACTAGACAGTATGCACTCACCTTTGTACTATGGTGCAAAGATGTGTGCTTGGCTCTAGTTTGCATACCAGTGCATAGTAGGAGACCAAAAGCAAGCCATATTTAGTAAAACTGGCTTTCTGCTGCTCTATACCCTGGTGCAATACATCCAGCAACTTTATTTGTTGTATTGCATTGTGCTGTTTTTTGGAGTGCTGTTCCAAAATGTAGCACTTCAGATTCTACTATACCTATTGTCATGCTACACCACATTTAGTGGTTCCACCAATAACATCATTCTATCTTCAGTACTCCCGTGGGTGGTTCTCTCTTTGCCACAAATCTCGAAAATCCTAGGTTCTACGCCAGCTTAGCCTCCATGCTACTGTTGCCTGGGCGCAGATCCCACGAAGTTCCTGAAAATCTCTGCCAAATAAAGGGGATATATAAATAAATAGTTTAGTCGAAATATTCAGTTGTTAACATTGATGTAGAGGTTAGCTGTGGAAAATGATTTTCTTAATTTTCACCACAAGATGGCAGTGCAAGCTTGTGATATGGCAGCCAAGTCTTCTTCATCCAACGTACGTTCTCATAATAAAATAACTCCTCCAGTTGCCTCCAGGCAGTTGTGCACTGAAGTGTCGCTCACAAATGATGCGAAACGCAGGCTTATGGCAGCATTGTACTGAACAAGTATCACTTAGTACAGCACACAACAGGTATTGATAAAGTCAGTATATCCTGTGTTTTATGGTGCATGCGTACATGGCAGAGCCAGCACAAAGAGCAACATGACAGAGGGCAAGTTCAACAAACATGTAAGCACAAATGCATAGCTGCCAAGGTGTCAGATTGCTATGTGTGACATTTTCATAATTTCAGTGTAATTATGAGTGACATTTCAACAACTATGAGTGACACACTCTCGCCAGCAAAATCCAGCAATGAAGACGATTGCGATTTACCACCCTTTAACAGTGACCCTTAAGTCTCCATAACCACTCTCTCTCACATGCTTTTGTTTTGCTTTTTAGAGCTAGTTGTACCATTTTAGTGTGTCAGAGAAATGTACATCAAACATGGAGACAATAAATCATACGTGTGTAAAGCAGTGTATATGAAATGTTGCAAAAGAGGTATAGGAAAGGAGTCATACGTCATTCATACTGGGTATAGTTTAAGAGTGCTTGATCTGAAGAAGCACAAACTCGGAATTTAAAATGTCTCACCGTGGTTTGGGGTTGTCATTACTAATAATTGATTTCTACCCAACTGAACCCGTTTTGCAACATTAGGATAATGAAAGATCGGGGGAGATTTTAATTTGTAAATTGCAACTATTGAAAGGATCTCTCCAACAAAAGCAGTAACCAAATAGCCTATTTACATTATATGCACTTCTGTGAGCTGCAAGATGCTCGTGCTTTGCAGCAGGCACATTAACCTTCTGTGTAAAATTTCCACTAGACAAACCTTGATTGATCCCCAGCGGGTCCATTAGTCACCAGAGTTTTCTTGACAGTTTTATTGGTGCTCGAAACATACTGGAGGCAAGCAAACTGTCAGGTGCCATTGGAATGTGGCAGACACATTGGCGGGCGTGGGATATTGGCTGACGTGAGGTTAGTGCCCCTCACCAAGGCCAGTATATGTGCAAAAGGAGGTGGGTATAATACCACTGATCCAAGAGAAGGCCCGGGTGGCCTGCGGGGATGTCTGGGAGGCCTTGAATTAAACTCTGTCAAGTCAAATGAAGCAATCGGGTGAGCACGGAACAGCTGTGTACACTGATCATGTCATGTGTCAAAACGTCGGTGCTCAAACCTGCTGCCATCTTTATCAAACATTGCTCCAAATACGTAATTTGGACTGGGGGTTAGGGTTGTTTAAATGACACGACCCTGTGCGCTGCAGTGCACTACATTTGTTGCTGCGGTCATGAACCGGTGCCCCATGAGCCCATATACATACAGCGCGTCAAGAGCCCCTCTCTGCCATCCCTGCTCTTTGGTGTACATCTGAAGGGCGTCGCTTCGCTATTTCAAGGAATTACACACTTATTCTTGAATTACTTTAACAGCAGGCACTTACTCACTTTGTGAGAGGAGAGCAGCAGCAATTCAGTATGGGGCGCCTCGTGGCCGCAGCGACTTCCGCCGCAAATTTCATCTGCTCGGGCATACTTCAGTGACTCTCAGCAAAAGATGAGAGTTCCAGCAGCCGCCACGGTCAGTGGGGTTGGGGCGGCTCCGGCCGGTAGCGGGGATCTGCATTTTCATTTGTTTTATTTCAATATTATTTACCACGAGCAGCTCTGCCATTACAAGTGAAGCCTCCCTCCCACAACCACCCGCTCACGACGGAGCGCTCTTACTGATGTCATCTATCAGGATTGCGGCGCCACGTGGTTAATACTAGTGTTACATTGTAGCACTGCAGCTCAGCCACTTCCGAAACCTTCCAGAAGCAGGGCGCATAGCGCACTGCTAAATTTAGCTTTACGTTCAGTCTGCATTGAATATTGGTGCATGATTAGCAGCGCTACGGTCTGACAGCCGAGGAGGCGCTATGCCATTTATGCGTGACTTTCCATTTCAGTGCGGTGATGCGGATCACCACACTGAAATGCGTTAGTGTCACGTCTGATGCGTGATACTTGACAGGGCTGCAAATGCACACAGGCAAACAGTCACTCAATCCTGTGAAACAGTAGATACTAGGTGTTGCGCCTCAGTGGGCAAGAGAGCAAGACCTCTGACCCCCGGTCTAGGTTGGCGCTCTCCCCGGCAGCTCCGCTGTGTCGTCGCTGTGCTCTGCAGACCTCTGACCTCCATCTGGTAGGTTCGAGGCTGGTGCTCGATTCCTGCCGCCTGCTCCGCCTGGGGTCTAGCCCGTCATCAGCTGGCTCCACGCTCTGCCCTTCGTCTGCAGCCCCTATTATTTAATTCTTCTATTTTTCTTTTATTTCTTCAATTTCTTTTTATTTTTCCGCCACTGTTAGCTTATTTAATGTTATTTTGCCTCCGCTTCCCGCCGCTGCTGCCCCTGCGGCCCCTCCCACCGGACGGCGTCCGCCTCCAAGCTGCACGTCCCTCGTCCCTCCCCTATTTAATGGCGGCCGCTGCGCGGTCGCGTCGCTGACGCGCCAAAGGCAAGCCCATCTGCGCCCGTCCGCAACCCGACCGCGACCAACCATCCACCGCTACAACACAGCCGCCCTCCTTGCACTCAACCCCGGAAGGAACAACAACTGCAGCAGGCCACGCCAAGCATGACCCACGGCCAGTTCTCCTGCCGCCACTGCCGCCAGACCTTCACCACCGCTCCGACCACCAACACTGCCGACGCCCACACTGCCGACGCCCTAGGATGCATCCTCCTCAACGTGCGCTCCGTGCACAGGCAAGCCGTGGAGATCTGGAACCTACTGGACTCACTCTCGCCCGACGTCGCCTTTTTCACGGAAACCTGGACTAACGCCTCCTCCGCCCTTGACATCGCCATCGCCATCCCGGACGGATACAAGATCCAGAGGAAGGACCGCCCCAACCACCCGGGAGGGGGTCTCACCATCGTTCACCAGAACTCCCTCCGCCTCACCACCTCCAGCAAAACCTTCCCCGTTGCCGAACACCTGCACTTCCAGATCCAGACCAGCCCCAACTCCACACTCCGCGGTACCCTCGCCTACAGACCCCCCGGCCCCCGGGTCCCCTTCGCTGACACCATCACCGACCTCATCGCACCCCACGCCATCGCCGCGATGGACTACATACTAGTTGGAGACCTGAATTTCCACCTCGACAACCCCAGCGACCCCAATTCCACAACCCTCCGTGACAACCTCGCCAACATCGGACTAAAACAACTCGTCACCACACCGACCCACAAGGCAGGACACACCCTCGACCCCATCTTCGCAGGAGGAAACAGCGCCCACTTCAGCCACACCACACAACCCCCATGGACTGACCACCACTGCATACACTTCCTGGTCGACAAACCCAAGGCACCCAAACCCGCCCCACGCCCTCCGCGAAGGAACTGGAGCAAAGTCACCGACGAGCAACTCAACTCCAACCTCATCCGTGACAACCCCACCACGGCAACCGACGCCAACCTTGCAGCCAGGGAATTCCACACTTGTATCACCAAACAAGCTCGCCCCGCTACGCAACCCCAACAAACAGCACCCCAGGAAAGCCGCATGGTTCACCACCGATCTCCAAGAAGCCAGACGCACTTGCAGATGCCTGGAGAAGAATTGGAGAAACAGCAAGACACCTGGAAACTACACCACCTACAAGGACGCCATGACGGACTACCACCAACGAATCAGAACCACCAAAAGGACCTTCATCCACAACAAAATCCTCACCAGCTCCAGTAACTCCAAGGAACTCTTCAGCGTCATCCAGGAACTCACCAACCCCCGCAGCGAAGCCACGGACATCACCCCCTCCCAGGACCTCTGCGACAAGCTCGGATCCTACTTCCACCTGAAGATCAAAAACCTCTACGACAACTTTATCGACCATACGCCCGACTCCGCAGCCAGCCCGCCTTCCGGCTACACCAGCCAGCCCACCATCTCCTCCTGGACATTGATCACGGCCGAAGAGACCGCCTCGACCCCCACCGACCCCTGCCCACCACACATCTACACAGAGCCGCCACCGCACCCAAACTACAACGCACCATCAACACTAAATTTGAGACCGGCACCTTTCCTGACGACTGGAAACGCGCAGAAGTCAGACCCCTGCTCAAGCAGCCCTCAGCTGATCCCACAGCCCTCAAGAACTATCGGCCCATCTCGCTTCTTCCCTTTTCTGCGAAAGTCGCTGAGAAAACAGTCAACTCAGAACTGACAAGGTTCATCGAAGACAACGCCGTCCTCGACCCGTCTCAATCCGGATTCCGAAGCAACCACAGTACCGAGACTGCCCTACTCACTGCCACAGATGACATCCGCACCCTCCTTGACTAAGGCCACACCGCAGCCCTGATTCTACTCAACCTATCAGCAGCATTCAACACCGTCTCCCATCGCACACTCGTAGCCAGACTACACGATGCCGGCTTACAAGGAACCGCCCTCAACTGGATCCGATCATTCCTCACTGGCAGAAGCCAAAGGAGCAGACTGCTGCCCTTCCTCTCCCAACCACGGAAATCAACTGCGGAGTACCACAGGGGTCATCACTCAGCCCAACCCTCTTCAACATCTACATGGCCCCCCTCGCCACCATCGTCTGACAACACTGCCTCAGCATCGTATCCTACGCCGACGACACCCAGCTCATCCTCGCCCTAACCATGGACCCCGCCACCACCAGACTTATCTTCCAGGAAAGAATGCAGGACGTCGCAGCCTGGATGACCAACAGCTGCCTAAAGCTCAACACTGAGAAGACAGAAGTCCTAGTGGTCGGAACCACCCCATCAGCATGGGACAACACCTGATGGCCCACCGCCTTTGGCAGCCCACCGATCCCCACGGACCACGCCAGAAACCTCGGCATCGTACTCAACTCATCCCTCTCTATGAACCGACAGGTCAACGCCATCACCTCCAGCTGCTTCAACACCCTCCGCATCCTCCGTAAGACTTACAAGTGGATCCCCCCCGAGTCAAGGAGGACAGTCACCCACGCACTTGTCATGAGCAGGCTGGACTACGAAAATGCCCTCTACGCCAGCATAAACAAGTCTCTACTCCGCAAACTCCAGACGATACAGAACACTGCCGCCAGACTCGTCCGCGGCATCCCTCGACACGAGCACATCAGCTAACACCTATGGAAGCTCCACTGGCTCCCCGTTGAGAAGAGAGTCACTTTCAAGATTCTCACCCACGCCTACAAATGCCTACACAACACCGGACCCCAATACCTCAATGACAGAGTCACCCTCCAGGTACCCAAAAGAAACCTCCGATCAGCCAACCTTGTCCTCCCCGAAACCCCACACATCCGCAGAGCCAAAGCAGGAGGAAGATCCTTCTCTTACATCGCGGCCAAGACCTGGAACGAGCTCCTGATAGACATCAGACGCGCCCCCTCCCTGAACACCTTCAGGAAGACTCTCAAGACCTGGCTCTTTGGCTGAACGGCACTGTTGAACTGGCAGAAGATGCTGCGTAGGACACAACTACCTGCCATCTATGCATACAAAATATAAAATAATAACCAAAACATTTGCTTTTCAAGAAGCTGGAAGCAAGGCTTGATGTTACTGTATGTGTGTTCTATATTTTCATTATTACGCATTCTAAATCATGCAACTTGAGTAACGATTTCTACTGTTTTCATTTAAATCACAGATGTTATCAAGTAGGCAGAGCAATCAGGGTAACCTCTTATCCAACTACCCAAAAGATCTGCATTATGACTCTCTGTCACATCTCTCTGCTTTACTCTATGCTTAAGTGCTGCAAAACAATTTTCTCCCACACAGGCCTCACTAAAAGTGCACACTCTACCAACCATGCACACTGAATAAAGTTTTCTCCTACCTGATGACCTGGATGTGTTTCTGAGCCTCGTCAGGGATAGGACAGAGGAGGCGTTATATGACCTCTACAGTATAACTCAACGTGAGCTGTAAGAATGTCCTCCTGACCTGGCCTTCTGAAGAGGGAGCTTTAGCATCGCTCTGGTTTGCATTGCAGGGAGTGTACTGATGTGCACCCCTTTATCAGTGGTGCCATTAGCAGTAACCTGGGTTTGCTTTCTGTCACTATTTCCAGCTCTTTACCTTGTTCATGTCAGGGGAGCTGTTCGCCATCTTTTCGGCCTTCTAGAAGTGGACACAGACAGTGGCGTCACTAGGGGGATGCGGGGGGTGCGGACCGCACCGGGTGACACCATCACATGGGGTGACACTGTGACACCGACCAAAATGCAAAATAATGGGACCCCCGCCCCGCCCGCGGACCAGCCTGCACGGCCCTAAACTAGGACATTTCTCATTCAATACTCACTTCCTTCCTTCGGCACTGCTCAACGCCTGGCCCAACCTTTGCAGTTGCTTTAGTGCGTCAGAAATACGCTTTTAAGTGTGGGTGGGACCTGAGTCTATAGGTGAAGGGCATGCAACGAAGCAGCCATGTTAGAACATGAGACCATACCTCGGCGGTAGGTCGGAAAATATAACAACGAGGGCTGCGTTTCCGAAGACATTAAAATGATACGAGAAGGGATTCTTGTCAAGAAAAGAACGTTGTCTTGACTTTAAAACAAAAGTCAGGGCGTTGTTTTTAATTATTAACGTGCGCCGACATGCATCATTCTCTAATAAGAATTAATTCTAAATACACGTAAAGATTACATTGCTCGTGGTATTTTTGATAAATAGGTAAACTTCCGTTGTACATTTTAAGGTGATTATGTCTTGTTGTCTGAGCCAGTCAAGATGGCCGCCGCAATGCATTCCCCTGAAGAAATGCCACTGGCGTCTCTTGTCCCTTTACAATGTCTACATCTGTTCTCTCTAGTGGCCCTACTAGTTCTGTGACGCCATAACTAATATAGGATTGTTTTTTCCACATATTATATTTTGGACACAAGTGTGAGTTAAATTGGTGTGTACCGGGGCCTGCAGCCTGTAGCTCGTGTCGGTTGTCACGCAAGCCATCGCTCTGTCACCCGAGGGGCGTGCCCTCGGCTCCCATGATGCACCGCGCCAGAGGCACCTCCGGTGTTTGAAAGCAGAGGGGGGAAATGGCAGCGCGACCTGCGGGCGGTGAGCCAGTGGAGGCGGAGACGAGAGCGGGCGAGGAGACTCAGCAGCACCAGGACCGTACTCAGCCGAAGCCCGTGAGTCCCCATCCGTTGGGTGAGTGCAAGCGCCAGCCGGGGAGACCACATTGGACGGACGTTCCTAGGTAGGGGCAGTGGGAGTGGAGCAGTGAGGGTAATTAGTCTAGATATCCTAAAAGGCCGGGGGTGGAGACATGGTTTTAATGTGGTGCAGGTGGTTTAAAGTCAATGGCTGTTAGCAAGGAGTAGACTCTTCTCGAGCCCCCCTTCCCACTCCACAGGTGGCAGGAGTGGGCGTGTTCAGAGCAGAGGAGAGGGGGCTCACTGTAGAGGGTCTCGCGGGGGCTCACTGTCGGGGGTCCCGCGGGGTCAAAATGTACCCCAGAACAGGTACAACGACTGGGGAGTGCAGAGGTAGGGGGCACAGGGAAAATGTGGAGGTACGGGGCACGGAGGAGTGCGTAGGTATGAGACACAGGGGGTGACACCATCACCATGAGTTACCGCACTGGGTGACACCAACCCTAGTGACGCCGCTGGACACAGAAGCTGGCAAAGGAGTCAGACTTGCCCAGTTGGCAATCAGAGTGGCAGTGGGGCTCAGTGGCTGAGGCATCCATTATATGAGCTTTTGAGGGGGAGGGCTCTACTCTTGCAGGCATGTATGTCTAGTTGCCACAGTGACAGGACACACGTGCAGTGGCAGCGAGGCGCCACTTCCGCAGGGGCTTCTGGGTGATTGTCTCTGACACTTAATTTCACTATGGATTGTGTAGATAAATGATGGTAATAGTAACATACGAGCTCCCAAAAACCTCTTTCTTTCCTGCAAACTGCTAATTAAGTCTGATAGAGAACCCGTTGTACAGTGGGGTCTGACACATCTTAACCCCACTCACTGTCAGTAACCTCAGGTTCCTTGTACAACACCTGAAGTGGCAAATCCCCTCTCCCTGCCTTCACACTCGCTGCAGCTATTGCTCAAAACAAATTCTGAAGCACTTTCCGAGTCCGTTCTTTCTGTCGGTATTGTGAGGGAAGCCTATTACAGATGGTTTCTGTGCTACAAGCGTTGTGATTGGCTAACAGCCAACAGCCTTAGAGATGATTGGAATGCAGATCTGGCGACATAATTTTGTGCGAGTGCAGATTGGTGCAAAAATGCTTCAAACCCCGTCATTCCGAGTGATTAGGATCTTTCTGAGTACTGTGGGTGCCAGTAAACTCCGCTAAAAACTCTACAAACTCCACCGGCGGAGCAGAGTCTACTGCCCAGCCCTACATAGGATGTGTGGAAATGTGTGAGATGTTCATTGGTATTGCATGGGAAAAGGCCACCACAAGGCACATGGTACACATCCTTAATGTAGGGTGAAGGAATGCTGCACTTTGCTGTGGCTTGTCTTACTACAACCTATGAGACATACAATGTCATGCAGACAGACTTTGCATTGCCACAGTGATATGATTTGGGGAGCTGCTCCAACAGAGAATCATGAAAAGCGATACTGCATCAGCACAGTTTACTTGTACATGTGGCCCACAGTGGCACAGGCGGTCTCGACATGTGTGACTTGTAGGATTGTGTTGGACATGTCATGTAGTATGGCGCAAGTATGTAGGACCACACCATCCATGTATGCACTGTCTCATTCAACCCAATACTGATATGTCAACATATTCCTACATAATTGACTGTCATGTGCTTGAGAAGTACTTACCAACCAGTAAGCCATTCCCATAGGTCCCATTCTGGAAGCGCTCATTGATGGTGGAATTTCTGGAAGATGATGGAGTCATGAGCACTGCCAGGGAATTCACAAGGACATTTATGAAGAGGCTCAGATGGTCGACGATTGTCTGCACGTTCATCGAATAGGTGTGCTTCCTGTTGCAGTAGATGTGTGATATTGCCGCTGGAGGCACAAGTTGCACATGGGTGAAGTCCATTGCCCCCAACAAATGTGGAAATCCTGCAATGGCAGAAAAGACTTGCTTGTTCTCCTGCTGTTGCTGCATTGTGTTGGGTAAGTAGAGGTAATGGGGTGTGAGGCTTATGATGATTTCAGGACGGAGGGGAGGAACCTTGAGAAGGATGCCTGGGATACTCCTGCCACTCTGGCTGTGGTGGGTTGGAAAGTTTGAGATGCCAGCATGTGCAGGACAGCCAGTAGCTTGGCCTGCAGAGGTATGTTGGTGCAGCACTGTGATGTTGGCTACAGCCTTGATGTAATCTGGTGCAGGAGGCGGACAATGGACTGTGGCGGTGGAGGTGGTTGTCGTCTCCTTGGTGCTCGGAGCTGTAATAGTAGTAGATCCATGACATAGTTGCCTACCCAAAGTGATTTGTGTATGTTCTGCTTTTATACCAGTGCCCATGTGTCATTTTTACGCTTGCTTTTCCATAGCGGTAAAAAACTGCCACTAATGGGTTCTCAGCACCTGTTTTTTCAAAAGTAGCGCAGTTTCCAGAAATCCTTGTAAATACGGCTGCATCAGTTTTGCAATGCTTTTTCCGGGGGAACTCCTACCTTGCATATCATTAACAAAAACTGCCACTAGGGATCGGGCGATAAGAAAAATTGGCGCTGGAAAGGAAAAAGTGATGCTAAAGGACTATAGCGCCACTTTGCAAATATCACGCCAAAAAAAAAAGCCGCCACAGCGTCAGAAAAGTTACACTACAGCGGCGTTAGATCCTTGCAAATATGCCCCATAATGTTTACATAGAATGTTGCAAGCAGAGATGGAGAAGAATATCTTGCATTCTTTTGAAAGCCAACCCAGCTGAATAATTCCAACACACACCCATTTTCTTTAAAAAAGGTAGCATTGCAGATTTAAAAACAATGCTGCATTGCGTTTTGTAAGTGATGTAAATGTTATTTACATTAAAATGCATTAAATGTGGATGTAAATGTTTGTGATGTAAAAAACACGATGTACTGATTTTTCTTGTTTTTGATTACATTGAAATGTCTGGTATCGATCTCAGTCTTGCACCATAGATTGGTTTCCCTTTTCAAGTGTCTCCTTTATATCGTGTTAAACGTCTCTGTCCCTTTCTCCCCTCTGAGTTCTCTTATTTCGCTGAGAGTAGGCACCCCACAGCCATGCTGAAATAATTTTCTAACTGGGGGTGCTGGACAGGGACATCAGCTCACTAAAATTATATCTGTTCTATAAAATCATGATGCCACTTAATGTGGGAATGTAGAAAATGTATAACAAGCATTTGCAATGCAATCGGTCTCGCCTTTGGGACCTTATATGTATTTAGCTATGCAGCACATTAGCCTGGGTGCTGAAACATCTACTGTTCTTTAACATGGAGGGAAAGTGAGCACCAAAATGCGTGACACGCCAGGTATGGGAACACATGGAGAGAAATGTTGCCTTTCAGCGGGAAATGGTATAGTCTAAAGCTCTGTTTTTATTATAAAATCAGGGCCTTCGGTGGTCATATCACTGAAAATACAAGATTTGAAAAAAATATTATTGTCTATGGGTGGTCATGGAAGACAATTTCTATGGACCTGAATCTAGAGAATGCTAAAGTGATTGTGGTATTTTACTGACCTCTGCTGGTCGTTTTCTATCAAGAAAATTAAATAGAGGCAGTTGACAGAAAAATAAAAAAATAAAGTCCCTAAGCAGAAAGCAATTCTAGTATTTTACTGTCCTCTACTGGTTGTTTTCTATCAAGACAGTTAAATAGAGGCAGTTGAACAAGCAGAAGCAATTCTGGTATTTTACTGACCTCTACGGGTCGTTTTCTATCAAGACAGTTAAATAGAGGCAGTTGAACAGAAAAAAAGTCCCTAAGCGGAAGCAGACAACTCCTAGGGCTGATCTCCAGAGCCCACAAAGTACATACACATATAAGTATATACTAAAGTATATACAAGAGGTCGACCTAAAAAACGAAGAGGAAAGCGTGCGTTTGTGTGAGAGAAGGTGGTGGATGACATGGTAGGCTGAGACATTAAAAAAATATATGAGTCAATGGTGGATTATGATGCAATATTCTTAAATAAGCACATAAACGTTGACAATGTTTACTTAAAAAAAAGACATTTTAAAATGTAATATGTCAGTGTTTTTTTCCATGTGTGCGCAAATGGGTAAAATTAATGTATATTGGATTGTTTTCTCATCATACTTCACAATGTGCCTGCCACCATACTCCACGTTGATTAAAAGGCCCAAATGAGCCTCAGTGTAAACTTTTAAAATGAGCTATTTTTTAGAATGGTGCTTTTCACGTGTTCATTCATTCACCCTTCATAGGTCCCATTCACAAGAGTGACAAAAGTTTAAGAAATGTCATCTTATTGAAGCCACATAATGTAAACTTTTGTTTGAGTTTTCTTCACATAATGTAAACTTAAACATACATGACAAGTGGTTGTGCAGAGCTTTGCTGAAGTATGTTCCCTGGCGTTTTCAGAATTAATATTGGCCTTTCACTGCATTTGAACAGCTAATGCTGTGAGAAAAGAACATTTATTGTCAGGCCTTTCTGATCTGCTTCCTGTTCTGAGGGTACTGCAGCACCGGACGCACCTGACGAACCACCTGCAGCAATTGACGAACCAATGGTGCCAGCTCTCCTACTCCCCATTCTATTCTTTCACCTACTTGTCCTCTTGTCGCTTTCTTGCCTGGGGATCTGTTATTTCTCTTGGAGTAGATCTCTCCTGCCCCATTCTTTCCTACTGTCTCATCACTTTTGTCAGACATTAGACTGTTCCTCTCTCAATCTGACCTCCCATCATCACTGTTTTCTGGCAGAAGATGCTTCTGTTCCATTCCTGTGCTCTAATGTCTGTCTTCTCTCTTGACTTCCTTCCTGGGCTATCTTCAGGTTCTGGACGGTTTTTGGCATAACACATATTATTGTTTACCATTGGTGACGCCTTAATGCTTGCCCAAGATCAGAGTCTGGCTCCTCTTACAGCCCAACAAGAGCTTAATTAAGATAATATTTGTAATTCACAGGACCAGTCATCCACTTCTGATCCTGTGGAAGGCATGTGCATCCTTCTGCACTGAAGTGCTCCTTTCAGACCCTAACTCCAAGGCCTGACATATGTCATATGGCACAAGCAGAGCTCCCTGTGGCACACACTTCTCCTGCCTCTGACGTCTGGAAAGAGAAATAAAACATCTGCAATTGCCTCCTCCACACCTACAAACCTGTCCTTGTTAATTCTCCGGAACTAGAAAGGAAATCATTTCTTCCAGCAGCATTCCAACAGAAGAAAAACAATATTGGCAATCAAAGGTATAGAGACTGAGCCAAAGACAATAAGAATGAGGGGCCTATTTATGACCCATTTTGCTTCGCATTTTCACCACGCAACATGGTAGATGCGTGACACAAACCTTAAGTGAGATTTATTAAGCCACGCAAGGCCACTTTGCATGATTCTGAGTGGCCCCAGAAATCTGCGGTAAAGCAACACAGTGCCCATCGCTGCATTGCCTTACTTTGCCCTGGTAGGTGTTCCATGGCCATTGTGTTCCCACGCAACTCCCATGGATTTTGACACACTCCCAGATTTAAGAGAATTGGTAAACCTGGGTATACGCTAAAATGATAAGCCATACCAGGGGAGGCTTAAACAAGGAGAAATATCTATTTCTCCTCATTACTTCCTCTTTATATGTGTGCTGCAGAATGCAGAACACATAGAAAGAGGAACATGCCTCTCAGGATTGTTTTTGTGCATGAAGGTGCCCCTTCCTGCACAAAACAATCTTGCATGTAATGAAGGCACCCTTGCGCCATGGTGCAAGGGTGCCTGTGTTGGCGCTATAGCAAAACCAAAGGGGATGATGGACGGAGTGTTGAACATTGCAAGCACTCACCCCCAGTCAACTGATCTGGGTTTAATCCATCATCATTCTTGGCACTAGGCAGCACATTGTATGCAAGAGCAGGGAAAAGACAGGAATGCTCCGTACAATGTTAAGTGCGGTGCATTCCTGCCCTTTCTCTATCACACAGCACAGCACAGCAGGGTGACTTGCTGCGCTGAGCTGCATTATTTGTTAAAAAATATGCCCCTTTGTGTGTATGATCGCCTACTTATGTGTGTGATGTTATTTTGATTTTAAACATAGCCCTGCTATAGTTGTGATGTCTTTTAATGTGAAGGTCATTTGGTCACATAAATCTTTTACTCTAAGTGATAATCTTGAGGTGTGTACGATGACATGCTGAAATGAATGATGGTTTCCTGGTGTATATGGCTGTCTTAAGATGTGGAAGGTTCACTGACAAAACATCGACAATCAAAACATACCCATACTACAATATCGAGTCATAAATATGGATGTCAAAAATATCGACATCCTATATTTATAAAGGTAAGTACAAAAATATTGAAACAAAAATATCGATGACATAAATATAGATGTAAAAAATATCGTTTTTTATATATATAAAATAAAATAATAAATATGAAATATACTAAAAAATAAACTTAATTTAAAAAATAAGTAGATTTAATATACATTTTAACAAAAATAACAAATTAACTTAACCTAAAAAAGTTAAACACACATATATAATAATGATTATATATATTTACTGTAAAACAATTAATAAACTATTCACTTAAATTTATTTTATAATTTTAAAAATATATAAAAATGTAACAAATAAATATATATATATATCTACCAATAATATAAAATTTATGTTAAAAAACAATCTATTATTAATTAAAAAAACTATTAAAAAATATTTAAACTTAAATTTCCCTCTCTAATCAATGCAACAGTAGGGAAAGTGTTGGATAGCAGAGAGGTAAAAATTACTATTCCCACTCCAGTGAGTGTAACAGTTGGGAAAGTGTTGGATAGCGGAGGGATAAAATTTACTATTCCCACTCCAGTCAGTACAACAGTAGGGAAAGTGTTGGATAGCGGAGGGTTAAAAATTACTATTCCGACTCCAGTGAGTGCAACAGTAGGGAAAGTGTTGGATAGCAGAGGAGTAAAAATTACTATTCCCACACCAATGAGTGCAACAGTAGGGAAAGTGTTGGATAGAGGAGTGATAAAAATGACTATTCCCACTCCAATGAGTACAACAGTAGGAAAAGTGTTGGATAGCGGAGGGGTAAAAATTACTATTCCCACTCCAGTCAGTGCAACTGTAGGGAAAGTGTTGGATAGTGGAGTGGTAAAAATTACTATTCCCACTCCAGTCATTGCAACAGTAGGGAAACTGTTGGATAGCGGAGAGCTAAAAATTACTATTCTCACTCCAGTGAGTGCAACAGTAGGGAAAGTGTTGGATAGCGGAGGGGTAAAAATTACTATTCCCACTCCAGTCAATGCAACAGTAGGGAAAGTGTTGGATAGCTGAGGGGTAAAAATTACTATTCCCACTCCAGTCAGTTCCACAGTAGGGAAAGTGTTGGATACCAGAGGGGTAAAAATTACTATTCCTGCTCCAATGAGTGCAACAGTAGGGAAAGTGTTGGATAGCGGAGGGGTAAAAATTACTATTCCCCCTCCAATGAGTGCAACAGTAGGGAAAGTGTTGGATAGTGGAGGGGTAAACATTTCTTTTCCCACTCCATTGAGTGCAACAGTAGAGAATTTTTGGATAGCAGAGGAGTAAAAATTACTATTCCCACACCAATGAGTGCAACAGTAGGGAAAGTGTTGGATAGCGGAGGGATTCAAAATTACTATTCCCACTCCAATAAGTGCAACAGTAGGGAAAGTGTTGGATAGAGGAGGGGTAAAAATTACTATTCCCACTCCAGTCAGTGATACAGTAGGGAAAGTGTTGGATACCGGAGTGGTAAAATTACTATTCCCACTCCAGTCAGTGCAACAGTAGGGAAAGTGTTGGATTGCAGAGGGATAAAAATTACTATTCCCACTACAGTCAATTCAAAATTAAAAACAAACAAAATATCAACAACAAAAAATATTTGAAAAACAAAATAAATTAAAAAAATATATAAATATGTAAAAAAAATACAAATATATTTAATATTATAAATTAAAAAATAAAAACATATTATAATGGTAAATACATATAACTATTATCTACAAATATTATATTAAATAAAATATAAAAATATTTTTCAAACAAAGAAATATTTTTAGTAACAAATTATTTATTAACAAAAACATTATTACATACATTCATTTTATTTACATCCTACCATATAACACCACACAATTCACAACCCACATCTAAATTAAAAATAAAATGTACTTACATAATTAACATAATTAATTATCAATTAAGTAAATATTATTAATTACAAAACAAATTAAAACACATAAAAATGTATTAACTTCCCATCCTTTACCCCTATACACCCCACAACCCACACCTAAAATTAATTACACAATTCCCATATTTCAATTAATAAAATATTATTCATTAACAACTAATTATTAATTAACTTACAATAAATTACTTCCCAACCTTTACCCCTATAAACCCCAAACCCCACAACCCGCACCAAAAATTAATTACACAATTTCAATATTTAATTTTCAATTAATTAATATTGATTAACAACTAATTATTCATTCATTAAAAATAAATTACTTCTCACCCTTTACCCCTATAAACCCCACAACCCACACCTAAAATTAATTACATGATTTCCATATTTAATTTTCAATTAATTATTATTAATTAACAACAAATTAATAATTAATTAAAAATAAATTACCTCCCACAATTAACACTATAAAATATCAATTAAATGAATATTAATAAATAAAAAAATGTCATTAGTTTATTATAATTAAATTACTTCCCACCCTATTTCCCTATAAACCCACAACCGGCTACGGAACTAAAAAATGCAAAAGTTTATTAAAATAAAATTGATAACTGCTAAAAATGTAACACATATAATAAAAAACATAAACAATACTTATACAAAAAAAATACATCACATACATTTAAAACATACTACATAAAACTAATTTAAAAAATCGATATTCTAAACAACTATATTTTTGCAAACAATATTATTGACTTCTATATTTTTAAAAACGATATTTCTTACCTTAAATTCAATATTCTTGACCGCGATATTCTTGCTGTCAATATTTCTCGCTGACTATATTTAGGACTCGATATTCCTGTAGTTCGACATTTCCAACTCAATATTTTGTCTGCACACCGATGTGGAAGATGTTCTCTTGAAGTGTACGGTGGTCTCTTATAGAGAATAAAAGCGCTTGATGGTCTTTTAAGAGATATGACTGTTGTAAAAAAGTGTGTTATTATTTAGGATGTGCGTTTGCCCTTTTCAAGGAACAATAACACTAACTTGTCAGAGTGAACCTCAAAAGTCAAAAAACTAACCTGAGATCATACCCATCAGCGTAGCTATAGTACAGAGCAGACAGGCTCAACTTAGGGAAAAGAGTAATGTATTTATGTAGTACCAAAACATCAATAAAGTTACAACACCAAGCAATACAAATCTGACTCGAATTTAATTTGTTTTTGTAAAATTCAATAAACAAAATGACAAGAATCCAATAAGGATCTTCTGATCTTTTGCAGGTACATAAAGTGTTCTGAGGATGGCTCATTGAAACATTTATGGGGTGTACTAGCCAGTGGTGAGGGTGACCCCTTGAACCGCTATAACCAATGGTGTAGAAGCTCCCAGGGGTAGCCCTTACCCCCTTCTGAAGTCATCCGGTTTGCCCTACTACAAACCACAAGAGTGCACCTTACTCCTCAAATTCAAGATGGGGGAATACTTCCTTCTTTGTAGAGTGTTTGTGTCCACCCAAAGGTGTGGTCATGGAAACGAGCAGTCCCCTCTTGTGTGTCCACTACAAAATGACTTTGGTGGCTTCTTCCCTTCCCCTGGGTTTGGAGACAGCCGACTAGTGTGGGCCTTGGGAACAAAGACATGCCTTCTATTGGGTCTCAGTTTATATCAACTTTTGAAAGGGCAGGCCCCATATTGGTCCCTTTCAAGTTAACAAACTTCCTGTTCCCTTCAAATGACCTTCCTGCAAGTGGAAGAAAAACACCACCCCAAAGCCAGGCTATTGTCTCTGTTCTGGGAGAAATTTTCATACTTTATTGTCATGGAAGCACAGCTATGCCAGCCTATGTAGGCTATTGCTAATTAGCCTAACTGGGGCTCTGGCAGGAAAAGTATAACTTTCTAAAAGTTACTTTCCCACACATTTAATAACAAATTGACCTTAACAAGGAATTGGATTTTTAAGAAACATGAAAAATTTACTTTGAATGATTGTTCCAGCAGTTTCCTGTCAAACGTTACCAATTACATTTTATCATCTGTACTTTGACAATTTCCAGGATGCATCTACAGCCCTGTCAGAGAAAACAGCTTTTGGGGGCTTTTTCCTGGATGACTTGCCAACTTTAATTTCACACATGTTTCACTTTTAAATATCAGGTTCCCTCCCTTGTGGGCAACACAATTTACTTTGGGGTAACTTATTAATAATTAAAAGTAGGGTTTCCTGCCTGTCGGAAGGGATTATTTTGACAAGTTTGACAGCCGGATTTCATGCTGCTGCAGTCAGGTTATACATGGTAGGCCTAAAGAAATGTTTTACAGTCCAACTCTTTGGATGGCACAATAGGTGCTGCAGTCCACATGTGGAATTTAACTTCAAGGCCCTAAGTGCATTTTTACACCATATGCCAAGAATTTGCAAGCAAGTTAAATATGCCAATCAAGAGTAAGTCAATGTAACCATTTCTATGTGGAGAACATAGGCACTTTACTCCTGTTTAGTGGAGTAAAGTGCACAGAGTTCTAAGTCTAGTAAAACAGATAGTGTATAAATTGGTGGACAATCAGGCCAAATATGGTAATTTCCTACAACTGTTTTTGTTTTTCTATTTATAATGCACCTCAATGTGTATATAGTTCTCATGATGGTTATGATGACCTCTTCCTGTCTATGCTGGTCTATTAACACATATGTTACCCCTGATGTGTAAAACTGCTTTGAGTATTTACTGTGTCTACAACTCCTTCACGAATACAAGCTGGCATAGTATACTGATCCTTAACAGTGTATAGATGATTACTCCATTTTCTCTCATCATTTTTTGATCCGAACCGATCCATATCATTTTTTGCAGATGACTTTTGCAGAAGGGTGATACCACATTTTTCCTGATGAAGACCCTTTGTAAATAATTGTAGGGATTGAAACATTGGCATGCACATTTGTTGACTGGCATTCAATGTGGAGTTAAAATCTGCACGCAAAATTTGAGCCAATCCCTCAAAATTCGAACTGCTTACCAGTCCACAGTGTTGTTTTTACTTATGCAAATATCACAAGCACACTTTTTTCACTTTTCTCATTAGTCACTACCACTGAGGGGCCGATTCCGATCTCGGCCGGAAATCTCTCCGACCGAGCCGGACCCGGAGAGAATTCCGACCGAATCGGACCCTAGCAGTCCGACCGGACGAGTACGATGCATTCGCATGCTATCGGACTCGATTCGGTCGGTCTCCCATTGAAGTCAATGGGAGCCGGTCGTACAACGCGTACGCAGGCTCCCATTGACTCAATGGGTGCGAGGCGAACAAGGGTGCCCCCTACAGTGGGTACGCGTCCATGCGCATCGCAGCGTACATGCACAGGTAGGGGGGACCCATGGGTCCCCCCTGTGTGCGACTCGCGCGCCTACGCGTACAGGGGGGTCCGACGCGGACCCCCAAAGTCCGGCTCCGACAGATCTTTCGAGCCGGACGGCGCGAGTCGGTCGGACTGCTTGCGGCGCGCATCGTACTTACCCGGCCGGGAAACGTCTCCATAGCGCGGTGCGAGTCGTGTCCGTGCGAGTCGGTCGGAGCGTGTTGAAGCCGCGTACGAGTCGGTCGGCGATTTCGCGGGAGCTTGCATCGTACTCGCTCGGCCGGACCCGCGTACGATTCGGTCGTGAAACAGGGCTCCGAATCGGATCCGGTAAATCCGAATCCGATTCGGAGCACTACCGGCCGAGATCTGAATCGGCCCCTGAGTCTTGAAGCACCTATCATAAAGTTTTGTTTGTATATGAGTAAACATTATATGGCAAATAAATGGCAATATATTGTAATATGTGTATGTTGATATATTTTTGATGCCAAAGAAGCACAGACTTAAGGCTTACTCAAAAGGCATCTATTTGAAAATGAAGAATGCTTTAATGATGAACCCAAAATGATGAAGATTCTTGCGCACATTAGGTGGACAACTAAGTTAAATTCCAAAATGCATGACAAGAAACGTAGCCCAATTAACCCAAACTGTAATCACATCCCTTACAACTAACATAACCTCTAAGGTCCATTGACCTTAAATCTTACCCTAACCTTCACCTTAACCTTGATTGTAAACTCTGACTTTATGCTAACACTAACCATATGCCTAACTCTTACCTTCTCCTGAACATTAACCATAACCTTATTGTACACCTAAAACTAACCTTACCTCTATCCCTAATTAAGACGTTAATTTGAATCCTATTCATTCATTACACTAACACTAACCATAACTCTAACATTAGCCCTAACACCAAAACTAGCCCTAATCCTAACCATATAATAATTCTGGCCCTAACAATTATGCTTACGTGAATTCTGATATTGACCATAGCCTAAACTAATCTTTACCCTACCTCCATCTCTGAACAGAGACAAAATCAGAACCATTTGGTAATCTTATCCTCACAGTAAAATACTGGCAGTGAGTGGCAGGAAACACATTACAAAACCACAAGCTGGGAGGAAGCAAAACTGTGTAAAAGTTGGGTAACAACTGTCAAAACTGATGGCAATCGTCCACCAAGCATTTTGTATAGTGAAAGGAACTGCCATGACAGTGGTTCCATTCAATGTACAGAGATGACCGCTGGACTTGTCAGCATCTCTGAATATGCAAACCAGTAGTCCGTCAGGGTGGCAGAGGTGATGTCCTCGGCCACTCTGATGAACTGTACTCCATCTGTCAAATTCAAAAGCAAGCCCCATATCTTTTGAGTTGCATGATTTCTTCCTTTTGTGGATGTTGTTCTCTTCACATGTATCTTTCTGCTCTGTATGTCTCCTGGTATGTTTAGTGACCTCTTGCTATGTGTAATAGCCTGCTGGTTTTTCGGATGATCTCTTTGTAGGCAGGAGACTTTCCCAACGTGTGGGGGTTCCTAAAAATATATTGATTGTTCTATATAGACTTTCTATTCCAGTTATCTGTTTCGGTGCTATGGCTCATGTGCTTACTATGCTTTTTATGCTTTATTTTATTGATGTTTAAACTCTGCTGTGCTCATAAAGTAATCACATTGTGTCTTTCCCAACTGACTCTAATTTTCTCTTTAAAAAAGGAATGATCAAACAAAAATCTTTGCAACAGGGTTCGTTATTAAAACTGATTTCTGTAAATGCCAACTCCCAATAATTCAAAATTTTGCAGAGAAAAGAATTTGTAAGTGAGTTCCTTTTCACAATATGAATTACATGTAACCAGCTAAAAATTCAACAACATACAAGATTTACATCCTATTCCTGTTCCCTTTTTCTGGATCTCTTGAAAAATAAATATAACCAATTTCAACATCCTGCTAGCTCATGGAAGGTACACATCTTACCTTTAAAATAAATAATTACATGATACAGATAGGTACCCCTACCTCTTAAGAAAACCCATCTATTACATAGAATAGTACATTATATCCCTGAAGCATTCCCTTGGTTTCGTGGAGTAGTAAAAATAATACTCAATTTTATGACAATAGATATGTAACTGACACTAGGGGGCCGATTCCGATCTCGGTCGGAGGCGCACCCAATACCATTCGGTCGGGAAAAAGCCATGCGAAAGCCTGTTTCCCGACCGAACCGTACGCGGGTCCGTCCGAGCGAGTACGATGCGAGTCGCCGACCGACTCGTCCGGGCGTCCCGACAGCTCCGACCGACTCGCTCGGACTCGAACCGCTCCGACCGACTCGCTCGGACCCGATTCGCACCGCGCAATGGAGACGTTTCCCGGCCGGGTAAGTACGATGCGCGCCGCGAGCAGTCCGACCGAGCCGCGCACTCCGGCTCGTAAGAGCTGTCGGAGCCGTACTTTGGGGGTCCGTGTCGGACCCCCCTGTACGCGTAGCCGCGCGAGTCGCACACAGGGGGGACCCAAGGGTCCCCCTACCTGTGCGTGTACGCCGCGAGCGCTCGCGGCGTACTCGCTGTAGGGGGCGCCCTTGTCCGCCTCGCACCCATTGAGGCAATGGGAGCCCGCGTACGCGTTGTACGACCGGCTCCCATTGAGTTCAATGGGAGTCCGACCGACTCGTGTCCGATAACATACGGACGCATCGTACTCGTTCGGTCGGACTGCACGGGTCCGATTCGGTCGGAAATCTCTCCGGGTCCGGCTCGGTCGGAGAAATTTCCGGCCCGAATCGGAATCGACCCCTAGATATCTAACTCCTTTTTATGAGGCTGCAGTTTGCTCAGTGTTGTACTATGGTATCTGTTTTGAATATTGACTAGCAACAATATCAATCCACAATAGTGAATACTTCTACATTTTCAAAGTAAGTGTATATTACCCAGTGACAGTCACCACTGGGTAGTTATAGTTAAGATCACGTTTCAACAGGAAAATCGTTTTTTGTTTTTCTAATAACTTTGGCGCCATTTGACGAATCTTCACAAAACTTTCCAGAAAAAATGTCACCCATCTCACTTCTCCCTAAACATTTTCGAGGGGATCCATCAAGCGAGGACTGAGAAAAATGGGGGGGCCCAAAACACGTTTTCCCCATGCAATTTTTCACAGGAAAATTAGACACATCAGCAGCCACAACGGCTGAACTGAATTACACCAAATTTGGCAGAAAGCTACATCTTGTTCCAGAAAGCGTGTTATGTGTATTTGTAAAGAGCTCTATCACCCACAAGAGTATCCTGGCGCTAATAGATGTGTGTGTCTAGCCCTGCCTATGGTAGGTTGGTTAATTGGAAGGTCAGGTCTCCAGCTTCTTGCAGAATTCAGGAAGAGAGGAGAAGGCTCTTATGATGAGTGGGAGGTGGTTCTACCCTTTTAAAAAAAACGTTTTTTATGAGTTTATCAGTTAACAAGCATATTTCCATGTGCAGTCTGACATATCACCAATAATAACATATAACATACAGATAGCATAAGCAGCAGCATATCGTATGTGAGTGAATAACGCCTTAGAGCTTCTACCCAAAGCAGTGCCCGGAGATCCACATCAGGCGAGATGTGTCATGCGAGGTGAAATGTACATGGCATAGTATCTAGGGGGAGCCAGGATGCGGCCAAAAAAGGTAAGTGCTCCACACATGCCAGTCAGGAGCAGGGTCATTGTTGATAAAGCAAGGGGAGGGACTGAGCATTTACCCATCAGGAAGAATGAGTTCCATGGGGTACATAATTATGCAGTGTCAGTTTCCATGGGGTGTTCTGGACTTCTCTGAGATGCAAGATATGTGACGACAGCCTCCATAAATATCCGCAGGGTGGGATGCATGAGGCATGAGGTCTAAATGAAATTACAACTGCTCATGACAGTATGCAACATCAGTTATCCAATTCTACTGCTTAGGAGTTGAGGTTCTACCCCAGTGTATTGCCACTCGATGTTTGGCCAAGAAGAGCAGCATTGCTGTGAGCCAACTGGAGGTGACAGAGACATCGTGAACCCAACCCAGCAGTGCCACTAGTGGTGATCTGGGGATCAAAAAGTCTCTGATATTCTGGATTGCATCAAATATATCAGACCAGTAGGCCGCTATATGCCGGTATTCCCAAGAGAGGTGCAAAAACCCTGCGTTTAAACTCCGGCATCTCACAAAACGGGTGTCATCAGTGAGGCCCATTGTGCCCATATTCCGAAGTATCCGTGATACCTTATTCCGAAGTATCCGTTCGGAATAAGGTATCACTGCAAGGAGACTGCTTCGCAACAAGCACTCTCCTTGCCGTGATACCTTATTCAGAATGGATACTTTGCTTGTATACAGTTACGTTGTACAATTGCTTTGTTGTTGGCATGTCTGTGCCTTTTTCCTGATCTTTGACATTTAGACGAATAATAATCTACCTACGTATCAGCCCTGAAGAAGTTGAGGTGTTACCTACCTACCGATGAAACACGTGTTGGCTGTAAAGCTCTATGTGGATGTAGAGTTCTTTGTTGGCTGCACTACCGTTGTCTGTTTGGACTGTATACTGGCTGTAACAGTTTCTACTAGACCAATATGAAGAATTTGGATGACATCCTTTTGGCCCGAACAAAGGAAATGATTTAAAGTGAACTGTGATCTATCAATTTTGGATTTGGGACTGCTTTTCTAAACTTGTTGAGTGCTCGGATCTGCTTGCTCTTCCTATACATATTGCCACATACTTAACCGCATCCTGAACCCATTTAAGTGTAAATTCAAGCTCCAAGGTGACCGTGACCTTGGTGTCGGGGAAGATCACTGATTTGGCCCAATTAACCGAGACACCCATCAGGCCTCCAAGCCACAAGACTTTGCAGAGATTTGTGGCAGTATTTTTTGGGGGTCCCCAACATAGAGAATGACGCCATCTACACAGATGGACATGATCAGACTGGTGGTGTAGTTAAGGCTTTATCAGCATGGTTTGGATGGAGCTTAGCAGCAAGGGGTGCCATAGCAATTGCAAACAATGAAGGCGATAAGTGGAACCTCTATCTAGTTCCTCGTTCAATAGGAAAAGGTGAAAGGTAAACTGAGACAAAAGTCTAACTTTACGGCTTTTCGAATTCACAAAGGGCATTTACGGGTAGTAAAGTTAAATTTTTGCCTAAGTTTAACTTAAGTTTTTGTCTAAGTTAGACTTAAGACTTTTCTGAAGCTTTGTGCATTGGTTACATTGGCCAGAGAGATCATGTATGTGTTGAAGTGGGTGGGGCTGATGTGATCTGCATCTGCAGGTGACAGCTCCTAAGGGCTGATTTGAAGATATCTTTTTCTGCAGTGTCTTGCCTTGTTCCACATTTGTGTTCCTGTTGCTTGCTATGGCATTTAGTCAGCATAAATTCCATTGTGTACCAGCTGGCCTGTGGTCGGGCTGTTACCGTTTGGTTGCGCTTGAGGGGAACCAGGGTGTCAGTGCATGCGGTGATCCAGCTGTTCTGCTCGGGCCAGTGCTTGGAGAGGGCAGAAGCCCCCTCCAACCGAATCAGGCCGTTACAGTGGTGGTAGCTCTGTGATGATGCGGGATGAGTATGCTGAAACTGACTAGGACGTGGTCTCTCCATGTCATGGTGCTGGCTTGTTGACTGTGATATTGCTGATTGAGGAGAAAATTGGGTCCAATAGGTGTCCGGCGGTAGGGAGAGTTTGATAACATCCTAGGTGAAGCCAAGTTTTCCAAGGTTTTCTAGAAGGGTCATAGAGTTTGGGTTGGTAAAGTCTTCTAGGTGAAAGTTAAAGTCTATGAGGAGGATGGAGGTGATGCTGTTTGTGGTAAGGGGCACGATGAAGTCTGTGATGTCGCTGGTGAAATTGGTGTAGGGTCCTGGTGGTCAGTATACAAGGGTTCCGCCCAGGGAGAGGTTGGCTTAGATGGGTATCTTGTATGTGAGGTGTTCCATGTAGCTAGTGGGGGTGACCGAGTAGATGGTGCAGATGATGGAAACTTGTGCTAACGGTCTTGCCTAATGATCTTGTAGCCAGCAGGAATGACTGTAGGGATGTCTGCTGTTGAGAATGGAATTAGCCAAGTTTCCATGAACAAGAGCAGGTCCGGGGCATGGTCGCGCAGTAGGTCCCATATCTCCGTGGCATGTTTGGTGATCGAGCAGGTGTTGAGCAGCATGCATGCAAGTATGGTGTGCTTTTTGTTATTTGACACCCACTTTGTCATGACACCCACTTGGTACCTCCTACCCAAGATACACAAAAACACCACTGATCCACTAGGGCGTCCCATAGTTTCATAATAAAACTGTTTATTTGAAAATACATCTGTTTATTTTGATCACTTTTTGTTTACATTTGTACAAACCCTAAATTCCTATGTTAAAGATACTAAAGATTTTCTGCAGAAAATCGAGAATTTATTCTGGGGTAATGAATCATGGTTGGTAACCCTTGATGTAGACAGTTTGTACACAAGCAAAAGACATTTTGATGGAATGATGGCATGCAAATATTTCCTTAAAGCTAGAAGCATTCATCAGGTAGAACATACTCACATGATCCTACAAATGATTGAAATATGCTTAACTGAAAATGTGTTTGTAATTAATAATCAACATTACAAACAAATACAGGGAACATCCATGGGTACTTGCTTCGCCTCTAGCTACGCCAACCTTTTGATGGGCTGGTGAGAGAAGCAGGTACTCTCGAGCAGTAAGTTTGAAAATTGAACAAAACAAGTGAAATTTGTACTTGTAAAGCGCACTTATACCCCCAAAGGGGTGTCCCGGCGCTGTACGCATACCGCTGTGGAAATACAACAGCGATCCCATTAGATTCATCACCAAATTCAGCATTCAGGCTAATGCTCTGAGAAAGGTTCTCAAACAAACATGGGACATATTAAGACAAGATCCCATTTTAAGAGACAAAGTAGGACAGACACCGTCTATTACTTATCAAAACAATGTATCACTTAGAGACATGGTAGTGCACAGCCATCTTGCACCTAACAACACGAACTGGCTGAGACAAAGTAAAGGTTTCTTTAAGTGTGGACGATGTAAGGCCTTCAAGCACAGTGATAACATAAAGGAGGTGACTTTGAAACGAACAAACCAAAAATGGTGAGTCCCCAAGTTAATCAACTGCAACACAGATTTTTGTGGTCTATGCCGTCACATGTCCGTGCGGCAAATGGTACATTGGCTCAACAACGTTTCCAGTGAAGAAACGTATCCTGGAACATTGGAGGGCCATTTCCAATAATGAACGAAACACAAAGTACAGCTAAACATTTTCAGGAGACACATCAGAGTGACTGGACCAAGGCCAAATACTTTACAGAAGCAACCCAGAGGAGGTGACCGCATCTCCCCTTTAAGAAGTATGGAATCATTATTAATCTTAAAAGCAGGGTCCATGTTTCCTCACACCATTAATAATGATTAAGCCTCCAGCCACCCTGCCCTTAGGGTCAGTATTTAGGTCTTTTATATAGTACATTATGCAATTCATCGGTTTAACAACTATCTAAGATTAGTAGGGTACAAATATGCTTTTTCAAGTGTTATACAAACATGCAAATATCTAGAGAATGTCTAACTAATGTTTTTATGTCATTGTTTGACTACAGGAAATAGACATTAACGAAGAGTGCTGTATGTTTCCAGAATTAGCCACAGCTAACTTAAGAGCTCCGGAGTATGGCGATGTTCTACATAACGATCACCCCTCCTTTTATAAACTTTGTCTATCCTTATTTGTTAGTGATACGTAATGCTTCAGATCTAAAAGTCCTTGAATAAACTACTTTTTAGTGTAATTAACTAACATGTTTAAAATGCTAAACAATGATCTAAATATATTTTTTCTATTGAAACCAAAGCTAGAGCATGTATCAATCAATATACACAATTATTTTGTAACCTTCAACATTTTTTGTTTATTATTAGATTGTTACTATACACAATGTTTTAAATGTCAGCATCTTCATCTTTGGTCTGCATATGTTTTGTGGCTTTCTAAACTAAAATTAATCACTTATTTGGTACTATACCACGACTGTCTTATAAATCAAATCTAATGTGCAGTACTTAGGCCTGGGAGTAGTTTGCGCAGTTTTGCTATGCGGAACTCCGCGAAATTACAAAAAAACTCAGCGGAGTTCCGCAAGTGGCAAAGTGCAGTGCGAACTACTGTTCGCGCTGGTCTTCCTGCCGCTCGGGTAGAAATTCTACCCGAGCGGCAGCTTGCGCTCACAAACATACGGTTTGCGATCGCGAGCAGGGAAAAAACTCCGCTGCACTATGCGAAGTGGAGTTTTCTGCACTCCGCGAGCTCCGCGGAGTGCAGAAAACTCCTCAAACTCCACGAAAGGAGCGGAGTTTGCTGCCCAGGCCTAGCAGTACTCCCACAATTACCCAATACCAATGGGAGTTAAATCAATGATAAGTATGGCATGATTGAAAAAAGGTTTTTCAATAAATTAACCACTTGTATGGTACTATACCATGATTTTCTGATAATGAATTACAAGTGTAGCACTTTTACAGTCATTCCAAACAATTGAATTGGCAAAATGACAGGTATAAAGCTATTTTTGTCCCACTGAGTCACTGTTTCAAAGTATGCAATTGGATTGAACCAAAATGGTAAATTGCATAATGTCTTTTAATTTAATTTTTGAATTGTCACCTTTGCACTGTATTATAAACATTTCACTGTTTTCTATTTCCATTTCCGACGTGTATAAAAAGACTGCAGCTGTTGTAAGTGGTCATGTGACCAAGACCCTGTGTGTGGTCGAAACACGTCTTGTTTCGTTGCCAAAATAAACTTTTGTAAGCAGACCAACTGGTGTGCCTCCTTCCCTATGTCTCACAAACAAGGAGAAAAGGGAATAAGCCTTCTCCGACTCCCCTACTAAACGTGTTAACTCACTAAACAGAGAAGGACTACCATTAAAACTAGACCGTAAGAGGTAATCAGGGGGAAAAGATTATATTTCTTAATACTGCCCTCACACACTTTGCAGTGTCATGCTACATCATTGGGCAGCATCATACGTCCAGGCGCAGACCAACACCCTGGACGGAGCGCAATCTTTTTTGAAAATGAGGAAGAGTGTGGAGGGGACACAAAATCAAAGAAGAAAAAGAACGAAGATAAATGAAAAAGAGGAAGGAATATTCCCTCAAAAAGGGGATCTAGAAGTGCAGGAAAGTACAATTAAAACTACCTAAGCGAAACACCACACTATGGGCCATATGTAGGTAATTTCTATTTACCGATTCCTAAATACCGAATTTTACCGATTCGGTATTTAAGAATCGGTAAATAGAATGTAGGTAAACATTCGGTAAATTATACCGATTCGGTAATATTCAGTTATTACCTATTTGGTATTTACCGAATCGGTAATAAGGAATACCTTCCCATTCATTCCTATGGGCCTGGAGGCCCATAGGAATGAATGGGAAGCCATTCACTATTACCGATTCGGTAAATACCGAATCGGTAATAGGGGAGCATATTCAAGGGTGGCAGGGTGTCAAATTGACACCCTGTTGCACCCCTGAATCGTGCATGTGTGCACATGTGGCGCACATACATGTATGTCTGCCACATGGCACTTTTAAAAAGCACAAAATTGCTTTTTAAAAGGTATTCGGTATTTACCACCAACTTGTAGTTGGTGGTAAATAACGAATCCTTAAACCAAAAATGCACTCACTTGAGTGCTCCCTACATAGGATTTAAGGAATCGGTAATTTACCGATTCCTTAAAATAACGAATTGGTAAATTACCGACTCCTTAAATCCGGCCTCCTACATCGCAAAGGGCTAAATACCGGTCGGTAACGGGAAATTTACTGATTTTCGGCCGTTACCGACCGGTATTAGCCCACCTACATATGGCCCTAAATCTTTATTCCTGTGTACACTTGGTAGGATTAACATTTTTTTAAAAAGGGGATATACAGGGGAGGTAACGACCCCTATACCCCTACTGCAATAACCAACATGTTTCTGCCACTCTAATGTGCCACTCTAGGTCACGATGGCATTCGTCAGGTTATAGATCCCTAATCAGTAAGGTCTTCACCCATGATAGGGTGTTTTTTACCTTTGCTACCAAATGGATACTCTCCAAAAGTTCAATCTTCACCAGTCGGAGAAAGAAATTCTTTACGAGTTTACAAGCAATTCTCCAAACCCGGGACTTATGGTGGGAACGGGGTCTTGGAGTCACACCCTGTGCAACTACAGCAAAGAGCCACCGTTGGCCGTTTCCGCACCTCCGTCCTCCTTACCTCTATGTGTTCTCGCTATAGAAAACACTAAAAATAAATTAAATTAAATACACATCTATGTAACTTGAAGATATATAATATATATATATGTATATCTTCAAGGTACATAGATGTGTATTTTATTTAATTTATTTTTAGTGTTTTCTATAGCGCGAACAAGACCCTGAGTAGGGTATAAGAGCGCTTTACAATACAGAGCAAAACAAGTACAAAAACATTTTAGTAGGGTCCGAGGTATAGATATGTGGCAAATATGAGGTTCGGCAGAGAACATATATGTAGTGAATAGTAAATCTATACTTTCCTATATGCGCTTACAATTCGATATTTTGTCTTTTGTATTCTTGTGCCACAATGTTCTGTGGATCAATATTCAGCAGTGCAATCCTATCTTGTACAAATATTGATTATATAGCTTCCAGTGCATGAGAGGTGCAATATGTTTGCTTGCGAATACACAAAGTGCTAAGCCATATATCCTAATCTCCCAAAACATTTACAAATGTTACAGTACACATTTGCTTTCCTTTCTTGGCATGTTCTTTTCCAAAAGGATGTACACCAAAACATATACCAGTCCTTCATTTTCTTTGCTTGTTTTCCCAGTTCACAACCATGCGTAGAAATTGAAGTCAAAATGCCCCTGCAAGACCTTACTTCTGTCTCAACCTATGACAATGCTCACTAACACATCTTGGGGCCTCATTATGATGTCCGTCTGAAAGCATTCCGACTGACTAGGTGTCGGAATGGTTGCCGACCGACTCGGGTTCAGGGAGTCCGACCAACCGATTAAGATGGTTCCGAACACCGCTCGGTCGGACTCCCATTGACTTCAATGGGAGCCTGTGTTCTGACCAACATGACTACTCTGTTTTTAAAAAGTGTTGTGAATTTGATGTGCTTTTTAAAACCTACCGCCTAAATCCGAGAGTCTGCTCGTCGCGGTCGATGGCTCAGGCTCCCCAGCTACTTCCTGGTTAAACGCCCATTAGGGGCGACCAATCATTGTGGGCGGGGGAGGAGCCAAGGCTGCAACCGGCCATTTAATGCCGGTCGCAGCGCGGGAGCGGGCACTCTAGGACTGTGCCGCTGCCCTGTGGAATTGATTTTATGACTACTCTGTTTTTAAAAAGTGTTGTGAATTTGATGTGCTTTTTAAAACCTACCGCCTAAATCCGAGAGTCTGCTCGTCACAGACGACGGCTCAGGCTCCCCAGCTACTTCCTGGTTAAATGCCCATTAGGGGCGCCCAATCATTGAGGGCGGGGGAGGAGCCAGGGCTGCAACCGGCCATTTAATGTCAGTCGCAGCGCGGGAGCGGGCACTCTAGGACTGTGCCACTGCCCTGTGGAATTGATCTTATGACTACTCTGTTTTTAAAAAGTGTTGTGAATTTGATGTGCTTTGTAAAACCTACCGCCTAAATCCGAGAGTCTGCTTGTCGCGGTCGACGGCTCAGGCTACCCAGCTACATCCTGGTTAAACCCCCATTAGGGGCGACCAATCATTGAGGGCTGGGGGAGGAGCCAAGGCTGCAACCGGCCATTTAATGCCGTTCGCAGCGCGGGAGCGCAGCGGACGCGCCAGCGGCGCGCCGAGGGCAAGCCCGTCTGCGCCCATCTGCGCCCGTCTGCGGACATCCGGGGCCAGGGGCCAGTCATTATGCCCAAATCATAGCATGCTCATCATTGGAACTCAGACAGCTTCACACTGGTAAATACCCACTTAATCCCTCCACTGGCCTTAGTTTGATCAAAAATGGGATTATGGTAACCAGAGCGTCCCTCCCTGAACTTGCACGTCCCCCCCACAATACAGGACACACCCAGACACAGAATAGACAAAGGCCTCTGGGGCTATCCTTCCTCTACCTAAATACCCGTTCTCTGGTAAAACATAAGTTGGACATATTCCTCCTACTAGTTTCAGAGCGACCAGACATCCCCTTGCTAACAGAAACCTGGCTCTCACAGGAATCCACCCCTGATATCCTGTCCGCATTGCCTAATGACTATTACGTCCTCCAAGCGAATCACCCACCGGGAAAAGTGGGTGGAGGAGTAGCCGCCATTATACGCCATGACCTAAAATTTACAGCACTAACTCCGTTAGGTCTAACTTCAGAGGACAATCTTGTAATTAAACTGGAATCAGACTCGGCCCCCCTAATCTGTGTATTACTTTACAGGCCCCCCCAAAGCATGCTCTTGTTTCCCCAATCCCTGGGCGAACAGGTAGCCCACCTAGTAACCAACCACACTAAAATCCTGCTGATCAGCTATTTCAACTATTGGGCAAATGACACACTGGGTGGGCCCCATTCCGCTGAGCCAACCGATCTACTAACTGGGTTAAACTTCAATCAGCAGGTATCCTCTGCCACACACATCAAAGGGCACACACTCGATCAGGTATGGACAGCCAATCTTGCTGTGTCCGCTTTATTGGTCTCTCCCTGCATATGGTCTGACCATTATTTAATAAAGTTCACCATCAATAATATTACTACGGCCAAAATCCCCACTAGTGAAGGAGGGACGGCAAGGAAATGGAGTGGCATTGATAAAAATCTTTTCCACGACACACTGGCCAACACAGCCCCGTCCAATCAATCATCCATCAATTTCAGCGAGGAAAATCTTTCAGCTTGGCTATTAGCAGCCAGTAATAAGCACACACCCCTTAAGAAAATAAATCTAGCACGGCGCCACGAAGCACAGAGATGGTTCTCCACTGACTTAAAAGCTCAAAAACTGGCCCTTCCACAATCTGAAAGGAAGTGGAGACGTAGTTACTTGCCTGAGGAAAAACGGATCTACTTAGCTGCTATGAGAGATTACAAAAAACTATCTTGACCACCAAAGCCGCTTATTTCTCTTAAAAATTCTGACTTCCAACAACAGATCTAAGGAGATCTTCTCGATTGTTAAAGAACTGTCCAACCCTGACAGAGTCACAATAAAACCTACGCCCTCTCAAATACTATGCGACTCCTTGAATACCTTTTTCATTGAGAAGATCACCACAATTAAAGCTAGCATCCCTACATGCTCCACCCCTGAGGTATCTCCTATAATGCCGAAAACCCCCTGCTCTCTCGAACAATTCCTGGCAATAAGCAAACAGGTATTCCTGGACCTACTGTCCAAGGTAAAATCTGGATCACCCATGGACTGCTGTCCGCCTCACATTTTAAAGGAAGCCTTCACTATTGTCCCTGGGCCAGCCCTTTCCCTCTTGAATGAGTCACTATCTCAGGGCTGTGTCCCCAGGGCTTTTAAAGAGGCAACTGTTGTCCCCCTTTTAAAGAAACCAGGGGCTGATCCCCTGATTCTGACGAATTATCATCCGATCTCCTTGCTCCCATACCTGGCCAAGGTATTGGAAGCTCATGTGGCCAAATGCCTCTCAGCTTTCATTGAACAGTCCGAATATCTTGACCCTCGTCTAGCAGGGTTTCGCCCTGCACACTCAACAGAGGCTGTGATATTGACGGTGCTTGACTATCTCTTGGAGAAGGCCGACAGAGGCTCCCCGCAGGCTTTGGTACTGCTGGATCTCTCTGCAGCTTTTGACACGGTCGACCATGGCATCTTGGTCGACCGTGTCAGGGACGCAGGTATCCAGGGCTCGGCTCTTAGCTGGATTAGTTCATTCCTGTAAGACCGCTCCCAGTTGGTCCGCATAGCCCAGTTCACGGCACCAAAGATAAGGACCACATGTGGAGTCCCGCAGGGTTCCTCACTATCCCCTCATCTGTTTAACCTCTACCTCCTCCCATTGATCCGGTCCTTGAAAGAGAGAAAGGTTTGCACCTTCAACTATGCAGATGACCTTCAACTAATGTTCACCATTGGCAACTCTTCTGAATCAGTCCTCGAATTTCAGACTACCATGCTGTACATCCGCCACTGGATGGACAGCAACCACTTAAAACTCAACCCAGACAAGACTGAACTGATCCTAACAGGGGGTAGCCATAATCATTGGGGCCCACACTTTTGGCCAACTGATCTGGGATCCTCCCCCACCCCATCCCCCTCTGCAAAAAGTCTTGGGGTAACAATTAATAGTGACCTTACAATGAAGACTCAAATTGGTTCAATAATTTCAACTTGCTTCTTCCAGTTAAGGAAGATAAGAAAGATCAGTAGATTTCTCACTCAGGAAGCACTGATACAGGTTGTCCTAGTCATGGTCATGTCTCATATAGACTATGCCAACTCCCTATACTTTGGCATCCCCCTATATTTAACCAAACGATTACAACTGGTGCAGAACCAGGCGGCTAGACTGATCTTTCAGCAACCTAGGTGGCAACATGTCACCCCTCTCATGAGGAAGCTGCACTGGCTCCCCATCCTACAGCGATGCGCCTTTAAGGTAGGCTGCCTTATTTTCACATCCATGAATGGCAGGAGCCCCAAATTCATTCAAAGGCACACACCCTCGCGCAACCTGCGCTCTGCTCATCTGCACCTCCTGACAATACCCCCTTCAAACTGAAGAGTCAGGGCGGTTGTAGGTTTGCAATTCTGGCACCCAGATATTGGAATTCCCTCCCCTCCGAAATTAGATCCTGTACCAACCTCCTGAGCTTCAGGAAACTCCTCAAGACATGGCTGTTTAGACAAGCATACGAGTAATCCAACAGATCTTCGGCACCTCCCAGAGCAGCGCCATGAAACCAATTGGTGAACGTGCGCTTTATAAGAATTTTTTAACATAACAAAACATAACATAACAGGCTCCCACTGGAGAAAGGGGTGGTTGCGGAAAACCGTGCACCCTGTGGTGGGCACCCCATGGTGCCTGCCACACTGTGCATGGTTGCAAAGAGGGGGTCCCATGGGTACCCCCACGGGCCACAACCGGGGGCCTCTGGGTGAAGGAGGGCCTGTTACGGGCCCCCAAAGTCGAATTCCGACAACCGATCCGTGCCAGACAAACCGAGTCGGAAAGGCTGTCCGAATCCGACATCGTAATCTGTTGGTTGCAAACGCGGTCCATAGAGCCATACGAATGACTCGGTTCCTCTGAATGCCAGTCGGAACCGAGTCGGAAGGACCGAACGGTTATCTACCATCGTAATCGGTCGATCTGAAATCCGTTCGGAGCCTTTCCGACCGACATCGTAATGAGGCCCTTAGTCTCCAGCTTCACCTTGCTTTCTACTCCCTAAATGAGTGACACACTAGCTTTTTAAAATGTTCTCTGCCGTCTACCATTGTGCTGCAGCTGGGGGATTTAGCACTGGGTGGTGTTGCCAATATTTACATGTTGCACTTGCATCTCCCACATGAAGCTCAATTAATAGCAAACTGATGCTTTATCTTTATCTTTTTTTCCATAAAGGAGGCAAGGCTACATTGAAAAAACAAAGTTTTCTTATTTTAGAAACATTTTGTCTGAGAGTTGGCAGTGGTCCCGCTGCCATTCCTCCAAACTCTTCTTTTATAATTGACAAAGGCTAAGTGGTCTTAAGGGGCCCCATCTCTTTTGCAAATGGGTTACCACAATGGGGGCGGCAATAATTTTTCAATGTGTTGAAACCGGATTTCAGTCACAAAACATTAATACATCTTACACTGATTCAATGTAAACATTTTAAAAGCACCTGCTACCACGTTCCTTGCCTCCAGCTATTTGCAGGCAACAATAAAAATGTCAAGATAACTCCGGTGATTAATGTTCTTCCTGGAGAGAGATCAGAGTTTTGTCTAGTTGAGGTTTTGACTGATCATAAAATAGCACAGAGGGTTAATATGCCTGTTGCAATGAATGTGTACCATGCAGATCACAAAGTGCATATAATGTTAATAGGTCAGTGGGTTACTGCTTTTCTAAGAGACATCCTTTTGTTACTTGCAGTTTATAAGTAAATATCCTAACATAGAGCAGTTAGTTATTAAATGTCATCAAAGAACTGCATGCACACTGCAAAGTATAGATTAGAGCATAGGTTAATGTTGCAAAAAGGATTCATGTGGGTAGAAATCGATTCTTCTTATTAAAGAGAACCCTTAACTATGGTGTTTCGTTTTAAATTCTGAGTTTATGCTTCTCCAGACCAAGCACTCTTTAACTATCCTGCCTACCACTATGGATGACATGTGACTTCTACACCTTGTAGACCTCTGTCTGATGTAACATTTCCTATAGACTGATTTACACATGTATGATTGATTGTCTCTGTGTAATGTGTGTGTGATGAAAAGTGCTCTGACACCCTACACTGGTATGATTGGCGCTATATAACTAATTAAATGCATCTGAAAGAGAGTGGCTATGGAGACTTGAGGGGTACTGTTAAAAGGTGGTGGTGAGGGACATTATCGCACCGGGCATCACCAGCGCTAAAGCCGGCCCTGCCTACAACACACCCCTTCTAAATACCGAATTAGTATGGAGTCATCAACCCCAACTCCTAAAATGGGTTTAGTACATGGTAAAAAAAGTTTTTGTGGTTAAAAACCAATTTGGACTGTTTGCGACTGCAAAAACGGTTCTTGCATCTGGCCCTTATAGTGTAAAATCCACCAAGAAATTGGCGGAACTGTATGAGCAGGCCTTGCAATTATACCTTGTAAACCGGGACACTGAGGAAGCTAGCAATACTATTGTGTGCAATATACCGTGGTATAAAGAAAACTGTCCTGCCTATGGCACTTTTTACACTAGGGCAGCGTAAAAGCTGTCAATGCTTTGGTTCCTTAATTGCTGATTTCCAAAGGCAGGTTCCGCATGTAACAGCATAAATTGTTATGATATTTTATTTTCTGGCACAGATTACTTCAATGGACTGTTGATTGGTACGGGAACTGGGATAAGAAATATGTCCGAGCACGGTTACATGAAACCTTTTGATGGCCATTTGTATCAAGTGGGTCACATTGTGTCAGATTGTCTCTCCTTCTCATTTGTGGCTTGTCTTGTAAAGCGCGAATACTGACCCGTATCACAAATATTTGCCTTCCATTCAAGCAATCTTTTGCGTAGACATGTACATGACTTGCTGCAAGGCTAGGCCTGGGCGGTGAACTTCGCTCTGTTCGCGGAGTTTGCTGAGTTTTCTGCACTCCGCACTCCGCGGAGCTCGCGTAGTGCAGAAAACTCTGCTTCGCGATGTGCAGCGGAGTTTTATCCCCGCTCGCGATCACGAACAGTAAGGGGCTGATTAGGATGGCGGTCGGAAAACCTCCCCGACCGCCATGGTAGCGGAAAAAGACCGCCCGCATGGACCGCGACATAACCGCCGGTCGAATTACGATGGCCCGCGGTCGAAATCCGACCACGGCGGTCTGATCGCGGGCTTTAACATTGCGGCGGTTGCTGCTGCACGCAGCACCGCCGCGATGTCCAAAGGAGCATGTCCTGCATTTCCCTGCACTGCGTGGCAGGCACTGCACAGTGCCTGCCACCTGATACAGGGAAATGTAGGGGGGACCATGGGTACCCCCCCAGTGCACCCACACCCCCCCAAAACATTGGGGGCCCGCAACGGGCCCCCGGAAGACAATCTCTGCCTGCCTTTCCTTGGCGTTTGACCGCTGAGGAAAGGCTGGCTACCGCCGGCATCATAAACGTGCCGGCGGAGCCTGCTCGGCACTGCCACCATTATCCCGGTCCTGCTCCGTCCGCCAGGCAGGAGTGCGGATGGCAACCGGCGGAAAAGCGGCGGTCGGAATTTCCCACCGCCGCGGTCACCATCGCCATCCTAATCTGACCGGCAGTTTTCTGGCTTGCGATCGCGGGCGGATGTCCACCGCCGGACCGGCGGGCGCTACCCCTGGCGCGGCGGTGGACATCCGCCCGCCATCCTAATCAGCCCCTAAGTTCGTGATCGCGAACGGTAAGTTCGCGAGCGCGAGCTGCCGCTCGGGTAGAATTTCTACCCGAGCGGCAGGAATACCAGCACAAACTGCAGTTCGCACTGCACTCCGCCACTCGTGGAACTTCGCAGAGTTTTTTTGTAACTTCGCGGAGTTCCACGTAGCAAAACTCCGCAAACAACGCCCAGGCACAGAAATATTGCTTATTTGTTCTATGGCAGACACTAAGGTATCGGAATATGATCTTAGAACCTTGTCAGAACTGCCCACGAAACATATTTCATTTCTCATTGAAATCTCTATGGGACACAGTGCTGTGAAATCAAAACACGCTCCATTTGGGCCCATATTTCCCTAGGGTTTATTAAAGGAGAACGTCTACCTGAAGACTTCTAATGAAAGTTGTTGCACTCATTCACTCTGTGCAATTTAGGCCCCCTTTTATATTTTTACAGGCTTGCTTTCGGTTCCCAGGTCAGCCTTGTTTGTGTTCCTAAATGGGGGGTTCCATGAAAAACTGAGGTATCCCCACAGGGTTTCAGACTTGCATATTCTCACGAGGATATGTGAATCAATATAACTCTGTACAGGTCCTCCTCCGACATTGCTATAAGCACAGGATGTTTGTGACACATTTCCCAATTTCCAAACAGATGATAGCAAGTGATGAGAATGACCATTGCACTGACTGGCCAGCTCTAACAAAACAGGGGACCTTGGAAAACAGTTTACTGTGCGCCTCTCACTGGACCGGAAACAGTTCCGATTTATTTTTTCCGAAGTTTTATATAGCGCGAACTTGACCCGAAGGTATTGGAGCGCTTTACATGTGCACCAGTCGCGTTACAGACGGACACATTCATTTTTTGTTAGGCTCGGGGAGATTAAGTGATTTGCCCAGAATCACAGGATGTTGAGCGTCTTCGCCAAGACTCGAACCCGGATCCCCAGCTTCAAGGTCGACAGCTCTATCCATTTAAACAGGAAGTGTATTTTAATACTGAAAAGTGATTGGGTAATAGTGTTAGAGGGATGGGGACATAAGAGAGTAGACAATGCTCTAGCCTAGGAAGTAGAGCAAGGAGACTTTAGACCGTGTGAGTCCTGGGGAAGTGTGTAAAGTGACATCTACTCTATGACCCAAAAGGATACTTATTGACCTCTGAGTCCCGTGTAGATTGAGAAAATTGTTTAAAGCCTGTAAGTATTCGTGCACAGGCAACCTTGATTATGAAAAGGCATGGGACACCGAAAACGAGTAAACCAGGGCATAGCAGATAAAGTGCTGTGACTTTCTATCTACTCTTTATGATAAAGAGTAGATAGACAGTCCTAGCAAGGCCTTGGGTTTATGCGCGTGCACACAGGATATTGCGATTTCTGATTGATGTCATTTATGAACTGTGAAGCCTGTGGAAGTGATTACAGATAGAACCCAAGTCAAGAAATTGATGACAGGGTCAGAACTCAGCACATAACGCGAAAAAGACAACTACTGCTTATTCATAAGACATTTGTATATTTTTCTAACCCCGTCATCCCGACCCCAGGAAAAGTAAGAAATAAAATTCATATAGCGTCCCAAGGATAGGAAGTAGTAGATGGTAAGTGTAAATGAGCTAATCTGAAACTAGTTATTATGTGTCAGGCTTTTTGTTTATGTCATCAGCTTTGCTTTCGTGCAAAGTTCATATGAAATTATGTTTGATGTTATAGACATCGTGAAAGCCAATCAGGATCTTGCACCACTTCTTTGCTTGATCATATTTATGATTGAATACATTTTTATTCCATATTTCCATCTTTTTAATCTTGACATTTTTGCATGCTATTGTTTCATGTTTTAAAAGCTGAGGGTCTGAGTTTTTTATATCATTTCCCAATGATTAATCATGCATAATATGCATGCGGCCAGTATTGCGTAGGCACTTGACCATCACCAAGAGGGCATCCAATTGTATCTATCCTTCAATGAGATTTGATAGAAATTTTACCACCTAAGACCCAACAGTAGATAAGATTAGGCACGTAAAAACCTATGCACATTACTCACATTCAGGCCCAGATTTACCAACATTCAAGCAACGCAGCAACTAAAGTTCCTGCATTGCGTGAAAATGAGAGAACAGAACAGTGCAACATCCACTAAGATGCTGTGTGCATTCTGTAAGAAATAGTTTTGCAATGAAAGGAGTCTTGCAAGTTCGAAAAGTACCCTTTAATACTTTGCCTGCTTTGTATGTGTGCTGTACAATGCAGCATGCATGCATAGTAGGAAAAATTAAAACATGCCTCCTCATTATGTCTGCCTTTAGAATAGGTGGTTATATGTGAATCCCCACGTACCACCCATGGAAAGCCCTCTTGTGGCAAAGTAATGCAAAGGAGAGCATAGCACAACTTTGTTTACTTTTGGGAAATTATCCAACCCAAATCCTGGTTTGCATTGGATAGTAAATCCCAGGATAGCCCTTTGCGTCAAGTTTGTGTTACAAAACTAGAGGAAACCTGGCACAAAGTGTTAGTAAATCTGGGCCTCAGTTCACAACATGTAGGGCATTTATTCATTGATTCTGGATATATTTATGAGAGCTTATTTGGCTTAAAATAAACATGATTAAGCATTGTAAGAGTGATGTCACATGTGAGGTCATAAGCAGGGCATGTCATGGGCACATGTCAAAGTTACCACTGCTAACTATAACTGGGGAATTTCTGTGTTCTTTTTAGTTAGTGTTGTCACTGACAAATTCGCCTATCACGTTACTTTAACCATTATTTTTTTCAGGAAATTTCAGAGGTTTTAAAAAAAAAAAAGATATTTTTATCACACCTAACTATAATGTTACTTTAATTGTTGTTTTTTTCAGTAAATATATAAATATGCATATGCTTTGGTAAACTCCTAGATAAATTCAATAAAGTGAAATAAGCAATGCAGATGTAATTAATCTAAAACCAAGGACTTTTTGAAATGACCAAATTCAAGACCTCTCTAGCCAGAAAGCAGCTGGAGTGACTACAGCATTAAAGTCCCTTTCAGTAAATAATAGAAAGACTACTTCACCTTTAGACAACATCTCCGAATACATCTATTTGAATAATTCATTTCCAAGTTCTTGTCTAAGAATGTAATTCACAAGAACACTTCTTACTCCAATAACTGCTACTTGTTTTGCTTACACGTGAAGTTTACATTCACTGCCTCCCTCATTTCATTGCTCTAACCTATGAATCGTTTTCCCTCTCCCTATCTTGATGTGTCCCTCTGGGCTTTTGTGTTACATGTAAGCGCCCTTATACCACTTGTACTCCAGACTGTGTTATATAAATTTCTAAGTAAATAAATAATGAATATTCTACTGTAGACTGTTGAGGAAGATCATCAGCTGAATAATGTGAGATGATGTGGAAATCATTTTGATCTCCCAAATCCTCTCTGAGCGTTAAGCAACTATCTGACATAGGTCAGCAACCTGTCAGCTTCAGTCCCCTGAACGCCACATTACACTGTTCTGTTCAAGCTTGCTGCCATATAACTGGGCTCTGACCACTATAGAGAGATTTAAAACAGCTCAGAGTCATAGGAAGGGCACTACAAATGCAATATACCCCTTTCATGCTATGCTAAGCCTCCACATTTAGAGACAACTACAAAAAGCTGAAATAGAAGTGCAACAAATGAAAGGAACATATATCTGAAACCATTCAGTTTAGTACTACATGTCAGGTAAAACGTAAAGACGGCTTTTCTGCTCATTATATTTAAGTTGTGCACTTCAGGAGAAGATTAACTATTAAGCCTTGCTAAATCTGCAAAATGCCAAATAGATAAAAGTATTATATGGATAGGACTTTGTGTGCAGTGAAGGCAGAAGCTGCCTTTCATTGTCAGTAAATGTTTTATTGCAGCAGAATTGCTTCTTCCCACTACAGGGCATTTCTGTTTTCTGTGTTAACAGTGCTGTTATTCTCACTGCCCACCGTCATATGTGCAGTATCCTAAAACACATACAATTAAATAAAAATGTTTATTTCTGAAGTGCATGTTCACTGAGAAGGGTAGCTTGGTACTTAGGGCCAGATGTACGACCATTCCATTTTACGAGTCGCAAATTGCGATGTTTTACGACTCGCAAAATGGAATGTGCAACAAAGTCTCAGACACTGTTTGCAATTCCTAATGGGATCATTAAAGACCTACCTCATTAATATTAATACGGTAGGTCACAATTTGAGACCCCTTAGGAATCTCACAAATCACAGGGATGGCGGCCTGCGGGGGACAGCAGACCACCATGTCTGTGTTTGCTTTTCTAAATAAAGCAACCTTTTTTTCCAATTTAAAAGAATAAAATGAAAAGTGTTCTTTTCATTTTTTAAGGGCAGGCAGTGGTCCATGGGACCACTGCCTACTCTTAAAAAATATTTTCGCATACATTCACAAAGGGGAAGGGGTCCCCTGGGGACCCCTTCCTGTTTGTGACTGGCTTACCACCTACTTGAAGTAGGTGGTAACTGCGATTGTTGTGCGAATCGTACATACCAGTGTGACTTGCCATTAGCTCAGGAGAGAAGCAAGATGGCGGTCGCCTGAGACTGAGGCAGCGCGCAGACCGCTAGAGAGCCCCTACTAGTATATGCATGCGGACTTGAGGAGATGACTCTCGAAGTGAAAGGGGAAGTGTTACGTAGACCCCCGAGAGTATTGGGGAGTTATGTACAGCTGATCGGTACAGTAGTCGGGCTGGCGATTCTGAGACACCTTAACAAACTGATTAGATTGGTGCCGGAGCGCCCTCTCTGCGACTCTTACCTTACCGATACACCAGCTCCTGTATCAGCGGACGGCATGGGGCCAAAACCAGCCAGCGGAGCCGCAAAAGCGAAGACCGCTCGCCCCACACTCAAGGGTCATACGGAGGTGGCAGAGACCAACATCAATGCTGCGGCTGGGCCGACCGCACAGACACCTCGACAGGGGCGCCGAGGCCAACAAACTGAACAGCGCGAGCAAATTCTGGAGAAAGGAAGAGGCGGGGCCGTTGGGAAACAGCATCCGGTCGGCCCTACAGTGGTTGAGCTTCTGCGAGGTCCCGCAGCAAAGACGGCACAGACTGACGGGGTACAGTCCTGAGCAACGCCAACCCCGAGCAAGTGGAGGAGATGGCACGAGAGGCGGACTGCTCCCCAGTGACACGGGGAGGCAGTCAGGAGTCCGATTCAACCGGGAAGGAAGGTAGGCCAGGAACGGATAACCCCCCTCCCCCACTGACTGTTAACGGGGGGAGCAAGGTAGCACTGACTTACCAGGTCCTGGCACCATGGCAGTAAGCCCATTGGGGGCGAATACGGAAGGGGAGATGGTTGTTAGCCCCCGGGCCGTTTCAATTCCTCCAGCTCAACCTTTGGCAGATTTCAGGCAGGGTGGCTCACTGCATCCCGTAAGCTTAACTCTGACAGAGGGATGTCAGGGGTTGGGAGTGATTGACTTGGAAAAAGACTTGGAAAAAGAGCCAAGTGACTATTTCTTCTCCGTGTCAGATAGGGCTGAGTGGTCAGATGATGGCTCTGGTGCCTCCACTGATATCAGCAATAATGATAGTGATCTAGATGAGATTGATGGAGCCCGGGCCAAGACCGTACAGAAGAGAGGAAGAAAACCGGGAGATAGAGACCTCACCTGGGACTATACCCCTACAAACCAATTTGTTGGACCCTCATCCAGCGGGCCATCTGTATCGGATTTAAACTGACCGACCCCCCCAACATTGGAAGCCATCTTTCAGGCTATATCGATGCACCGGGATGAGATGCCTCAAGATGGCCGTAAAGTCCAATCAGCTATGCGAAAGGTGCAGGGAGTGGTCAGGAAGTTGACCAAAACCTGCATTGCCATTGTGGAGCGGATGACGGATTTCGAGTCAAGGATTGTTACCATAGAGTCCGATCTCACAGCCACCCAAGCGTTAACTAAGTCCCATGAGTCCCAATTAATCAATATACAATGGAAGCTGGAGGAACACGAAAACCGCCAGAGACGCAATAACCTACGGGTGCTTGGGGTTCCCGAGGGGGTGGAGGGGGCATATGCTCGCTCGTATGTAGTGGAATTACTAAGGGATGCATTCCCGGAGTTAACGGACTGGAACTGGGCTCAAGAGGTACAACGCGCTCATCGTGTCCCATTTGTACAAAAGCAGCCAGTAAGGGAAGGAGCAATGCCACGAGCCATTCTAGTATACTTCGAGAACTTTTTACTGCATCAAGCAATCTTCGAAAAAGCCAGACCCGAAGCAAGGAGGACCAGGGGTGGAGTCTCGGTTTTCGTTCGACCGGACTTTTGCCACACTACCGTCGAAAGGCGCCAGCGGCTACGGCAACTGATCAAACCTTTCCAGGACAAAAACGCACAAGCCCTCTTGAACAATCCAGCTCGGCTAAAAGTGATCTGGGTGGGCAAATACGTTTTTTTGTATCGGAAATTAAAGCTAAAGAATATTTGGATAGCCTTACAGTTTAGAAATGGCTAGACTAAGCTAACCATAAAAAATGAGTTAATTACGGAAGTTTATATAGAAGTATAAAATCAAAGTGGGAAAGTAGTGGTTTGAGCCGGTGGGTCTTCTCTCTTAGGGAAGCATGTATTATGTTGTTGAACACAAGGGTGAGAATTATATGGCTCTCGGTCTTGCGCGTCGCATCCATCGCACACAGACTACAGTCTGAGTGCTTCTCAAGGGTGGTGGTGGGAAGGCAGGGAAGGGGGGCGGGATGATGGATGGAGAGGGGGGGCTGGGGCAGGTGCTGGTGCAGGGGGGGATGGGAGTGGAAAATTAAAGAAAAAACATTCCCAGAGATGAGATGGAAATATTTCTGCAGAAGAATCACTTTATGAATGGATAAAAATGAATAGAGGTATATCAGGCGGGTACGAAGTTAGGTTCAGATGGAGAGGGTAAGTATTTGCTCATTGAATGTGGGAGGACTTAATGATAGAGGGAAAAGGTCAAGGCTGGCAGAGCTCGTGAGGACGAATGCCTTTGATATAGTGTGTCTGCAGGAGACACACATTCCATGGGGGAAGAGGGGTTTGATGGACATTGGGGGCTATAATATACTGGTTTGCATGTCTCAGAGCTCAAATATTCAAGGTGTGGCAATCTTGGCAAAGACTGCCTTAGGACAGGCTAAACGCAAGGCTTCAGATGCACTGGGAAGGTGGGCACTGGTGGAGTTAGATGCAGGGCTTACAGTTTGTGCGGCATATGGTTCAAACCAAGACGATCCAAAGATCTTTGAAGACCTTGAGTTGGAGCTGGTGGCATGGCCCTGTCCATTAATTATGTGTGGAGATTTAAATATCTCCATGAACCCTCACTGTGGACAACTAAATCAAGGGACGTACCAAGGGCGAAAGCCAAGAGTGCACAGGGCCCTGTCATCTCTCATGAGCAGCCATGGCCTGGTCGACATCTGGACTCTTAAGAACCCCAACAACCCGGGGTACACGTATTATTCCTGCCCCCATAGGAAATATGTCAGGATTGATTATGTCCTAGTTACGAGGGACTTACTTAATGGAGCTGGTATTAGGAAACTCCCTAAGGTGATCTCTGATCATAATCCATTAACTTTGGAACTCGAAGTTAAAAGGTTCAAAAGAACTCGAAATAAATGGACCTTCGATAGGAAGCTCCTTGTAAATAACCTCTACATTGAGCACATCAAGAAATGGTCCCAAGAATATTTTGATATAAATAGATATAGTGCATCCAGGGGGATTGTGTGGGATTCTTGTAAGGCAGGCCTTAGGGGCGAAACGATTAGCTTTGTCGCCAGGGCAAGGAAGCAGCGTGAGGCAAAGAATGAGCAATTGATGCGTAACCTAGCTGAAGCAGAAGAAGAACATGTGTTATTAATAGCGCAGGGTCAGGAGGTGGCTCAAATTCAACATCAAATAATCGCCCTTAAGGCGGAAATTAACTGCTGGCTCACTCAGAAATCAGCAGAAGAGTTCCAGACCCAGCGAAATAACTCCTATGAATATGGTGAGCTAGTGGGGAGGAGATTAGCCCTACGAACCCGACACAAAACAGCTCGGAATGTAATATCTTCAATTAAGAAAGATGGCCAAAAGTATACCGACACAAATGATATATTAGGGGTGTTTCAGGACTATTATCAACTGCTGTACAAGGATGACACGGGAACAGCGGGAACATCACAGGATATATCCCAAACAGTAACTAACGCAGACCTTGGGGAGGTGTTGGATAGTTCAGCTAAGGACGACTTAGAAAAGGACATCGCATTAGAGGAGGTTCTGGTAGCACTGCAAGCCTTGGCATCAGGGAAGGCTGCTGGCCCCGATAAGATCCACCTAGAACTACACAAGATAATGCATACTCTGATAGCACCCCTACTACTTGATCTCTTTAAGGGTATACAATATAGTGGGTGCCCTCCAGAATCCTGGAAAGAGACGGATATCATCTTCCCGAAGAAAGGAAAACCAACAGATAATCCTGCCTCATATAGGCCGATATCCTTAATAAACTCGGATATAAAAATGTATTCGAAGATATTGACTAACCGGCTAGGGAGGGTTATAGGACATCTGGTCTTCCCCTGGCAGCATGGGTTCATCCCGGGAAAAGAAACAACGGATAACAACCGGAGGGCTATTTCACTATTTTGCATCATGGCCGGGACTGGGGGGTAGATGGCTATGATCCTCCTCGATACCGAGAAGGCATTTGACCGGGTATCCTGGAGGTTTTTGTGGGGGGCACTGGAGTTAAAAGGCTTTGGACCGCAAATTATAAAGGCGATTAAAGCCATGTACTCTGACCCAAGAGCCCGATTACAACTGATGGGGAGAGAATCAGGAAACATATTAATATCAAGGGGAACCAGACAAGGATGCCCCTGCTCCCCCATTTTATTTGCTTTGTATATAAACCCCTTGGTGGTAAAGTTGCCGCAGAGCCGGGAGATTAAGCCGGTGGTAAGTAGGGGGTACGAGACCAAGGTGCCAGCATACGCCGATGATGTTGCTGTGTTAACTACCGATCCGACAGAGACAATTTGGGAAATCGCACGTATAGCTGAGGGATACGGGCATGTATCAGGGTATGCACTGAATGAAGGGAAGACAGTTGTTATTATTTTTAATGACTCTCGACGCGCAGAATCAGCAGTTTATCTCGTGGTCCGCATCAGCTCGAAGGTGGATGAAATTGGGAAAATAAATTTTGACCTCCTGGTAAAGTCCATATCTGTGGATCTAAAGCGAATAAATGGGCTGCATCTATCTATAATTGGAAGAGGGAATTTTTTTTAAATGACTATGTCGCCTAAAATTTTATATTTGTTCCGTTCAATCCCGTTAGCGTTAGATGAACGGATTTTGAAGACCCTGGAGTCAATATTTTCGAATTTCATTTGGCAATACGGGAAAGTGAGAAGATCACTTAAATATATTTAACTCTCCCACAAGACAGAGGGGGGCTTTCGATTCCTAATATTACATTATACTACTGGGCAGCTCTCCTTCATCATATGTCTACCTTGTTTGTAGTGGATAGGGACAAGGAGGCTGAAAGTGTGGCTAGAATAGCAACAATATATGAGCTTGCTATAGGGAAGGAGGCCGCCGGGCTGCTGCTGAGACAAATGGAGCAGAGCTATTATAAAAAGGTTCGTTTCAAGGTAGTGTACGGTGCTTGGAGGATTTGGAATAGAGTGTTAAAATTCATGGCGATACCTAAGTTTTGCCGATATACTCCCCTGTGGCGATCCTCGCTCTTCCCACCCCTGTTGTACGATGCTATGGGTGGGAAAGCAATGGGAAGAGCTAGGCTTGGTCACTGTGGGAGATCTCTACATGGGAGAGCAAGCCTCTCACTTTTCCAGATTGCAGCAGGGGTTCGGGATTCCAAACAATCATTATTTTAAATATGTGCAGATCCGGGACATCCTCACTACATGTAGACCAGCTTTAAAGTTGGATAGGATACCAATGCTAGAAGTAATTAGGAAGACTGGTAGAATTAAGAATATTTATAGCCTGCTGATAGATGAATTGCCAGATGATTTAGAAAAGACTGAGATAAGCTGGGCAAGGAAGCTGAACAACCCTGATGTAGATATCTATATGATACTTTCACTAACTGCTAAAATACTTTTATCTACTTGTTTAAAGGCACAACTGTATAAAACTATATTTAATTTATATTTTACACCCTCTAAATTATTTGACTGGGGCAAAAGAGCAGATGACAACTGCCCTAGGTGTGGGGTCGGACCGGCCACACGGACCCACATGTTTTATGAGTGTGATAAACTAACTTCTTTGAAGAATGGGGTGCTCAGCTTCTGGGAAAGTCTGTTTAGTTTCAGGATTAATCTGACCCCTACCCTGCTGCTCTTGGGATATGATAGCTCTCTGGAGCTTGATACTGCACAGGAATACTGTATATTTGTGGGAACAGCAGTATTTAGGATAATGCTAGCCAGATGGAAGGATGCAGAGCCACCTACCTTCCAGATGTGGCTAGCTCGGCTTCTAGGGATATATAATCAAGAGACGGCATTGTATGCATGTAGGGGCAGACAGGCTAGAATCCTTGGTGGGAAAATTCGGTCACTTGTCTCAAAGTGGAGTAGAGAAGCTAGGGGGCCTTAAAAATGGGGGAGGGGGAAGGGCAGCGGTGGTAGGCTCCCTATTTCTATTTTACGGTTATCCTGGACTAAATATGGATGTAATGGTCTTCTCTCAATAAGAATGAACTGCAAAGTTTTCATCTTGTTTTTAACTCTCTTGCTCCAAGCATGCCTATACTACATTCTGTAACTGTTCTTAATCTGAATCAGCTCCTTTGTGTTGTTTTTTTAAGTGGGCTATTTGTATTTGCACTAACCTATCAGAATTTCATCATTCATATGATCTATTGATATTTATTCTTGTATATGATATTCTCTGGGTATGAATAAAAAATAAAAAATAAATTTTAAAAAGGAAGGGACACCCTTGTCACGCCCCTTCCTAATAGCAACGCACAAACCCTATTTTGTGAGTCGGTAATCGGTTACTAACTCGCATAATGGGGTTTGTACATACCACAACCCTTTTTAGCAGTCGCAAACGGGCCGATTTCCCGTTTGCAGCCGTTAAAAAGGGTCGTACATCTGGCCCTAAGTAACAAATGTGCATTGTTATTCAAACTCAGTGGCACTCATTTTATTGATATCAAAAGTATGAAAGCTGTAAGAACTGGGGATTCAACCTGTGAACATGAGACCACACAGAATGTCTGCATTGGGTGGATTATTCTAATGAGCCACCACAGCCAGATTGTAAGCATTTGTAAACAGATCATTGTTCCTTTTACCTGGAAAGATCAATAACTGAATAATGGCATAATATTATAAATAGGACAACACAACATCAAACAAAAGATTATTCAGAATCCTAGCAATTTGATTTCCGGGTATTGGAAAACTATGTCAAAATAAACATGATTGCATGATTTCATTTATGTTAACCTTTCAGAAGATGTATATTATATTGCTACTTCCAGCATTGCATAGTGTATGTTTTCCACTGTATTTTTGCCTAGTGGCCAGTAATTTCTCTTGTGTCTACATATCCCACCATAATTAACTGTGATGGCTGTCAATTAAAGATTATTTTACCAGTCTGTGGGTCATTTCCAGTTATATATCCAAAAAGTATATAGTAGCAATGGATGTTGTAGCATATGGGACTTCAGATATATAACATGATAATTGTTTCTAAAACAAATATCCCAGTAAATGTATGTTTTAAGACTAAGGGTGTTGTTTTGTAGAATGGTGTATCTACAATAAAACAGAGGACACACCATTCTGCCAAACCCATGGTTCCCTTGCCATATTTAGAGGGATGTGGGTGGAGAGCTGGGTTTCTGCTGGTGGAGCCTCAGCCAGCAGAAACTCTTGAATCGAGGATCCTTAAAACTGTTGGTCATAGTGGCTTTCGAGGGTGGGAGGACTGTCACTCATTTTCCCAACTTGGGACCGCCATGCAAGATATAATATGGTCCGGGGTGGGGAGGATATCACAAAATGCTCCCCATGTGTCCCTGCATGTTGGGTCTTTTATTATTTGGGAGACTGCTCTTGCAGAACAAAATAGTTTGCAGAGCTGGTGAATCAAACATGGTGCCGCCTTGTCAAAGGATATGTACCACTGAAGACCCAGAGATCCCAGCCAGGGAGGCGGGGATTTCTAAATCTGGCAGGTAGTCTCTGCCAGGGGAGCAGAGGCTACAGCCTCCATGAGCTGGTAGTTAGTGCAACGGACCAAACACAGGCTCTAAATAGGGTCCTAAGAAACCTACAGGATACCATTACAGAGAATGCAAGTACATATATGTTGTATATTATTAGGCATGTTTTCACGCACTTCCCAAAATCAAAAGCTGAACGGAACAGTTGAGATGTGATTGTTAATATTAATTTTCATAGCTAGTCGTGAAGGAAAATTTTATTATGATAATACACAATGATATATTTTGTATTGCACTTCTTTATAGAATCTAAGTGTCATTGGCTAACATTACCCTTAAAATCATACACTGCCTCAACCACACTCAACTCAACAAAGGGTTAGGGCCTCATTTAAATTTGTGAGTCAGTAGTGTTCTCATCCACTAAACTTGTGAGTCCACCAATACAGTCTCCTCCCGCTGCGCCACTGTAAACCTCTAACGGGCAAACTTTTGTTTTACCATTGCAAACCAATTTGAAATGGTCGCTTTACACATTGTGCCCGCTTGACAAACCTTGGGTGCTGAGAAAGGAGCCTTCTTGAGGCATCTCTTTTCACACAACAAAAATCCTCGCCAGGCAGGATTAGATCTCAAAATAAGGCAGACAGCACGCCACCAGGGTGGCAGTAGTGGTTTTTATTTGGACATTTGTAATCACAAACAAAAGCAGGCCAACACATGTTTCGTGACTAAACAAATGTATATGGCGCTCCATAAGGAACAGATTATTAAAATTAGAAGCATATTTTACAGCATATTAGAACTGAGCAAGTAGAAAATATAAAGTTTTCTTAAAAGTAATCTGCCATGTATTGTATTAGAATGCATTAACACATTGATCTGATAATTCGTTGGTAGAAGAGTCATTCAGCGACCTGATAATCACTCAGGTTTAACCTGCATTTCCAGAAGTGAACCTATCGAACAGTGGGAGTTAATAATAAAACATTTCTACACAAGGGGGTGATATTTTTGTAAATGATATTCAAGCTATGATGTTTTTATTATGCAATACTTAGACAGTATTCTGACCCTCTACTACAGTTGGAGATCCTCACATGTTTGTGTGAGGATCATTGTCAAAAGTGCATCTGCTCTGACAGATGCACTTTAGTCACATCTTGATGCCAAGCAAACTGCCATGTTTTTAGCCTGCTTGTCAGCTTCTTTTCTTTTCGGAAACAACCCCCAAAGTGGAGGTTTTTTTCAGAGAAGCAAAATAACAATGACCCTGATGAGCAGGGAATGTTCTCCATGTGTTTCAAAGACATGGTTGAATTCCTTGCCCGGGTCCACCATGACTCTAGCCCCAGGAATTAAAAAACAATGAATATAGCCTTGTCCTAAATAGGCAAGAATGTGAAGAGAGCACTGCATGATCAAATATTCAGTCACTCGTATAATTTTTTTTAACGTTTTATTGGAAGTAAGAAAAATATAAAAGATTACAGACATCAGAGAAGTTGAATGAACAATATAGTCGAATATATAGCTTAGAGATTAAGGAATAAAACCATAACATTAGGATGAAAAAAAACTGTTATATGCAATCTAATAAGGAAGTACGGAAAGATAAACAGGATATATGTCTAACAATAATCAATTTTATATTTTATAGAAAAAGATAGAAAAGAAAGAGGAATAAAGAGGAATAGGATAGGAGGAAAAGGGGAGAAAGGAAGAGAAGGATAAAGAAAAGAAAGGAAAGGAAAAGAAGGAGGTATAGAAGTTAGGATAAAGATGAGTGAGAAGGTAAAAAAGTAGTGAAAGGTAACCATAGGAAATCAGATATAATGTTCTGAGATAATGAAGAGGAAGAAACAGTAGATGTTCTATGTTCATCACAGATAACAAACATAATTTAGAATTATCTTTCCAACAAGTAAGTATAACCTTTAGGGCAAGTGCAATAAAAATGTCCAATAACATAGGTTTCGGAGAATGTTTTTGAAAATAATCTGACATAGTTCCAAGAAAAACATTTTGAATTGAGAGAGGAATGTTACATTGAAATATCGCGGAACATTTGGACCAAATAGATTTCAAAAATTAGAAACATTAGGACAATAATATAATAGATGAAGTAGTGTACCATTGGAGGAAAGACAGGACCAGCATAAAGGTGAAGCAGAAGAATTAAATAGGTGAATAAAAGTAGGAGTAAACACAGCTCTATTATATACAAAAGTAATGATTGAGTAATGTTGGCAGCTTTGGAAGTAGTAAAAATTTTATGCCATAATTTATCTCATTGTTGAGTAGAAAGCAATATAGGAAGGTCTTGCTCCCATGACAATTCAATAGAAGATTTAAGTCTACCAGAAATAGGAGCAGATAAAAGTTTATATCTGAAAGATGCTTTAGGATTAGAATCACAAGCAATATTGAATAGAGGTGTCGAAGGAATAAAAGGAGTAGAGTCAGGGGGAAAGTTATTCGTTAGTAAAAAAGATTGAAGTACATGTGGTAGTTGAGAATATTGGGGTAAGCAAGATTTGGGTAAGTTATAGCGCTCTTGTAGTATAATAAAAGGGATAACAGAATTTTGGGAAATCAGTTGATGAACGTATAGGATACCCTTTTCTTTCCAGTATTTAAAATAGAATGATTTGTGATGAAATGGAATGAATTTATTGTACCAAATAGAGGAGGCAAGAGAAGATGAATAAAAATCAGAACCATGAGTGAACAGCAAATGCAATAGATGTTGGGAATATTTTAAAATATGTTTTTTAGAAATAAAAGTACAATTAGTCATAAAAATAACATCCTGAAAAGAGAACTCGTGTAACAAAGAGCATTCAAAGTTAATCGATTTAGGTATAGGGGAATCTTGATAATTTCTGATCAGGGCATAAAATTGGCGAATTAGAAAATCAGTATGATATAACTAAAGATTAGGAAAACGGACACCACCTTCATTTTTAGGTCTAATTATTTAGTTAAGGCAAAATGAGCATTTTTATTATTCCAAAGAAATTTGGTACAAAGGGAGTTAATTTGAGAAAAGTGATAATTAAGAATTTTGACCGGGAGCATGGAAAGTAGAAAAAGGACATGTGGAACAATCATCATTTTTGTAGTGTCCAATCTACCCCACCAGGAAAAAAGAAAGGGGACCATGTAGTAAGTAAATTTTGGATTTTAAGTTTTACAGCATTGAAATTATGAGTAATAGTGTGGGAAATAGAGGAAGAGAACCAGACACCTAAGCATTTAATCTTGGAGGGATACCACATAAAGTTAGTATTAAAGAACATATATTGATAGCATAAGGAATTCAATGGTAAAATTCCAGTTTTGGAAAAGTTTAATCTATAACCAGATATTTTAGAGTATAAATCAATCTCTTGTAGATAGGGAGGTAAGGAGGTCAGTGGGTTGGATATATAGACCAAAATATCATCCGCATAAGCAGATAGTTTGATTTCAAGGGAATTATATTGAAAACCTGATATAGAAGGGTTACAACCAATACGTTAAAGATAGGGTTCTAAACAAGGAAGAAATAATAAAGGCGAAAGGGTACAGCCCTGTCTGGTGCCTCTATGAAAAGTGAAAAAAGGGGAAAAACACCCATTGACAAAAACACAAGCACGTGGTTCTGAGTATAATAGTTTGATAAAAGAAATACATTTTAGGGCAAAACCAAACCATTGAAGAGTTTTAAACAAAAATTGCCAATTTATATGATCAAATCCTTTTTCAGTATCAAGTGATAATGCAGCAAGAGAAGAATGATATGTTTTCCCCAATGTGACAATATTAGAGAACATCCTAGCATTGTCCGAGGCAAGTCTGCCTTTAATAAAACCAGATTGATCAGGTTTAATAAGAGAGGGAATAACACTTTCAAGCCTAGAAGCAAGGATTTTTGCAAAAATTATACAGTCGTAGTTAATTAGTGAAACTGGACAATAATTTTTACAAAGGGTATGGCCTTTATCTGGTTTAGCAATAATAACGATAAGAGCATCTAGGAAAGAACCTTCGGGTTTAGATTTTAATGAAAAGGAAGTAAAGAGTTCAAGCACTTTAGGAGCGAAAAGAGATGAGAAAGAAGAGATTAGTTCAATAGAAAAGCCATCAGGGCCAGGGGCTTTGGCTTCCTTTAAAGATTTAATAGCATTCCAAAATCTCTTGGAGAGATATGTCCCTTTAAAGAATAGCCATAGTGTCCGGCATAGATAGAGGATTTGGAAGGCCATTAAAAAATTCTTGTGTATTATGTTCAGAGGGATGAGTATCTTCCGTATATAATAAATCTTAATAAGATTGAAAAGCATTAATAATATCAGAGTCGGAGTGTAATATAGGTTTTGTATGGTCATTCCGAATAGGTCCAATGTTTTTCTTTTCTGATTTAACTTTAAGATAATTAGCCAACATTTTGCCAGCATTATTTTGACCCAAGGTATTTAGATTTTATTTTGAGGAGGATGTTACACGCATCAACAGTGGCTAGTTTATTTAGGAAGGATTTAGCTTTAATTAGGTCCCGCATATGAGAAGGTGATTTAGAGGTAAAGTAAATATGTTCAAGGGTCTTGATATGTTGTAAAGTAGAGTGGTATTGGGAGTTCAATCATTTTTTTTTCCTGGTAGTATAGGCAATAGTGAAGGCTCTAAATGAAGCTTTAAAAGCATCCCAATTATTATGAATAGAAGTGTCAATAGATTTGTTAAATTGAAAAAAATTGTTAATAAAAGAGGTAGCTTCCGAAATAAAAGTAGGATCAGATAATAGGGAATTGGGAAATCTCCAACTAGCATGTTTAGTAGTATTAAGGGATAAATCAAAAGTAGATAAAACAGGGGCATGATCAGAAATAAAAATGATGCCAATTTCAGAAGATTGGATAGATGGAAGTAAGGATTTAGAGACTAAAATATAATCAATTCTAGACGTAGTACGGTGAACGCTAGAGAAAAATGTAAATTCAAATGTGTCAGGATTACAAGTTTTCCATACATCGAAGAATGGATGAGAGGCAATAGCAGATTGAAATGCTTTGTGCATTTTATCTGGTTAAATTTAAGATTAGATTTTCTATCAACAAATGGGTCTAACCAATCATTGAAGTCACCTGCCATAATAAAGTTAGGATTAGTAATGGAGGATAATTTTTAATTAACATTATGCCAAAAATCAGGGTCTGATTTAACAGGGCCATAAATATTGAAAAAAGTCATTTGTTTTTTAAAGACAATAGCATTAAGCAATACCCATAGTCCATTCTTATCACATTTGGTTGGTAAAATTTGAATATTTGACGATTTATGACATAAAATAGCAACACCACCCTTGCGATTAACAGCAGGAGAAAAAATACCTTGACCCACCCAGTGACTTTTAAGCTTAAGTGATTCAGCATCATTACAATGAGTTTCTTGCAAAAAAGAGATGTGACAATTAAGGGGGTCATTAGGATGTCGTAATGTTCGCCACCGCCGAGTCGGCGGTGTCGACCGTTACGGCATCGCAACGAGTAATACCCCCGCCATATTATTATGGCGGGGGTATCGCGGCAGACGCAATGTGTGTCCGCCGCTTTTCCGCCAGTCGGCAATCGTTCCGATTGCCGGCCGGGCGGACTTGGCCCCTGATATGGTGGCGGTGCCTAGCAGGCACCGCCATCCATATTAGCATGCGTGCGGTCACAGGCCTTTCCATGGCGGCGATGCCGCCATGGAAAGGCTGGCGGGGAATTGCTTTGGCGGCCCGTTGCGGGCCCCCGGGGGAGTGGGGGGGTGGGGGTGCACTTGGGGGGTACCCATGATACCCCCCTCCATTCCCATGCACAAGGTGGCAGGCACCGCGCGGTGCCTGCCACGTTGTGCATATGTCAAATTGACATTACGGCGGGTGCTGCTGTAAGCAGCACCCGCCGCAATGTTAATCTGTGGAATGCGACCGCCGCGGTGGCAGTCGCATCCTAATCAGGGGTGCGGGACCGCCGCATGGCAGGCGGCCGGTCCCGTTGCCACTGGGATGGCGGGCGGACTAAAGTCCGCCCGCCATCCTAATGACCCCCTAAGTTTTGATAAATGCGAAAGTACCTTTTGACGTTTGACGGGGGAACCCAAACCACGAACATTCCACGAGACAACATTAAACATGTTGTTGGGGAGGAACAAGGATACAGGAACAATGAAGACACACTGCAAAAACAATGAGGGAAACAGAAAGACACCAGACATCAACAATAAAATAACATGAAAATGCTGACAAAAAAACAAAGAAGAAAGAGAAAATAACACTCATACAATTATAGAGAGAGCAGGAAGAGAAAGAAGCAAAGAGGAAGATAAAAAATAGAAGAAAAAAGAGAAAGAGGAATTAGGATATGAAAGGTAGAAAAAACAAATCAAGGACAAAAAGCCAGATTTGAAGTAAAAAGGAAGAAAAATTAGTACAGGGCATGTCAGCACCAAAAGCAAGCAAAACAATGGAGAGAGAAATAGATGAAGATAAGAAAAAAGAGTAGAGCCATATCATTTTAGATTAAGAAATTTGCAGAGTGAAGAAGAGAGAAGCCATGCAGAAGATTAACAGTTTAAGATCATTGTATATGTGTATCCTTAGGTTGTTTTGTAATACTTTGAAGGAACACGTTTAGTTTAGCTGGATCATCAAAGGATCGGGAGACACCCTCATAAGTATTTTACAATGACAAGGATGTAAAAGGCCATATCGAATAGTCAGATGTCTCAGTTGAGGACGAAGAGCCAGAAATTCTTTACGTCCAGTGTTTGTTACATTGGAGATATCTTGAGAAATGAAGATGTTGTGACCAGACCATACTAGACGACGTTGTTCCTTTGCGGCTTTCAAGACACATATCAAGTCAGTAAATTCCAAAAAGAGCATTATGATACCACGAGGTCTAGTGGAGTGAGGTTGAAGGCAGCCCAGACGGTGTGCTCTTTGAATATTTAAAGGAGCAGAAAACTGAAGATCTAGAAGATCAGGTAAAAACTTTTTCAAAAAGGTTAGGAGGTCAGGGCCTTCAATATTTTTAGGTAGACCATAAAGACGAAGATTATTCCTTCTATTTCGATTTTCAAGGTCTTCAGTATGTAACTTAATTTTTGTATTTCTTGCTCCAGCATGGGAATTTTGATAGCCATATCTTGAAGGTGACCTACACGGTGTTCCATATCAAATATTTTGCCCTCCAAAACAATCCAACGATCCTCCATTTGTTGCAGTTTTCATTAGTGGCATTCATGAAAGGTTTAAGGACACGTACTTCATCTAAAATAGTATCTAGAACAAGATTGTGAGATGACTGGATCGGAGATGGAGGGTCATTTTTTGCTCTCTTGGGTTTAGTGGCAGAAGAGGATGGTTTAGAGGCAACATGCGCGTCACTAGCCCTTTTGATGAAGTGCACAGAACATTGAGAGAGTTTTTGAAATGATAGAATCCTGCCCATACAATATAGTGGTAGTGAAGAAAATATCTGGCAACAGTTAAGGCATTACATCAATAGAGTACTCACATTTGACTGGAAGACGACCTCACAGCAATAGGTAGGAAAGAGGGGGTCTCTGATAATACCCACTGTCCTGCGAATGTGCAGGGAAACAAGGGAACAAGAGACCCAGTAAAGACCACCTAATAATCAAGAACCCCACTTCCAAGGAGCAGCAGCAAACGCTGGAGAGGCGGTCATAAATTCGAAGTGAAGGTCACATTCAAAGCCAGTACAGGGAGTGACAATGCATAAAATCAAGTAGGGCATGAATATCTATAAACTGCATGCCACATCAATAGTAAGGCTCCTATGGAGGTATCTATCTACTAAAGTATAAAGTGTCCATTAGGAATCTCCATAGTGGGGCAAATAAGATAAATAAAACACTTTCATTTGGTAAATATGCCATTTGAGCATTCAAATATATCAGCTGTCAAGTAGTTCAAAGAAGATGCCATATCTGTGGTAAATGCTCAACTGGTCCGTTTAAAATATGTCCGGCACACAGAGATAATAAATGAGAGCAGTTTGCTTAGAAAATGGCGGCTGCTCACATGTAACAGGAAAACACCGCCGCGGCAGCCGAGTGAAAGGACACAGTCTCTGAAGGTTCCCTCCGGCCTGCAAGCACGCAGGGAGATTAGAGAACAGGAGACTGCATCAATGGACACCAGGCATGGCCATGAAGGGCTAAATAAATAGATTTAGCTCAGTGAATGTGATGGAGCTCAGCGATCTGCCACCATCTTGCTTCGGCGCGTAAACCACGCCCCCACTCATATACATTAATGGATGTAAAAAAAACTGCACAGTGCACCCAGTGTAGGCATATTTAAAATGTTTTAACAGCAATGCCAATGACATCCAAAAAAGAGGGACGAGCTGCAATCTTTGATATATAGGCAATTTCAGTCTCCTTTATCATTTGAAACAACTTCCATAGGGAACCAAAATACAAGTTAGCACATATGTATAATCATTTCATGACTGTGTCATTACTGTCAGTTATTGCCCAAGCATTTAAGTGCACGTCAGCTTAGGAGACTATTGTTGCTCCTTTCAACTCTCTGCCTCAAACCTTCAATATGTCTCTGCAAATTCACTAGCATTGAGGCAGAGCCCATGTAATGCAGGGCTTCCTGTTCCCAGTTGATCCAATATACAGGCTTCAGACGACCCTTTCTCATCTACGTGTTGTGAACATGAGCTTATGGTTATTCACAAACTTGTCACAATGTTTCCCATGCAATAAATGGTCACAGACTTGCTACACGCAAGAACTGAAGCAAATACCTTTTCGGAGTGGGAATGGGAAATGGAACACTGCCACACATCTTGGGGTGTAGGGAACAAAAGCTTCTCCACAAGTAAAAACCTAAGGCGCTTATCTTCAGAAGCGTTGTAGTTATTTACATTTACTCAGGGAGCATTCTGGAAAAATTGGCACTACTCAAAAAATGTTAGAATTTCCAGATATGTATACGTTATTATTTCAGAAATACTGTTGTAAATGCTAGCTGAGATTGTGGCCTACTGCATTCACCCTAAGAGCAAAAGCTTTGCAATGATGAATTACAGCTTAGAACATCTTGTCTGTTTGGATGTATGTCCTGATGTAGCAGTAAAGGATTCCACTTTGTATTAACTATCACGTGCCACTATCAATTGGCATATTTTTGCTGAATTTGGAATTTTGTCTACTTTTCGGTTATATATAGCATTCTGGGTTTACCCATGAGTTTCATACATTTTTCTACCATAAACTGCAGGTAGGTAAAAACCACAAAAAATCGGAAATATTTTTTAGAAGGCTGCCATGAAAGCTGGAAGATTTGGATCTTAGCAAGGCAAAGCTTCTGTTAAAGTGATTTTTAGGAGAAAAAAATGCACTTTCTTGCACTGCTCTTTTCTCCCATTTGTTTTTTTTTAAATGCTATATTTTGACTTTTTGCACAGTTCCCTCCTGGGGAATCCAAAACTCAGGGTACTTATAGAGTCCCCAGCATGTGGTAAAAAAAAAGAACATAAATTGGGCCTGGGTATCTTTTGTGGAATTAAAGTTATGAAGGCTTAAGCACAAAGTGCTCCAACATCAATAAAAGGACTCCGAGCTGGGGCAGGAAAAGCGTCAGCAGCTAAGGGGTCAAAATGCATCTTTTTTACCACCTGCTAAGCGATCTCCACCATGTGGCTTCTATGAAACGCTTCCTTAGGCCTTTGACCAGCCTCAGCAGGTTACAGTTTCTGTTATTTGTGTACTTAGCGCTAATGATTATTTTATTTTTGAGGAATTATTTTGAATTGCTGTTCGAAAGTGGTTGTCTTACAGTGTTTGCAGCTGATCATAATTAAGGAATAAGAAAAATAAAAAAGGTGCTGTTAATTCAAAGACAGACACATTTCTAAAGAGAGTGATTAGAGCCTTGTGACCCATGGGCATCAGGCCTAAAAGGCGGTTGCGTTCTCTCAGGAACCCCTGGGATTAGAAGCACAGGTGGCTGCTGTGTTTTCTAAGGTTATTGTCCGGCTGGAAACAAACTGTTTACAACATCTCCTTTATATAAAGAGCCGGCTAATTCAAATAATTTTCAGGGGGGATTTCATGCCATGCTAAGGGAACCCTCCCTGTGCATCCATATTGTTGATACGAACGGAAAGTGCCTGTTCGCCACATCTGTCAAATGGTCTCTTAAAGTCATAGACCATGTGCCCTTCAAACGATGTTTAATAATCATACTTTTTTTGCTGAAAACTGTCAAGGAAGAATCCCCCTGGAGTAAGTAGATACCAATCTGCTCAAACACAAACAGTAATCTTTGCCAGGTAAGTATTCCGCCGAGTTGTTGGCATTTTTTTTATTTAATTAACCTCTGTGTGGGTCAGAACTCGGGCTTACCTTGTCTTTGCAGCTTGTCTACATTTTCTATTTTGAGACAGAAAATTATCGCCATTTCTAGTCAGACTCAGCAGGAAAGGACACTGAGGGGTCGATTCCGATTCGGGCCGGAAAAAGCACCGACCGACTCGGAGCCGGAATTAATTCCGACCGACACGTACCTGTGGCGCCCGACCCGCCAAGTACGATGCAAAGCATGCAAAATCCGACCGACACGTCACGGAACCCAAGCCGAACGACCGAGCCGCACGGAAAACAGCAATCCGGCCGGAAAAACACGCGAATCGAACCGACCGACACGCACCCGGAACAAATCCGACCCGAAACGTACCCGCGAACTCCAAACCGCAAAGTACGATGCAAGGCGCGAAAACCACGACCGAGTCGTACGGAGGACAAGCCGTACGACCGACACGCATACAAAACTGCGAGCCGAAGTAACACAAAACACCGCGACCGACGCGTGCGCAGCATAGAAAATTGCACAAACACATCATGAGCGAAACGGAGAAGACCGTACGAGACAACTGCAGGGTCCGACTCGGTCACAAGAACGTTTCCAACATGCACAGAAAGTACTAAGGGAAAATACACAAAAAAGGCCAAACAAGCAATTACAAAGCCAATAAATACTGGGGGGTGGGGACAGAGAACAAAGACACACCCACAACTCCACCCATATAAAGGACACAAATCCCAACCATGATCCTTTGCAAATGCTATTCACCTGCCAGCACTCAACAGACAGCAACCACACACCCACAGCTCATCCCTCACACAAGCCACACACCATCAGCACACCAACAAATAGCTACCTCACATACACCCAGAAAAACACACACTCACACACCTTCACCTGCACACCAACACACACATCACTCACCATCACCACCCATCACCATGCCCCCAAAGAAGAATCACAAGTTCCTAGATTGTGAATTGGAAGTCCTGGTAGACGAGATCCTCAGGGTAGAGCCACAGCTGTTTGGCGCACTGGTCCAACAGACACCCATCTCCCAGAAAACAAAGATGTGGGAGAGGATCATCAACAGGGTGAACGCACAATCACCATGTCTGCGCACAAAGACTGACATCCAGAACAGGTGGTATGACGTGCGCAGGAGGGTACGGGAGCTGCTGAAGAAGGACTACCTCCTGAGCCAATACACCGGCAGTGGCCCTCCTGCCAAGCCAGTATACCTCAGGCCCTGGGAGGAGAAGGTGCGGGCCATCCTTCCGCCAGTGAGCGTCTATGGACTAGAAAACATCCCAGAGCCTGGTGAGTACACAACAAATGTACACAATATTCTGCCACAATACACACACACATCACTGTCAAGGGGAGAGTCAAACCATGCACTCTTACCAATTACACAGCAACCAGAACAGAATCATCCCAAAATGTGTATGTCAGTCAGATAAACACAACACATGCCATCTCAAAGTTACATTTAACCGTGCCATCACATGTACAAACACAACTACAACTACAGCTAGGCAGTGGCACAAATATAACTAACAAACACATCCAGACATGTAGCCACCACTACAACACCAACACACAGTGAAGACCACTGAAAGAAAGGAATTCTGTGTATGCTGGGCAAGTCAGTGTAGCCAATAGCATCATGGGAGTCGTAGTCACAGATATTGCTCACCCCCACAACTGTCCCATCAACACCACCATGAACCATGCGCACATCACAGGGAGTGGAAAGGACTCACAAGATGGCTGACACTGGCTACTGCTGTGGGGAGCACAAGGCCCTGCTGGCAACTGTGCAACAACCAACAGCAGGACACCACTGACTGACATCCTGAGAGACAACTTGCACTCCCTGCAATGGAAGCACGTTCCATGGTGGGATATCTGGCTGGGTGGGAAGGAGGACTCACAGCACTGACCATAGTCACAAGCACCTCCCCTCACACACCCCCTCAACACAAACTCTACATAACCCACCTGGGAGAATGCAATGCCTCACATCCTAACTCAAGATCCCACAAAGAACCACCACCCTGGGTTATGCTGTGTGAAGCACAGGGACACTCTTGGGACTTTTAGCCAAACAACTGCCAGGACAACACTCCCAGCCATCCTGTCAGCACAGGCAGCCCACCCCACAGGGAAGCAGAGTCAAAAGGAAGGAAGGATGGGCATGCTGGGAAGGGGGTGGAGGCAATAGCATGATGGGAGTAGTAGGCACAGATATTGCTCAGCCTCACAACTGGCCCATCAACACCACTCACAACCATGCTCACATCACAGGGAGTGGAAAAGGACTCACAAGATGGCTGACACTGGCTACTGCTGTGGGGAGCACAAGGCCCTGCTGGCAACTGTGCAACAACCAACAGCAGGACACCACTGACTGACATCCTGAAAGACAACTTCCACTCCCTGCAATGCAAGCACGTTCCATGGTGGGATATCTGGCTGGGTGGGAAGGAGGACTTGCAGCACTGACCATAGTCACAAGCACCTCCCCTCACACACCCCCTCAACACAAACTCCACATAACCCACCTGGGAGAATGCAATGCCTCACATCCTAACTCAAGATCCCACAAAGAACCACCACCCTGGGTTATGTTGTGTGAAGCACAGGGACACTCTTGGGACTTTTAGCCAAACAACTGCCAGGACAACACTCCCAGCCATCTTGTCAGCACAGGCAGCCCACCCCACAGGGAAGCAGAGTCAAAAGGAAGGAAGGATGGGCATGCTGGGAAGGGGGGTGGAGGCAATAGCATGATGGGAGTAATAGGCACAGATATTGCTCAGCCTCACAACTGGCCCATCAACACCACTCACAACCATGCTCACATCACAGGGAGTGGAAAAGGACTCACAAGATGGCTGACACTGGCTACTGCTGTGGGGAGCACAAGGCCCTGCTGGCAACTGTGCAACAACCAACAGCAGGACACCACTGACTGACATCCTGAGAGACAACTTGCACTCCCTGCAATGGAAGCACGTTCCATGGTGGGATATCTGGCTGGGTGGGAAGGAGGACTCACAGCACTGACCATAGTCACAAGCACCTCCCCTCACACACCCCTCAACACAAACTCCACATAACCCACCTGGGAGAATGCAATGCCTCACATCCTAACTCAAGATCCCACAAATAACCACCACCCTGGGTTATGCTGTGTGAAGCACAGGGACACTCTTGGGACTTTTAGCCAAACAACTGCCAGGACAACACTCCCAGCCATCCTGTCAGCACAGGCAGCCCACCCCACAGGGAAGCAGAGTCAAAAGGAAGGAAGGATGGGCATGCTGGGAAGGGGGTGGAGGCAATAGCATGATGGGAGTAGTAGGCACAGATATTGCTCAGCCTCACAACTGGCCCATCAACACCACTCACAACCATGCTCACATCACAGGGAGTGGAAAAGGACTCACAAGATGGCTGACACTGGCTACTGCTGTGGGGAGCACAAGGCCCTGCTGGCAACTGTGCAACAACCAACAGCAGGACACCACTGACTGACATCCTGAGAGACAACTTGCACTCCCTGCAATGGAAGCACGTTCCATGGTGGGATATCTGGCTGGGTGGGAAGGAGGACTCACAGCACTGACCATAGTCACAAGCACCTCCCCTCACACACCCCTCAACACAAACTCCACATAACCCACCTGGGAGAATGCAATGCCTCACATCCTAACTCAAGATCCCACAAATAACCACCACCCTGGGTTATGCTGTGTGAAGCACAGGGACACTCTTGGGACTTTTAGCCAAACAACTGCCAGGACAACACTCCCAGCCATCCTGTCAGCACAGGCAGCCCACCCCACAGGGAAGCAGAGTCAAAAGGAAGGAAGGATGGGCATGCTGGGAAGGGGGTGGAGGCAATAGCATGATGGGAGTAGTAGGCACAGATATTGCTCAGCCTCACAACTGGCCCATCAACACCACTCACAACCATGCTCACATCACAGGGAGTGGAAAAGGACTCACAAGATGGCTGACACTGGCTACTGCTGTGGGGAGCACAAGGCCCTGCTGGCAACTGTGCAACAACCAACAGCAGGACACCACTGACTGACATCCTGAAAGACAACTTCCACTCCCTGCAATGCAAGCATGTTCCATGGTGGGATATCTGGCTGGGTGGGAAGGAGGACTTGCAGCACTGACCATAGTCACAAGCACCTCCCCTCACACACCCCCTCAACACAAACTCCACATAACCCACCTGGGAGAATGCAATGCCTCACATCCTAACTCAAGATCCCACAAAGAACCACCACCCTGGGTGATGTTGTGTGAAGCACAGGGACACTCTTGGGACTTTTAGCCAAACAACTGCCAGGACAACACTCCCAGCCATCCTGTCAGCACAGGCAGCCCACCCCACAGGGAAGCAGAGTCAAAAGGAAGGAAGAATGGGCATGCTGGGAAGGGGGGTGGAGGCAATAGCATGATGGGAGTAGTAGGCACAGATATTGCTCAGCCTCACAACTGGCCCATCAACACCACTCACAACCATGCTCACATCACAGGGAGTGGAAAAGGACTCACAAGATGGCTGACACTGGCTACTGCTGTGGGGAGCACAAGGCCCTGCTGGCAACTGTGCAACAACCAACAGCAGGACACCACTGACTGACATCCTGAAAGACAACTTCCACTCCCTGCAATGCAAGCACGTTCCATGGTGGGATATCTGGCTGGGTGGGAAGGAGGACTTGCAGCACTGACCATAGTCACAAGCACCTCCCCTCACACACCCCTTAACACAAACTCCACATAACCCACCTGGGAGAATGCAATGCCTCACATCCTAACTCAAGAGCCCACAAAGAACCACCACCCTGGGTTATGTTGTGTGAAGCACAGGGACACTCTTGGGACTTTTAGCCAAACAACTGCCAGGACAACACTCCCAGCCATCCTGTCAGCACAGGCAGCCCACCCCACAGGGAAGCAGAGTCAAAAGGAAGGAAGCATGGGCATGCTGGGAAGGGGGTGGAGGCAATAGCATGATGGGAGTCGTAGTCACAGCTCAACATCCCCCACCACATGGCCCAGCAAGCTCACACTCACGCATGCACATCCCACAGAGAGTGGAAAGGCCCATCAAAGATGTCTGACACTGGTGCTGTGTTGTGGGGAGCACAAGGGCATGCTGGGAACTGCACACCAACCAACAGCAGGACACCACTGTCAGCCATCTTGCCATTGCTCTCACACCCACACACACTGAACTCCCCACAAAAGCAAGTAAGTATGGGAATGCTGGGAAGTGGGGTGGAGGCAATAGCATGATGGGAGTCATAGTCACAGACATAGCTCACCCCCACAACTGTCCCATCAACACCACCCTGAACCATGCTCACATCACAGGGAGTGGAAAACAACTGACAAGATGGCTGACACTGGCAACTGCTGTGGGAGCACAAGGCCCCGCTAGCAACTGTGCAACAACCAACAGCAGGACACCACTGACTGACATCTTGAAAGACAACTTTCACTCCCTGCAATGCAAGCACAGTCCATGGTGGGATAACTGACTGGCTGGGTGGGAAGGAGGGCCGGCTGTCAACAAAATACAACCAATGCAGACCATGTTCACACCCCAACAAATACATAGAAATGCCCAAATAATGCAGGACAATGTGCTACACCAATATCAACCCCTGACTGTGACAACTTAGGACAATGCAATGTACAGGCCCGCACCCAGAGGCACAGTCACAACTGTCAGGTGTGTCAACCATTGATGCCTGCAGAAACATAACATACATTGTGTGTGTCTCCCAAAAACAGGTGATGATGGGGACACAGCAGCAGGCGCTGAGGAGTCCCAGTCCCAGGCTCAAGAGGATACGGAGCTCACTGGTGTTGAACAGACTCTGCCCTCCTCGGATGAAGAAGACCAACCTGGCACCTCCGGTGCAAGTCAACATGCAGCACCAGCAGGACCACCAGCTGCAGCACCAGCAGGACCACCAGCTGCACCCCCTGCACCCACCCCTCCAACGACTGTCACCACAAATACCATCCCTGCCGACATGGACAGAACAAGGAGAACCACCAGCACAGGGACCCTGGACCAACGTGGGGCCATGGGTACCACCACCACCACCAACCCCCAAGGGGGACCAGGGTCATCTGTGCGTGCCACTGCATGCACTGCACATGTCGGCAGGGGTGGTGGGAGGGGTGGGAGACAGAGGTCGCTGCTTGCAGAGGTGTCTGGTGTGCATGATGACCCACAACTGGCACGCATAGCCGATGCGTACCAGTCCAGCACCCGGAGATCTCAGCCAGGTAGTGGGGCTCCTCAGGGACATTAAACAGCAGCAGGCTGCCCATCATGCCCGCTTGGACTCACACATGTCCCGCGTGGAGTCCAAGTGGGACACACTGCAAGAGATGACGGCGGTGCATAGGGACATATTACAATGCCTCCGCCAGATGACCAGCAACCAGTCTACACCTCCCTGTGTGCCAACAACATCTGGTGCTGAAACAACTGCAACTGTCACAGGGAGGGAGGATGACTCTGGCGGAGAGTCCCCTGCACCGCAGCAGCCTGTACTTGAGGGGCCCCCAAAGAAGAGGGGTCGTCCGAGGAGGGGCAAGTGAGAGGCCGATGGCCAAGTGCAACCCCAGGAAGCCTGAACCTGTTCTGGATGTTCACCTTTGTGCGCAAACTGTTCACCCTGTTGACGGCAACACAACTCCCACACATGACATGGGGAGTACAAGTTGGACCAATGTCTCAGACAACTGTGGCCCCGATACTGGGGATTTTGTCTACCAGGACTTTCAATTCATCTAGGAACTTCTGATTGCAATATAAATGTACAGCACTAACCATCCTATGCACTATTCACACAAATGTATCACAATAAACACACTAATACACCATACTTGCCTCTGTTGTGATTCCAACGTGGGTGCTGTCATGGGGATGATGAACTGCAAAATTACACTGTGTATGCGAACTGCAACAGCAAGTACAACACAGGCATGTGAGTAATGGCAACGTGACACATATGAGGGAGACACACCACCAGGGCTACACAACACATACACACCTAGGCCATCTGACTCATTGCCTACACTGATGTTGCCAGGAAAGACGGTGCAATGCACAGACACCACACCTATTCCCAGTTGTAGTCAAGTTGCCCACAGGTGCAGTAAGCAAATGGCAGTTAAATGTGTGACCACAGACAACGCACATCACAAAGTGAAGCACAGGTTTATTACACAGTTGCAACATGTCGTAACCACTACAGATGCAAGGTAATCCCACCTGGCAGCGGGCACACAGTCAACAACTGTAGAAGGAAGGAAGTCCATGGGTGTGGCGCACATCACCTGTAGGGACACAACAGCTACCACCCTGGAAGTACAATGACGTCGTCGGTGGACACAGTTGACCAAACGAATCTGAAAGTACCCTGTGAAGGACAGAAATGACACACAGTCAAAAGCAATGGAGAACAGGACAGAACAGCAAAACTCATGCACAATACATGTTACAAGATACCCACCCAGAACCAAGTTAGCATGTCAACACTGTTGGGGAGTACAGACCACCTGTAAGCACACATCGCTACACACATCCAGTCAAGTAGACCATGGACACACTCCAACAGCACCAGAGCACCACCTACACATATCATGCCAACTCACATCATTGACATGACACCTCAGGATACTCACATTCAGCTAAAGAAGTTGGTGATGAGCTGTGTGCGGACATCACCATCATCATCATCATCACTGGCATCGTGGTCCAGGCCAGGATCCTCCACAGGTGGCGGATGTTGGTCATTGTCATCCTGGATGAGAGGCAACTCCTTCCGCACTGCCAGGTTGTGGAGCATGCAGCAGACGATGATAATCTTGCACACCTTCGCTGGGGCATATGGGAGGGACCCTCCTGTCTTGTCGAGGCAGCGGAAGCGGCTCTTCAGGAGACCAAATGTCCGCTCAATCACTCTCCTGGTCCGACCATGTGCCTCATTGTAGCGCATCTGGGCTGGTGTCACAGGGTTCCTGAGGGGTGTCAGCAACCACGGCATGTTGGGGTATCCCGAGTCACCTACGGACAGACAAGTGCACATTAGCTGACTTGGAAAAGTGGGCGGAATACTACAGATCAGATCACACACAATGGCACAAAGTCAGTACACACCGACAAGCCAGGCACGCTGGTTCTGCATCTGTGCCATCATCCTGGGGATGCGACTACTCCTCATCACAAAGGCATCGTGTGCTGAACCAGGGAAACGGGCACACACGTGTGAGATGGTCATATCTGCAAGACACACCACCAGTGCATTGACCGAGTGGTAGTGCTTGCGGTTACGGCAGAGCCTGCTCCTGGGCCTGTGGTGGTACCAAAGCCACATGTGTCCCATCAATGGAGCCAATGACATGCAGCATCCTCCCCAGGGCATAGAAGTCACTCTTCACGTCAGTGAGTCGTTGCAGTCTAGGGAAATAGATGTACCGGTTCAGGTATAGCAACATTGCCTCCAAAACATCGCGGAGCACACGGCTGAACATGGTCTGTGACATCCCACCAGCAGTCGCCACAGTATGTTGAAAGGTACCGGTGGCAAAGAAGTGTAGGGCTGCCATCACCTTCACCTTGGGGGTCAGCGCTGTAGGATACGGCCGGCCAGGCTGCAAATGTGGGGCCAACTGCACTGCCAAATCCTCAATCAGCTGCCTGGTGAAGCGGTACCGTCGGATGCTGTCCCGTTCCACCATCGTTGCCAGGTCTGGGAATGGTCTATGGACAGCAGGAGCCCTGCAGTGCAGAGGAGAAGAAAGCAAGATTGTCAGTCACCCCACATATGCGGCATTGAACACACTCAATATCACATCATACATCATTATGAGGCACAACTACATGAAGTGTGCAGTTCCGTAAGGACATGTATGGTACATACATGGCCAACATCTGTCATCACGGTTCAACAAGTGGCATCAATAAGTCCCAGGTTGGCCCATTGGATATCATGAGGCCGTGTCACAGTTCCCATCTCCTGCTGCCATGTCACAATCACCCCCACAGTGACATGTGAGGACAGATGTGCCCCAGGCATCACAGCTCAACGACAGGTACATTCCCAGGGACCCTGTATTGCCACATGGACATTGGCATTACATAGAGTATCATGTATACACCACAGCAAAACAACCATGACCCCCACAGGTAGTGGTTCCACTTGCCTCTGCAGGACAGACATGGACGTCTGTGACACACACACGCACAACATCAAAGTCCATGCACACACAACGTGGATGTGGAGACTGTCTCCCATTGTGCACATGAAATCAGAGACATTGTAAACACTACATGCACACAGACTGTGGAGGACCATCACTATTGTGCCACTGGGTCACCCTGGCTCAAACATACCGTCACACATGGGACTCACGGGGTATGTGACATGACATACACATCACCGTGAAATGTGACCATGGCACATGCTCAGATATGAACAGTTGCACATCACAGTGGTCATGTACACGTAACACCCAGGATCCTGTCCCCATGAACACGTGCACAGCCTGGGGGTGGCTGCCCCCAGGTGACACCCACAGGACAACATGTACACCAACATACACACAATAGGAAATGCAGCCTTACATGCCTTATGATACAGTTTGGACAGGCTGTGGTGTTGTAGGTGTGCCCCTCACTCCCTGGGAGCTATTTGTGGCTGGCATATGTTCATCTGAGACAGGCATGGTGACATATGCCAGTCACTTGTACAGGGATGCGTTGAACAGCAATGGACCGATCGGTGTGCCCGGCCGGCCCATTGCATCCAATGTGTGCGGGTACGCGTTGTACCCCTGTACGCGTTGTACCGCAATGGACCGATCGGTGTGCCCGGCCGGGCCATTGCATTCAATGTGTGCGGGTACGCGTTGTACCCCTGTACGCGTTGAACAGCAATGGACCGATCGGTGCACCCGGCCGGCCCATTGCATTCAATGTGTGCGGGTACGCGTTGTACCCCTGTACGCGTTGAACAGCAAAGGACCGATCGGTGCACCCGGCCAGACCATTGCATTCAATGTGTGCGGGTACGCGTTGTACCCCTGTACGCATTGTACCGCAATGGACCGATCGGTGCACCCGGCCGGCCCATTGCATTCAATGTGTGCGGGTACAGCGTTGTACCCCTATGCGCGTTGTACCGCAATGGACCGATCGGTGCACCCGGCCGGCCCATTGCATTCAATGTGTGCGGGTGCAGCGTTGTACCCCTGTGCGGGTTGAACAGCAATGGACCGATCGGTGCACCCGGCCGGCCCATTGCATTCAATGTGTGCGGGTACGCGTTGTACCCCTGTGCGCGTTGTACCGCAATGGACCGATCGGTGCACCCGGCCGGCCCATTGCATTCAATGTGTGCGGGTGCAGCGTTGTACCCCTGTACGCGTTGTACACGCAATGGACCGATCGGTGCACCCGGCCGGCCCATTGCATTCAATGTGTGCGGGTACGCGTTGTACCCCTGTACGCGTTGAACAGCAATGGACCGATCGGTGCGCACCCATTGTCAATGGCCTAGCCTGGCAACGGACGCGTTTTCGAAATTCGAACGAGTCGGTTGCTGGAAATTCAGTTGGTCACCCACAACAATGTTGCAAAATCATGAATGTCTTGAAGTTGAAGATTTGAAGGATGCTGTGGGCGTGTATTGGTGCTGCTATTCCATGGATTGGCCAGATTCAGAAGATGCAAACGACTTGGACCTATCACTCTGGACACATGGGACAGTATCTGCCTCTGCAGCACATATATATTGCTGGCAGTTCCCCTGAGAGCTCACTTGCCTGCACTACATGCTCCAGGACGACATCTGCCACTGCACTGCTGCTGTCTCTGCCCCCTCTGGACCCTGCAATGGCACGTACTGTGGAGAGAGCCCCAGCCTTCAGCCTTGAGGAGAACCAGGCCCTGCTGGACAGCCTACTTCCACAGTACAGCAAGCTGTATGGGACACCAGGGGAGCAGGTGAGTGTTCTGTGCACTGCCTTTCTGAATGTGCATTTTGTCTGACTAGCAAGGCTGAAAGTCTGCACGCCACTGGCTAGCAGGCTCACTGAGTAGTTGTCACCCCCATAGTGTGTAGTGACATGCACTGGACAGGTATGGTGCAGTGACAGTGCATTTGAACAAGGTTTTACTTCCCATGCAATGATACCATGTAGTGACTTCTGGCAAACTGTCCATGGGCAGCGTTGCACTGCCTGTGTACATCATGTGCCCCTGTGATTGAGACATGTATATACAACTGTGTCATGCACGGATATGTTGCATGTGTAGTAATGGCCTTTTCACTTTGTCATCCTGACAGGTTAATGCCCATCGGAAGCAGGAGATCTGGAAGGACATCGTCCGGGCTGTCCGGTCCGTGGGGGTCTACAAGCGCCGGATCCGCAACTGCCAGAAGAGGTGGCAGGACCTTCGGGGCTGGACCCGGAGGATTGCACAGGTTCAGTTGAAGCTGTCGCCTCCTTGCAGGAGGGGCGGAACACGGACCCTGACCCCCCACATGCTCCAGATCCTGGCGGTGGTGTTTCCAGACCTGGATGGGCAGCTGAAGGCCAGACAGCAGCAAGGAGGGGGTGCACTGTGAACTCTGTATTACATGCTATGTGCCCTCCTCTGGCCTGGTTAAACTGCCACAGTACAGCAGTCATGTTGTCCAGGAGCCATGTCCCTCTATTGTGCACTGCCCACTCCTCATCTGATACCCAGGTGTGGCCCTTACATTCAGGGAATTGTGTCACATGGGACTGTGTCCTTGCAGTTTGCTTCACTCAAGGTGGGGGACAGCATCTGTTTCCCTAACTCTGTTGTGGGCATCATGGGTGGGTCCATTGTTCACACAATGCCTGTGTTCGGACATGTAATCTGCGTGTTGCTTTGATATGCGGTCCACTTGCTGAGCTGAGCCACCACATGTGCCTGGGGTATCTGGCACACACCCATGCAGCGGGTGGGAACAATGTTTGGGCCCCAGGAGTGTGCAGATTACGTGTGTCACACATACATAGCCAGCTATCCACTGTCCAGGGCTCATCCCTCATTCATGTGGGGCAGGACAGTCATGCCTACTCCAGCCCATCCAATACACCTGTACTCCCACTCCCGTGTATCAGCTGACACGTTGTGCGCAGTGATTTGACCCCTCAGGTGTCTGCCTCTGTGTCAGTGTGCTGTGGATTTGTTGCCAGGACTGCTGGGGTGTTTCTCGGTAGGGGCTCAGCATGCCACTGGAGATGTGACCATAGGAGACGATACTTGTGTGTCACATAGGTGTTTGATCAGCTGCCCGTGCAGACTGGGGTATGCGAATGTGAAGTTCAGGCAGCTGTTTCCCATTCACAGCAGATTGTGAGGGGCTCAGGTTCAGAGGGTAGTGTCACAGGTCTCCCATATGTCCAATCGGTATGACCTGGACAGATGAGGGTTAAGATGATGTGTTGTGTGGGGGATGTACATGTGCACTTGTGCAGCTCCAGGACTTGCATTCCCCATGACCTACTATTGTGACACAGTGCAGAGTGTTGTTGTCTGGCTGCCAAGTCATACATCACTGAGACAGTGATGTATGACTTAGCAGTCATGCCTCCGCCATGGCATGTGTCTACTTATTGGTGATCCTGCAGGGGAGTGACATGTGCTACATGCACACCATTGTGGCGATGGCTATCAGGACATGGGTGCATCATGGTGTCTGTCGCTGTTATGCATCACATGCATTTCCTATTTGACTCTGAGCATCCCTTTCATCCGGAAACCTGTACTGACTCAGTGGCAAGAGTTGTGATGTGTGCATGTCCACATGCTACACCGTGTCCTCTGCACTGTCCAACTACTGTGTAGGTGGTGCATGTGTCCACACTGGGGTGTTGCTATCCAACAGACACCAGACAGATGGGTGCAAGGCCATGTGGGATGTGAGTGCCATGGTTGGCATCAGACTGATAATTGGCTTCTCCTGTTCAGTTAGGGCACTTTTAGCAATGTTCAACTAATGATGCCAGGGCTTGCTCTGTAATGTGCTGTGCTCACAGTGGTGTGTGCGTTTGGTGCAGGTGACTGATGTCTGTCTGTTTCCCCATTGTTTGCAGATACATCCACGGCCACGGAAGGGGACAGCTCCACGGACCAGGAGGAGCCGGACAGCCAGACTGGGTCAGCAGCCGAGGAGTGGTCGGAGGGACCCAGTGGCACGGAGGGCGAGGGAGCCACACCGAGGAGTCCTCAGCAGCATCCACCTCAGCTGAGGACCACAGCGGCTCGGAGGATGACTCCCTTATGGAGGCGGGTGTCAGCAGCCACCACACCCCAGCTAGTGTTGCTGTCCCCGCCACCACCAGCACCACCACCGCCCTCCCATCGGCTCCCATTCCCCAGGTCCGTGGAGGCTCCCATGTTCGGGAGCGTGTCTCCTTTGGGCCAGGCACCGCACCCCCTGCCCCTGTGTCCCCTGCTGCCCTGAGTGAGGAGTCTGTGTACCTCCTTCGCCAGCTCCATGTAGGGCAGACAGCCATGCTGAGTGTCCTCCATGCGCACACCGCTCTGTTGACTCAGCTGGTGTCGTTCATGGAGGGCATCTCATCGGGCATGTCTGACCTACAGAGGGGCAATAGGTCCATGGACTCCTCCCTGACGGCAGCAGTGTCCCTCCTCAGACAGTCCCTCACCCCTCCTGCCTCTGCTCCATCCACACTCCCCAGCACCTTACCCGTTCCAAGCACACACACACCGGCACAGGCACACACCAGCACACACACGTCCAGCACACAGACACACACGCCACAAACAAAACGCACACGCACGCACAGTCAGGGGACTGAAACCAGACTCACAGGGGATGGGGCCCTGGAACACACACACGCATCCACAAGCACTGCGCAGTCCTCAGTTGCCTCTCCCTCCAAAGCACCCTCCCTTGCCTCACCTGCAACCCCAAAGTCACAGCGGCTCTTCCTCTGTGAACTCGGCCTCATCCCCTACGATCCAGCTGCTACAGCATCCAGGGGGAAGAGGAAGCCCACCCACATGGAGCAGAGTGCCCCTCGCCCCCGGACACCCTCCCCCAGGCACAGACAGACTGAGGCCCCCACCCGCAAGTCCCCCCGGAGTCGTAAGAGCAAGACCCCACCGCCACCCTGCAGCTCAGGCACCAGGTCTCCTTCCTCCATCCCTTAGGCCCCCACTCCACAGGTGCCCCCACCACACCCTGCCCCAGGTTCCCCCACCCACAGATACACCATCCCCAAGAGGATCCGGCCTTCTCCCCCTGCCACTTGCTCTCCCGGCACCACACCCCCGCTGCGCTTGTCTGTGCCACTGATGTGGTGAGGGTGTCCTCCCCCTCTGTCCAGCCCACCTTACCTGTTCCCCATTCTCCTCCCCTGAAGGTAGGCACTGCAGTGGAGTCCACTACCACCCTGTCTGACTTGGGCACTGCAGTGGCGGACCTGTCCACTCCATCTGCAGGGTCCACTGCAGTCGTGCCGGCACCCACAACATCTGAGTCATGCCCCCCAGTTGTGCCGGCACACCCATGTCAGACACCTCCACTGCAGTTGTCAGTGGCTCTCCAGCACCCACCACCCCTTCCCTGCCTCCTCCTGGTGAGCCCTGATCCTGTCCCTGCGGTGCCTGGCCTGCCCCCGGTTGCCCCTCCTAGTGGATTGTCCCTGGTTTTGTGCAGTGCAGGCATGCGTAGGGTGACATCTGCCACTGTCACCCTGTATTGACTTACTTGATGGACTGGCCATTGGCCTTTGTTGGAGCATTACTGTTCTCTGAGTTTTTGGACACACATATGCTGAATAAAGCAACTTTCTGTTCTCTAGTGCTTATGCTTCTGATGTACATGTTGTTGATGATGCTAACCATGCCCTTGCTGCAGTGATGGTGATATTTGGTCTCATGATAATGAAGTGTTACTGTGCAGGAACACATGTGGTCCAGGGGGAATGTGTCCTATCCTGTGGTGTATCCATGTCATCCTTAGCAGCATCTGAGGGTGTCATGTGTTCAGTATTTGGCAATGGGATTTCCTACTTACATTAGCAATTTCACATCTGTGGCTTCCACCCCTGCACATCTGTTGTGCCTGCCATTGTTCAATTCGTCTACTTCCCTGACCGTGTGGCCATCTCCACTGGACATGCAGGTTTGGGCATCAATGGGGAAGGACTCATCTGTGTTGTCAGTGCAACATTGCTATACAAGTGTGTTGGATCTGTGCTGATGATTTCGTTGGCACTCCCATGACCAGGCTGATGTGACGGGAGCCTTCATTTGGTGCTAATTGTTGATTGTGTGACCAAGTGCTCAGCTGACATGATGGGGCCCTACTGAGGCAACATATGGCACAGCTTTCCTCACACAGGAGTGGAGTCCCCTCATGGCAGTGTGTACTCCTGTGACATTGCCTGCGCCCAAGGTGTGTGTTGTATGAGCATGTCTGTGTGTTCACTTCCGTTTTGCTGTGCATGCTGGGATCCCTAGTGTTGTACCTGTTTGTGATGCTTGCTGAGTTGACCTATGTTCCCCCAAAGTCTTCTCCCTGGGTTCTCTGTGATGTGGGTGCATGGCACATTACTGGTCATCAGGGTGTCACCCATAGGTGTGTTTGCTGTCAGGGCTGAGTTTGTGTGCAGACGCAGATGGGTCACAGTCAGGTTTCCCCTTGGCACTTGTTGTTTACACCTGTCATGTGATTTCCAGTTTGTGTTATCTTTCAGTGATTGTGACACGTTGTTTGTGTGACTGCTGGCACTCCTCAGGGTCCGGGCTGCAATGTTGGTTGTTGTCTATGTGTGTTCTTTGTGGGTGACCTTGGCTTCTTCATTGGTGTGTGACTGTGGCTGGGATCCCATTGGTTGGTGTGGTATTGCTGTCATGTCCATGTACAGCGTAGTGTGCAGTGTGTCAGACATTCAGGAGTCTTGTTGAGTGGCCATGTGTGATGTGTTTCTGCACCTTGGTTCCCACCCACCACCCTGGGATTGTCATGGGTGCATGTGCAATGTCACCAGTGCATGTGTGCTTCACTGCTGCACATTGTTGGAGGTCGAGGTGTGTGGTGTTGAGTGTGTGCAGATGAGAGTTGTTGCCCGGCTAGACCCCTGCCTCCATGTTGGCCTTGGCTTACTGGCCGTGCTGATTGATTTGTGCTTGTGTAGGTGTGATGGTAGTTTGTTGCTCAGGACACATGACTGTGGTTCACAGTGTGAACGACATTTAGCTTTGTCATCACAGTGGGATTGTAATGCAGACCAGGGTCACCACATTGTGGGGGCCCTGGGGGTAGTGCTGTGGTGTGTCTGTGTCTTGCTGTGTCAGTTGCTGTTCCTACATGCTTGTGTGACATGTGTGATTTGTGCTCCCTCTCATCTGACAATGCCTGATTGCCCACATAGGGGATTTGGATCCATGAGTTACCTTTGTGTGGCACTGTATGCACATCTGTGTAATTGGTATTCAGGCCTCCTCATGTGTTGTGTGGTTGCCTGGGGACACTGGCACCCCCTCACCTGTTGTGTTTGATGTGCAGTGTGGGTCTGCCTGTTTGTGTTTGTGCATCTGCACCACTGCATTGGCATATCTTAGGTGTGCCATTGGCTGTATGTTGTTTGGTGGGTTTCCCCTGCTGTCCCTGGGACTCCTAGGTCATCGGTCAGCACAATGATCATGGTTTGTGTGTCCCATTGCTGCCATGGTATGGTATCTGTTCACCTCACATCTACAGTCTCCACAGGGTATCTGCATTTGTGTGCCCATTGGTGCAAATATGTGGGTCTGCATTCTGATGGTCACTTCTGTCATTGTGTCATTGATGAATGTTGACTGTGTCAGCCCCCATGGGTGTTGTTTGTCTGCACATGGCCAAAGGTATGTCTTATTTGCACTGCAGTATTTGCCTCCCCCAATCTATGTTGCAATGGGACACATGCACTACTTTGCCACTGATGTGTTGTATGTTCTGTGACCAGGAATCATCCATGCAGTTTGGCAGTTGCAGCTTTTTCTTTGTCAACACTTGCATTTTGGTCACAGTGATGATGGGGGTTTGGACCCCATTGCCACAATGTTCAAAATGTGCTTCAGCTATGGACCCCACACTTACCTTTTGGTCACTGTGATGATGGGGGTTTGGACCCCATTGCCACAATGTTCAAAATGTGCTTCAGCTATGGACCCCACACTTACCTTTTGGTCACTGTGATGATGGGGGTTTGGACCCCATTGCCACAATGTTCAAAATGTGCTTCAGCTATGGACCCCACACTTACATTTTGGTCACTGTGATGATGGGGGTTTGGACCCCATTGCCACAATGTTCAAAATGTGCTTCAGCTATGGACCCCACACTTACATTTTGGTCACTGTGATGATGGGGGTTTAGACCCCATTGCCACAATGTTCTGAATGTGCTTCAGCTATGGGCCCCCACACTTACCTTTTGGTCACTGTGATGATGGGGGTTTGGACCCCATTGCCACAATGTTCAAAATGTGCTTCAGCTATGGACCCCACACTTACCTTTTGGTCACTGTGATGATGGGGGTTTGGACCCCATTGCCACAATGTTCAAAATGTGCTTCAGCTATGGACCCCACACTTACATTTTGGTCACTGTGATGATGGGGTTTTGGACCCCATTGCCACAATGGTCATGGCCTGCTTGCATTGTGGGGGCCACACACAAATGTGTGGCATATGTGATAGGGGGTCACATTGTATGTTCAAAGTCATGTTCAGTGTTGTAGGCATTTGACACAGTCTACACACGCTTGTCATGGTGTTGGGGGGATGTCTTTTTCTTGCATTCCCTAGGTTGTGGTGTGCTGGTTGTGTCATGCATTGTCCATCCTATGAGTGGGGGTGGTGTTGGTGGTAGGCATCCAGCCCCCCATGGGTAGAGGTGGTAGTAGTGACAGGCATCCAGCCCCCCATGGGTAGAGGTGGTAGTAGTGGTAGGCATCTGGCACCCCTGGGTAAGGGTGGTAGTTGTGGTAGGCATCCAGCCCCCCTGGCTAAGGGTGGTAGTAGTGGTAGGCATCTGGCACCCCCATGGCTAAGGGTGGTATTAGTGGTAGGCATCTGGCACCCCCATGGCTAAGGGTGGTAGTAGTGGTAGGCATCCAGCCCCCCCTGGGTAAGGGTGGTAGTTGTGGTAGGCATCCAGCCCCCCTGGCTAAGGGTGGTAGTAGTGGTGGGCATCTGGCACCCCCATGGCTAAGGGTGGTAGTAGTGGTAGGCATCCAGCCCCCCCTGGGTAAGGGTGGTAGTTGTGGTAGGCATCCAGCCCCCCTGGCTAAGGGTGGTAGTAGTGGTGGGCATCTGGCACCCCCATGGCTAAGGGTGGTAGTAGTGGTAGGCATCCAGCCCCCCTGGCTAAGGGTGGTAGTAGTGACAGGCATCCAGCCCCCCATGGGTAGAGGTGGTAGTAGTGGTAGGCATCTGACACCCCCTGGGTAAGGGTGGTAGTTGTGGTAGGCATCCAGCCCCCCTGGCTAAGGGTGGTAGTAGTGGTGGGCATCTGGCACCCCCATGGCTAAGGGTGGTAGTAGTGGTAGGCATCCAGCCCCCCTGGGTAAGGGTGGTAGTTGTGGTAGGCATCCAGCCCCCTGGCTAAGGGTGGTAGTTGTGGTAGGCATCCAGCCCCCCTGGGTAAGGGTGGTAGTGGTGGTGGGCATCTGGCACCCCCATGGCTAAGGGTGGTAGTAGTGGTAGGCATCCAGCCCCCTGGCTAAGGGTGGTAGTAGTGGTGGGCATCTGGCACCCCCTGGCTAAGGGTGGTAGTAGTGGTAGGCATCCAGCCCCCTGGCTAAGGGTGGTAGTAGTGGTAGGCATCCAGCCCCCTGGGTAAAGGTGGTAGTAGTGGTGGGCATCTGGCACCCCCATGGCTAAGGGTGGTAGTAGTGGTAGGCATCCAGCCCCCTGGGTAAGGGTGGTAGTAGTGGTAGGCATCTGGCACCCCCATGGCTAAGGGTGGTAGTAGTGGTAGGCATCCAGCCCCCTGGCTAAGGGTGGTAGTAGTGGTAGGCATCTGGCACCCCCATGGCTAAGGGTGGTAGTAGTGGTAGGCATCCAGCCCCCTGGCTAAGGGTGGTAGTAGTGGTAGGCATCTGGCACCCCCATGGCTAAGGGTGGTAGTAGTGGTAGGCATCCAGCCCCCCTGGGTAAGGGTGGTAGTTGTGGTAGGCATCCAGCCCCTGGCTAAGGGTGGTAGTAGTGGTAGGCATCCAGCCCCCTGGCTAAGGGTGGTAGTAGTGGTAGGCATCCAGCCCCCTGGGTAAGGGTGGTAGTGGTGGTGGGCATCTGGCACCCCCTGGCTAAGGGTGGTAGTAGTGGTAGGCATCCAGCCCCCTGGCTAAGGGTGGTAGTAGGGGTAGGCATCCAGCCCCCTGGGTAAGGGTGGTAGTGGTGGTGGGCATGTGGCACCCCTGGGTAAGGGTGGTAGTAGTGGTAGGCATCTGGCACCCCCATGGCTAAGGGTGGTAGTAGTGGTAGGCATCCAGCCCCACTGGCTAAGGGTGGTAGTAGTGGTAGGCATCCAGCCCCCTGGGTAAGGGTGGTAGTAGTGGTGGGCATCTGGCACCCCCTGGCTAAGGGTGGTAGTAGTGGTAGGCATCCAGCCCCCCTGGGTAGGGGTGGTAGTGGTGGTGCGCATCCAGGCCCCTGTGTGCATATGTGGCATTGGTGATGGGCATCCCGCCCCTATGGTGCTGCTGTTGCTGGTGTAAGTAAATTCTGCATCCCTCTGTGTGTGTGTGATGTGTCGTGTACGTGTTGTATGTTTTTGTGGTTGGTGTCTGACTTACCTTCTGCGCCGTACGTGTCCGTGCCTGTTCCGGTAGTAAATGTAGAATATTGGTAGGATCGAAACGAAGGGATTCATGGTTGGTTCGTCTCGTTCGTCTTTCTCGTTGCTTCGCGTCGTCCTCGTCGCTGGCGTGTTCGCCTCGTAGCCGTGGATCGTGTTGTGGCGCGAATCGGAGCTTATGTGCGCCTCTCCCGGAAGCTTTGACGTGCCGGACGTAGCGACGGGTTCGGCGCGTACAAAAAGTGCATCGTACTTGTCCGGCCGGACGGGGCTGCATTTTCCCTTCCGTGCGACTCGATTCGGCGTTTCCGGATTCGCCTCGGTCGGAGAACAGGACCTGGATTGGGTGAGTACGACTCGGCCGGATTCTATGCTGTTGTGCGCATCGTACTTACTCGTTCGGAATGATGTACGGATCGGTCGGGAAACAGGCATTCGCATGGCTTTTTTCCCGACCGAATGGTATTGGGTGCGCCTCCGACCAAGATCGGAATCGGCCCCTGAGTCTCCCTACAAGAGCACAGTTTACAGCATTTCGTCCCAAATGTGTGGAGTACGTACGTCCAAAGAGCATTTATGAAAATGTATGTACTCCGTGAACAAGAATGAAATCAAAAATGTTGAATTATCGTTATTTTATGCGAATTTCTGGACTTTTATTATTCACCTCACTGTTGCTGATTCTGATGCAAGAAAATCCCCTTTCACACTGTGGTGCAAAGTTCTGTATGGATGGCATGTCCATAATAAAAATCATGCAATGTAATTAAACAATATACTTTCAACGCTCTTTGGGGGATATTCTCAAGAATGGGCGATAATTATTGCCAAACAAGGTTAACGCAATTTCACATAACGCCGTCTATCGTGGGAAACCAACGCCGTGTTAACGGCGTATTCTCAACACGCCGGCAACAGGCGATAGTTCCCTGATAACGCGTCAAATGTCCGCGTTAAAATTACCGAGACGCCGATAAAAAAGGAAACCCGACCGTGAAAAAGTGGCGATGGGCCCAATAGCGATAAAAATATCAGCGATAAGCAGCGCCAGGCCTGCTATTCCCACGTCAGGCGGGAAAAATCACCATAAAAGCTGCAAAAAAAAAAAAATATGAAAAACAAAACCCAAACAACTGAGAAGCACCATGGAGAAAGCTGGAGCAACGACAGAGGCCAACCAGAACCCCACAAACCCCCCGGAGGACCAGCCAGGGACCTCGGGGAAGGAAAGGGGCAAGGAGAAGAAGAAGAGGAACCCGCGATTCAGTCCGCAGGAAAACAAGATCCTGATCACGGAGGTGATAGAACATCACCAACAACTGTTCATCACCTCCACTGTGTCATTGGCAACTAAAAATGCAATATGGCAGTCCATCTTGGCCAAGGTGAATGCAGTCGGAGGGAAGAGAAGGGAAGTGGACGACTGCAAGAAGCGCTGGAATGATGTGAAGCGCAAAACCAAGCTGAAACTCGCCAACAACCGGAAAGCCGCAATGCAGACTGGAGGTGGGAGTCCAGCGCCACAGTAGGAGCAGGACGAGATGGAGGAAATGGTGTCCACAGTCATCAGTGGGGAGACGGTGGCAGGAGTTGGGGGACCGGACACTGCTCAACATGACCTGACCCAACAGCAACAGGGTGAGTAACGACCAGGGACTGGGGGGACAGGGGGAGATGGGCACAACGGCACACATGCACAATTTAGTATAGCACAGTGCACACCCACAATGACTATGGATCATGTCCCTGATCTCCTTGGCATACTGCAGCACACATAGAAACAGCAAGTAGGCCCCCGTCGACAATGTGCCCAGAGGGGGCCCTCCCCACACATCACCAATCTCACAACAAACCCATGCACGTGCAAACCCATGCACATGCACAAGGCTGGCCCTCCAAGGGGCAACAATGCAAAGTGGGGTTTGCATGGCCATGTACTGGTCCAGCTTCAACACTCCACCGAATGGGACCAAAACATTCTAATTCACACAGATGTGTCATGTCTATGATCAAGCAAGTATGAAAGTATGGATGAATGTAGGGGCAGTGATTCCAAAACAAAGTACTCCCTGGGAACTGATAACAATGCGCATGTTTGACCGTGACCCAGACAGGCAGTGAGATGACTGGGAATGTGTGAACTACCTCTGGCCTCATTGCTCCTAAACAACAATCTCGCAATTTCCCAACTTAGCCCCACGTCAATGTAGGAAATAGGGCTGTGTGTAAAAAAGCCTAAGTCTAAGTTATGTGGATGCCACAGCTCGGCGCAATGATTTGTTTGAGTGTGCAGCGGTTGGACTCCTGGGATGGTCTGTGCGTAAGTGTGAAGGTCATTCCATGCAAGAGAACTGCGAGCAAGGACTTCTGTGTGTGGGGTGTGTATACGTTGGTCTTTGGTTAGCGCTGTGCGTAGTGTGGGAGTCAACATCAGCGGCTATGGTATCTCTCAGGGGGTGCCGGGAGCATGCAATTCCAAGGTCGGAGGTGCAGATGTGCTACCGCCTTCTAGTTCAGACAAAGGTGTTTACATCCCTAATGTTAGTTTGTCATCTGCTTGCATTCTGGAAAAGTGATGTGGGTTTTGGGGGGGGGGGGATGTCACTGCTTCGCCTTCCGGCACGGTTGAACCCTAACCAGCCATGTACGTGCCCTCATGGTCAATTTTGCATGCTCAGATGTAGCAGTGGTGTTTTGCTGCAGTCCGACAGTGATGTGTACAGGTAGCTGTGAGGAGGCGCGTGACTTCTCACCTTGCATCTATTAGCTGACACTGTTCACTACTATTGATGGATGACGTCCGTGTACACATGTGATCTGTACATGGGCACATATGTCCAGGAGACACCTTGGTGTGTTCCACGCAAGGTATTCCTGCTGGCTTTTTGGCTGGCATGCATCTCCCATGTTGCTGAGGTGTTCACTGTGCCCCCATCCCCCTTACGTCCATGTTGCACATGTTGTGGGACTTGAGTCACAGGGTGCATCTCTGCATCAGGGTGGTTCATATTTGACCCCAAATGACACCCGCAATTCCATATTGGTCCCCAAATGACACCCACAATTCCATATTTGACCCCAAATGACACCCGAAATTTATATCTGACCCCAAATGAGACCCGAAATGTCATATTTGACCCCAAATGACACCCTGTTGTCTTTTTTTGAACACCAATGACAGCCATCATGTCATGTTATTGTACACATGTGATACGCTGATGAGTGGGATTACGTACTACATTTGACACCCTGAAATGGTATTTCGAATACGTGACACCCTAAACAGCCTCTCTGTACATAGGTGACATACCCACCATCTATATGCTAATTGTGAGATTGTTAGCACTTAATGTTGCACTTACACTTGTCAGAGTGATGTGCTAATGCAGAGGACTGACATGCACACAGGGAATGTGTGTTGCAATTAATTTATTTGCACATGCTGTTCATGTGGTCATTTTGTACTGTTCCATGATTGCTAAGGACAGTCACAATGTGACATGCTCATGCGAAGAAATTGCTAATGATTGTGTTCCTTCGAGCTATTCCTGCTGCAGCTGCAGTGGGGTGTGGTCCACCTGCCTCATCTTCCTCAATATCGTCCGGTGCATCTGGCACTTGGATCCATGGGGCATTGGTGTGTACACGTATGTTGTGCAATACACAACATGCAATGATCATCTTGCACACTATTTCCGGGCTGTACAGGAGTCTTCCACCTGTGATGTCCAGGCACCTGAAACGTGACTTTAACACGCCAAATGTGCACTCAACAAAGACCCTGGTGCATTTGTGGGCCACATTGTACTGCCTCTGGGCCGGGGTGTTCGCGGCTCGGAGGGGTGTCATCATCCACGGGCAGAGTGCATATCCTTGATCACCTGTGAGAGGTAAATGAGATTAGTGTAAATTGGTGGTTCAGCATGCTGTGTTGGCAGACTTACAAGTTTTGTGGTGTGTGATTTGTGCGACTTTGGGATTCATGTTTGCCATGTATTGCTTCTGGCTAATGTGCAGGATCAATGTGCATTACGTAGCCTCACAGCTGCTCGTCCCCCCCTGAGCCTATTTACTTGTGTGCGCTGCGCGGTTGCATCACTTGCACTCCTACGGCACACCATTGTCATGCCTGTCTGCGCATGTCCGCAAGCCTGACAACAACACTGTAATGTTAGCCGTTGAAGGTGGGCGGCCACCTGTGTGTAGGCCTATGGTAAGGATAGGGCGGACACAGATGTGGATTTCAGGCCTGGCTGAACTTGCGCTGCGATTGAGGCTAGGCCTTTGGCTTATGCTGCGGCAATGAGGATACACACACAACAGTTGGCATGTATGAGCCAAGACCCCGAGCGCTCCTTTATTTTTCCATTCGGGCGAGCCCGCCCTCCGGGTGCATGCTACTGTCATGTCATGTGGGTAACACGATCAAGCATAAAACGCTTTGGGTTCGAGTGGCGGCTCTCAAAGAGGGCTTGTCACTTACACATGTAATACATACTCTTGGCCATCAGCGCGTGGGACCACACGCTGTAGGCAACACTCTGGCTGACGAGGCAGCCAGAAATGCAGTAGCCTCTTGTTCAGTAGCAGCCGTCACAAGGTCTATGACAAAAGTCGATACCGACATACTGGCAGCCGTAGCGGCTACCAGAGACGGGACAAAATACCCACAGGGGTTTCCGTCCAAATATAAATACCAATTGTCCCCGGAACAAGTTCCGACAGTAACAATTCCTTCCGTTGGGGATCCGCTGATTCCCAACGAGGACCGCAGACATGCGTTGATCACAGCTGCACATGAGGGCATTGCTTCGGTGCACGCAGGTGTATCGGCAACGGTGTCCCTCTTGCAGCAACGTCCTGTTTCTGCCCCCGCATGGCATTGCTGATAGCTCTCTGTGCCCTTCTGTTCCCGCTATGAAAGCAAGCTTCAACCAATTAAGTAGGCTCAAAGCACTGTTATTCCAACATGAACTTGCCTTGACCTCGTCCCGTGAAACATTTGTGCTACAGGTGGCTCAGACATCAAGTGAAATACAATCCCTATTAAATATCAATCTCCCACTACATTTTGGGGAGTTGAAACACCAAATATTCAATGTTTCTGACACAGAAGGCCTTGCACCTTTTTTAAATTGGTGGGCTGAGGTCTTGTGTCCTTGTTTCAAACGATATTTGTTGTAATTCCGGCTTTTATTCATTCCATTTTTTCCAGCGCTTTTGGTGGCTTGCCGATGATCCTCTTGCTCGCTGGTGCTGTCCTGGTACTTGTTTTACTACTTCGTAATGGCTGCCCTTCATGTGGTACTCGATCATCCGGTCCAGCTGGAGCTGTACCGTAGCCGATTGCAGGAATTCCTTGGTTGCCTGCCTATGGCTGTTGTGGGTGCTGCCTACAATGTGACTTACAGATACGCATACTTTACATGCGTCCATCCAGTTTTTTGGTGCCGCGACTGTCCTTTTTCCTGGGCTTTTGATTTGTGCCTCTCAAACGCCATACGGCCTTGCCCCGATTACGACCTGTTGCTGTGGCCCCTATTGCGTCATGATCAATCATGTGCAACTGGTACCCGCATGCTGATGGCAGCCGTGAATGGAGTGCTGGCACAATGGGACATCTGTGAAGGGGTGTCGCGCCTGCTGCACCACAGCTACATTGAGTGCGATACAGGATGTAAGACCATGCTTTTTGAAGCTATGGATTATGATGAGCACGTATGCTCCTTCGAGTTGTTGAATTGGATGTTGTTCCTCCTTGTCTCTGAGGAGGGGGACCGTCTTTTGGAACACCTTGCCTTCCAAGGTTCAATGGATCTCATATGATTCCGATGATTAATGTTCAACAAGACATTTTAATTGTTTTTCTTCTTCTCGTATTTTACCACTAATCAACCTTATAATGATTTTGATTTTTTGGAACTTTGCCCCTGCTATGCTCAGTGCTTTGACTCTGCTTGCGACTTGGACCTTGTTTTTTCTATTCTTCTGCAACCTGGCCAGGGGAAGGGTGTCATGTGGATTTAAGGGACCCCGTTGGCATCTTTAGATTAGAATGGGTCCGGAGGCCATGATGCTGCTTTTGCACACAACACTACAGGCTTATTCTTATGCAAGAATGTTTTCGCTGGTCACCTGCGACCCGCTGGCTGCGCTGGTTCCCTGCTTGTTCCTGGAGTTTAGTCTGAACATCATGAGCAAGGTCAAACAACACCGTCCCTTGTTATTTTGATCTGGTCAGGCCCTAGCACATAGACAAAACATACCCTGCAGCTGCTGTTTGTGGGACACGCACCTTTTTTTATATTAGGAGAATGCATGTTACACGCAGACACACTTGAGGAGAGACTTTTCAAGAATGAAGAGCTGTATGGAGCTGTGATGTAGAGACACGATCTATGTCTTAGAGGTATGGAGTCTGCTATACAAACCCAGAGATCTTCTATGATATTATCTTAGTTTTCCCATCCATGGGGAGGGAGAGTAGGTTTTATAGTCCTGTCTCCAGAATCAATATACAATGATTTCTCCTTTTATAATGTATGGACTTGCTACAATGCTGACAATGTTTGTATTATGCATTCTGATTTTAGTAGTGGCTCGTATACTGCATTTTAGAGCACGTTAGTTAAAATAAACATTTTAAACTAACTCAGTGACTCTGTCAATCTCTTGTTGTGGATGAGTACGAGAGTCTGAGCGAAAGGGAATTACCTGTTACCACGATCCCTGAGTGATTAGGGGAGTGTTGTGTTCTGGGTTGTCTAAACGCCTGTTTCTCTATCTGTGTATAGGAGGGCAGGTGGGACACTATAGCTAGCCAGTCGTCAGCTTGAGGGTACTAAGGCTGTAGGAAGGCGTAGCCCCTATATACTGAAGTCCCGCATTGCTGTGCATAGTTTTTTTTTTTTTTTTTGCAAAGCAAAAGGATACCACAATACAATACAAACAAAATAACCAAAAAGAGTACAATACACAAAAATACAACCAATGCATAATCATAATCATACATATCCCTCCTCCAGCATCATCGGAATTTACGTGCATTAAGTTGTAAAAAAAAAAAAAAAATTCACTAAAAGCCCCCGTCCACCCTCAACAATCATCCGTATGCATATCAGAGCCACAAAGCGGTTGCTCATCTATTAACTTGCAGCCTCTCTGCTAACCACACCCCACCCTCCCAATAGTACCCAGTACAACACAGGTTACTCAGCCTCAGCTGCTTTGGACAAGAGATAGAGCCTCAATGGTCCCCAAATGTCCTTCGGCCTTGAGATGATAGGCAGACCCTCCGCATATGTCTCTAGGTTGTCCTTACAATAGACCAGGTCCCGTATCCAATGGTCGACCCTCGGCACGCGCCGACCTCCCCATGTGATTGCTACTCGCCGCGCAGCCATGAGCAGGGCCAGCCTCACGAATCTACCAATCTCACCCCTAACATGGGGCACACAGCATAAGAGACAGACCAGCGGAGTGCATTGTAATTCAATCGCAGCCATGTTCTTCACTGCGCACACCACATCCTCCCAAAATTCGGTCACCCTCCCACATCCCCAAGCAAGATGTAAAAAGTCAGCGTTTCCCTGACCACATCGCACACATGCATCCGACTCTCTCAATCCAAACCGCAGGAGGCGGGCAGGGGTGTGGTACACTTGGTGTAAATATTTAAAATGTATAATGCGTAGGTTTCCATTCATAACAAGAGTACCCGTCAAGTCGCACACATATGTCCAATCTTTCTCAGATATGGGCTCGGGAAGACAGGCACTCCATCGCTCCCAACTCCTATCAGGCGGACTCGGGCATCCTTCCCGTACCATCCTGTATAAGTGGGATAACAGTTTTTTGTTGGTGGGAGTAGTGAGCACGAACTGCAGGGACATCAGCGTGGGAGGCTCCAGGGGATAGGTATCATAGTGAGCCCTGATCGCATGCCTGAGTCTGTGCATAGCGAAACTAAACGACAGTGTTGGATTGCTGATATAGTGCAAGTCGTCTGTTGTGACAAAGGACCCTTCAGGGTAGAGATCCTGCATCCGCTGGAAGCCCGCCTCCCCAAGCAGTCGCATCGATGGGGCTTCATGAGTGACCGACAATGCTGCATGGTGCGCTATACACAGAGCCGGAGCATACAACGGCAGCTTGAGCGCAAGGCGCCCCATCTCCTGCCAGGCAGCCACAGTCGTGCTCACTGTGTTTATCTCCGTTTTTGGAATTCCTCGCGCCCTATGTGTGAACACGCTATGTAATGGTATTGGAGAAGCATCTCCTTCCTCCACCGCAACATGCGGTGTGTAGGCGTGAGGTCTCACCCAGTAAAATGCGTATTGTGCTTGTGCACAAAGATAATAGACATAAAAATCTGGCGCTCCAAAACCACCCTTACCGTAATCGCTGGTGAGCACCGACCATCGTACTCTAGCACTCTTGCCCCCCCAGACCAGCCGGAGCAGCGCACCTCGGAGCGTAGCAAAAAGTCTTTTCGACAGGAGAATAGGGATGTTAGTGAATAAGTACAGATACTGTGGTAGGACCACCATCTTAATAAGTGCGATACGATCCACCAAGGAGAGCGGCAGGCCCACCCATACATCCACCTGCTGTTCCAACCTGACCTGCGCCCTCCCATAATTCTCGCGCACCACCCTGTCCGGGTCTCTGTGGATCCAAACCCCTAGATATTTCACGGGATCCGCCGACCACATCAAGGGAAACTCCATAGCAGGCTGTGTCGTAGACTCCGTCAGTGGGATGATAATGGACTTATCCCAGTTCACCAGTAAGCCCGAAAGGCGACCAAAGCGCACGTATTCCCTCAGCAATTGTACTAGATACCTAGCTGGCTCTCGGACAAAAAGCACTATATCGTCCGCATAGAGCGAAATGGCGATCGGGCGATGGCTGAAATTCAGCGCCGTTTCCCTATGACGCTGCCTCATGACACACGCCAGGGGTTCAAGTATAAGAGCAAAAAGCAACGGGGACAACGGACAGCCCTGTGGAGTGCCCCGCCGGATAGCAAACGAGTCGGATGTCAACCCCCCAACGCGCACCCTTGCGGAGGGACCTGCATATAGCACCGCTATCCATCGTAAAAATAGAGGTGGGAAGCCCATGCGCCGTAGTATAAAAAACATGTAATTCCACTCAACCGAGTCAAAAGCTTTGGCCGCGTCCAGCATGACCGCCGCAGCCGACATGCTAGGCTCTAGGATGTGGAACATGGAGAAAATTGTCCGGAGGTTGTGTGAGGTAGATCTTTCAGGTATAAAACCCGATTGGTCGGGCAGCACCAGACACTGCATCAGTGGTTGCAGTCGGACCGCTAAAATCTTGGACAATACCTTAGCATCTATATTAATCAGTGACAATGGACGATAGGAGTCACATTGATCAGGAGGTTTGTCCTTTTTCAGTAGTGTAATGATTAACGCCTGCCGCAGCGAAGGGGGCAGCGACCCCGACTCATGGGCCTCAGCATACATCTCCAATAGATACGGAGCCAACAAGTCAGCATAGGCTTTATAAAATTCGGCCGTAAGGCCGTCGGGTCCCGGTGCCTTGCCATTAGAAAGGGCTAATATAGCGGTTTTGACTTCCTCGACAGTGACGGGTAGAGTAAGATAATCCCTTTGCGCTTCCGAGAGCCAGGCACATGCTACATCCGCCAAGTACCCCTCGAGTTCAGCTGCGGACGCCTCCCCCTTGGACTCGTACAGCTCAGCATAAAAGTTGCGGAATTGCTTGGTAATGGCAAGGGGGTGATAGTGCTCCCCCCCGTTGGAGTCCGTGATCTTATCGATCGGGGGCTGTTCCATACTACTCCTGATCTTGTTAGCGAGAACGTGGCCAGGCCTCCCGCCTTCTCCATATCTACGCGCTGTATGTCTGCGTGAGAGGTACCGCACCTCCGTGTCAGCCTGAGTGTCGTACTCGAGAATCAACTCATGTACACGAGCCAGGGTTTCAGCCGATGGGGTCGCCTCGTAATCACGTTCCAGCACCCGAAGAGCAGCCTCCGTCCGCCCCAGCCGCTTCCGAATATCTCTCAATATACCCGCCGCAGTACTAATGCACACCCCCCTGATCGTGGCCTTAAAGGCTTCCCACAACGTGGAGGCGGTGTCCACAGTGCCTTTGTTAAATTCAAAATATTCTTCAATTGCTTTTCGTACCGTGGTCTCATATACCGGATCCAGTAGTGCCTCCGATCGGAACCGCCACGTAAAGGGGCGGCGCATGGCCGTCGGGATCTGTAGGTCTAACTGAACCGGGTTGTGGTCCGATAGGGTCCGCGGCAGATGCTCAATCCCCAGTACCCAGTTAGTCGCGTCCCCCCCCCCAGTAACCAATAATCAAGGCGTGACCAGGTATTGTGCAAAGGCGTCGCATGGGTCCCCTCCCGCACCGCGGCATTGCGCACCCTCCAGATATCACTCAAACCAAATTCTGTCACAGCACTCCGCACACATCGGGCCACTCTGGGAGTTCGGTGCGATAGTGGATTAGACTTATCCATCTCAGGGTTCAGGTAGGTATTCAAATCGCCCCCCCACAAGATACTTGCCTCAGGCCAGGCCCTCAATTTAACATACATCTGCAGGAAGCACTCCGGGTCGTCAGCAATAGGTCCGTACATATTGATGATAGTGACTAGTGATCCCCCCAGCGTCCCCTGCACCATCGCACACCGTCCCCCGTCATCAGTATGAGTGCGGGCAACCACGAAGGGCACTCCCCTCTTGACCAGTATTATCGTGCCTCTGGCATAGGAAGAGAAGGACGACGCCAACCTAAACCCCGCCCACCGCCCTGCCACATTGCGTGCCGAGTGATCAGTGAGGTGTGTCTCCTGTAATAAGGCAACATGGATATCATGCCGGGTCAAATAGGCCAGAACCTGTCGTGTTTTCCTGGGAGAGTTGAGGCCCCGTATGTTCCAGGTCAACAACCGGTAACGCTCACCCATAGTCAAACTGTGAGTGTATAGTCCACCAGACATACTGCGCAACCAGCCGCAGAAGGGCAGGGCCAGCAGCACACGCAATCAGTAAACCGCAATCATCCGCTCTCGCTCCAACCAACATCAGGGCATAACTTAGGCAAAAATAATAAAACACATATCCCCAACTATGTACCCCCTTCCCCCCACCCACTCCAACCTCCCAATTAGGTCGAGAACAATACCACCTTCCCTCCCACACATTAATCCCTGCACACATATTTACTCAACAACGGGGATCTCCCGCTGGGGAAGAGGAGACGGCAGCAAACAGTCCCACCTTAGTGAGACGTGCCGGTCTTCAATTATGTGACGCACCCATGTGCCTTAATCTAATAACGTGGTCACCGACCACTTCAGTATACCTGAACAGTGGCATACAACTACATAAACACACATATTAACAATAGGCGGGATTCAATCATGGTGCGAATCACCCCCTCTTTGCAGAAGCAGTCCGACAAATGCCTCCAGTCCCTTGTTTTCTGAGCTGTCTCGGTACATGCCATCAACTCTCAAGAGGAGTCGCTAATCTGTATCATCCAGCGTCGAGGAGGCGGTAGGGTCCCCCACCTCACGTTGTCGGTGTCCCGTCTTGCAAATGTGTTTGGAGAACTTTAGAGCAGCGCGTGAGTCCGTGAAAAAATGCGCCTGACCCTCATGAGTAATTTTGAGTTTGGCCGGGTACAGCATGGCGTATGGCACCGCTGCCGTCTGCAGCAGCTTCTTGACCAGCACGAATTCTCTCCGCGCCGCCTGCACCGTTGGTGTATAGTCCGGGAAAAAGGACAGTGTGTCCCCCTTGTAGGTGATAGGGGCCTTGACCCTGGCCTCCCTCAGGATAGCGTCTCTGTCTGCATAGTTTAACAGGCGGGCGATAATCGGGCGGGCCGGCGCTCCCGGTTTAGGCCTAGGGCCGAGCGATCGGTGCGCCCTCTCCACAATCATGACCGTGGATAGTACTGGCCCGAATAGGTCTCGCAGCAGACCATCAATGAATGGTTCCATTCTAGCAATGGGAGTGGATTCCGACAGGCCTAGTATGCGGAGGTTATTGCGCCTCGAGCGCGCCTCCAAATACTCATTTTTGGCTTTGATAACCTCCAGGATCTTTTCCATGTGCAATATTTGAGTCCGAGATTCCGCCTGCGAATCGTGCGTGTCTGATAGCCTGTTTTCAAGGACATCTAGCCTGTGCTCATGTTTCTCCACTTTCTTTTTAACAACATTAAGGCCAGCTGCCATCGCATCTATTTTACTGTCAATAGATTTCATCCTGGTCCGCAATTCGAGTAGTATGGTCCGGGTGTCGTCTGCCGGCTCTTCCACGGATCCAGTGGCCCCCTGTGACTCAGGGTGGTCTCCCATGGCTTCACTCGCTCGTGTGTTGCGCTTGTTGTCAAACTGGAGCTTCGGCTGCTTAGGGTCAGTCTTTCCCATAGTGCCAGCTACCACAAAGCAGATCAGTATGTGCTGTACTCCGCCTCAACAAAGCCAAAGCCTCCCAAGCCACCGGGGTCGCACCCACTCGCCCCAAGGGCACAACTTTACACCATGGGCCGGCGTGAGCAGCACCACCAGGGGAAGGCCGCCCTCCGCAGCAGCACCGGTCCACCGCCAGGGACCACCACCGCAGCACCTCCGTCTCCACTATGCCGCCCTGGTCGTCACACTGGCGCTGAGGAGTATGCAGAGTCCCCCACCCCGCAGCCCGGAATCACCTGCGACGCCCTAGGCAGCCCACACTGGTAGACCTGGGCCAGCACCAAGGCAGCGCCACCGATGTCCCCGCGCCCCAGGAGGCGAGCCCCCGTGATCCCCGCCTAAGCAAGTAGAGGTAGCCCCGCGCCTCCGCGCCCGATGCAGGTCGCCCGCATAGGCCTCCCCGAGCACCACCATGCAAGGTAGCAGGAGCGCCGAGAACACCCCGCAGGCCAAGCCACAATCCGGCCCGAGCGCAGCGCCCGCTCCACTCATTGCAGTCAAAGTGCGAACCTCTGCAGGATCCAGCCGGGCACCGCTCACTTCGCGTCATTCTCAGGGCTCCAGATGTCAAGGCTCCAAGGGCTCACGGAGTCCCAGTCGTCGCCTCGGTGCAGCTGTCTCGCCCTCTCCGCTAGATATCGTCACTGGGGTCGCCGCACACCGCTCACCGCGATGGACCCTCGGGTGCATGCGCGGCGTCGCGTCCCAGTCAGCGGTGAAGCCTCCCGGCTCCGGGGACTCGAGTAGGCGCCATTTTCCCGACGAGCGGGCTCGACCAAACCCTACCGATACTGCCGGTATCGCCGCCTCGATAGGGCCAGAAGGACTCTCGATCTCGTCCCGCTGTGTGCGGTTCTATTGCAGTTGTCGTTTCGGCATCTCGGGTGATCTTGAAGGATGGTATTAGTCAATCTTTCAGGTCCGGCGTGCGGAGCTCCCTCAAGAGGCAGCCATTCCGCTTCGCGCCGTAACCACGCCCCCATTGCTGTGCATAGTTCTGTGTATGTGCAGAATCCCTACAACACTACATTGCAACATTGTCGATTAAGGGCCGGGTGGCGCCAACACCACAACAGAGACACACGCCATAGTCACTTTTGTGGCCAGCCCGGAACTGAACCACGCCCAGAGCCCCGGGCAATTTCTTCACACTCCTACGCTGGACTGGCGGACGCCGGCCCAGCCCACTACGCTTACGCTTACAGGGGGGGCGACATAGCTACATGTCCAAGGTCTTCCCCACTGCCTGAGATAACATGGTTGCGTCCACTGTCCACAACACTGCAAACACCAGCAGTATATGTCCACATGGACATGTCTGTGCTCTGCATACTCAAGACTGTCCAGCACATCACCGCCACACTTGACATTGTGTACATTCTTATTCATGGGTCCATTGCCTCCTTCGCACATTCTTGTTCCCACCTCTCCCCACATTCTGCAATTGTGTGTACATTCTTATTCATGGGTCCATTGCCTCCTTCGCACATTCTTGTTCCCACCTCTCCCCACATTCTGCAATTGTGTGGCAGAGGGGCTATGCCTTTGTGGATGGTTTGTCTACATGTCTGGCCCCTGTTACCACAGTTCCTTGTGTTGTCGTGTCTGGTAGGTGGGCATGTTGGTTGGCATGTTGTATGTGATATTGTTACGTGCGCATTCCCACAGTTGTGAGTTGTATGATTGTGGAGTTGAGGTGTGTGGTGTGTTCCGTTGGTACTTACCAACGAGCAGTGCATTTCCATAGGTGCCATCCTGAAAGCGCTGGTTGATGATGGACTGTCGGAAGATGTAGGAATCATGCACACTGCCTGGGAAGTTGGCGACGACATTGGTGAACAGTCCCCGGTGGTCCACTTTTGCCTGCACATTGATGGAATGTGTGTGCTTTCTGTTGCGGTAATTGTGTGCAGTGTCGGCAGGGGGCACAAGTAGGACATGTGTGCAGTCAATTGCCCCCAACACGTGCGGGAAGCCAGCTATGGCGTAGAAGCCTTGCTTGGTCTTCAGCTGTTCCTGCGCAGTGTGGGGGAAGTGAAGGTGCTGGGGTATGAAGCTGATGATGGCATCCAAGACAGGTGTGATGAACTTTGATAGGGCTGGCTGTGAGACTCCTCCGACTCTGGCAGTTGTTGGTTGGAAGGTACCAGAGGCCAACAAGTGCAGCACAGCCAGCAGCTTTGTCTGCGGAGGGATGTTGGTTGTCCGCTGTGTTGGTACCGTCAGCCTGTGGGCAATGTGGCTCAGGATGCGGAGGATGGTTGTCCTTTTGAGCCTGTAGTGGGCAATGACATCCTCTGGCGTTAAGTCTCTGAGGCTGGTGCATTTTCGGAAGGTCCGCTGTCTTGTTCTGCGCTGCCTCGGTGGTAGTCCGGGGGGGTGGTCCTGGGTGCGGGGGTGGTCCTGGGGGTGGTGGTGGTGGGTCTTGTGGCCCTCTTGGGTCTTCAAGCTGCATGATTAGTAGCTCCATGGCATCTGTTGGTCTTCAGATGTGGCTCTGGGCTGGGCTCCCTTTCTACTGCAGGTATTCGTCCTACTTAAGAGGCAGAAAAAATCAGGTTTTAAGTCCCTGCTGCTAACGTGCCTTATCGCCTGTTTTGGGGCCACATCGCCGATCTGGCTTATTGTTGAGAATATTGCGAAGTGGTGTTTTCGTGAGTTTTTGCCCGGGAACGCCTACTCTGCATATCATTAGCGTTAGTTGTCGCTGTCAGCCTTGGCGATGTTTTTAGCGGCAGCTATCGCAGGAAAACTGACGATGTCGGCTGTTAGCGCAGGCTTGTGAATAGGGCGATAAATCTATCGCCACTTTCGTGGCGGTAAATTGCCGCTAAATCGGCGATGTGTCCTTGAGAATATGCCCCTTTATGTTCACAAATCTCAGCACTCCATACCAGATTCTGGAAATATTCACCTCAGATACATTTTCTTCTAGTAAATCTAACTGGCACTCATTCACGTGGTCACCTGTTAGCTGGGAAACATGGCCTGGACCCGGTGCTCTTTTACCAATAGTGAACTCCCGCACAGTGCTTAATTTATATAAAAGAATAAATCATGGCATGAAGGTGTCCTCAAAAGTCTGGGAAACCTGAATGTCACTGCTGAATGTAGGGGATGCTGAATAACAAAGCTGTGTAGCATTGATTCCACCTCATACCTCTTTCATCTACCCCCATACACTCCCTCCCAATGTATCTCAAATTTCAAGCTGCTTTTTCATCCATGGACTCTCCCTTCGTCACTGTTTTTCCGTCTTTCTCTTCCTCTTCCTTACCCTCTTCTCTGGCTTTCTCTCTCTTGTTCCGGGTCAAGTTCTGACTGTTAAACATGTTCCAGTGTCGAATGCTCTGGGCCCCGCTTGTAAGCACCCGCTCAAACTAAGCACTGCTCCTGCCTCTAAAGCTGTACGGGATGAATGGGCTGAAGCTGAAGCGAACGGATGGACTCTGTTGGACTTGGCCCTTTTGGCTAAAGTTCCCTAAACTTTTTGCTTTTCCCCTAGACCCCTTTTCTGACATAGTGTTGCCAACTTAGATGCTTTGGGCCTTTGCCACTGCTGATCAGTGTCAAAGTGCAAGTGCTCCCTGTGTGAAGTGTAATGGTAATTGGTTGTCCATGATTGGTATGTTTGCCTTACTAGTAAAATCCCTAGTAAAGTGCACTATGTGTGCCAGGGCTAGTAATGCAAATGCTACTAGTGGGCCTGCAGCACGAATTGTGCCACCCACACAAGTAGCCTTAAAAAGGGAACTCAGGCCTGCCATTGCAGTGCCTGCGCGCAGTTTGTTAAACTGCCATGTTGTTCTGACAAGTGCACCCACTTGCCAGACCTTACCCTTCCCTTTCTATGCACATCAGACACCCCAATGGTAGGTCCATAGTACCCCCTGGGCAGGGTGCAGTGCATGTGAAAGGTAGGACATGTACTAAGGTGTGTACCATGTCCTGACAGTGAAATAATCTCCATTTCGTTTTTCACTGTTGAAAGGCCATCTTGCCCATAGGACAGAATGGGGAGGCTGTGTAATATGTTTTCCAGCCTATCTTCCCAAAGGCTTAAGATGGAGAGGTGAAGTTTAGTATGCCTGAACTCACAATGTAATAACACATCTTTTTTATAAAGATGGTTTTTGCATTGTGTGTTTAGAAAGCCACTCTTTTAGAAGTGGCTGGGTTTTTGTGCTCTAACATTTCTGTGTGTCTCTGCCTGGTTGTGGATTGACTGTCTGGATTTGAAAGTGATAGGATCTGGGGAATGTCTTGACCCAGGGGAGGAGGTGAGACAGCAACAGGCTGACCTGCATCTGGAGTGTATGGGGAGGAGTAGCCCCTAGAGGTGAAGAGGCGTGGGCTGCAGCCATAAACCAATGGCTCCGGCCCCTGCTGAGTGATTGAGGATCCAGACCCCCACTATCAAAGGAATAAAGTGTCACTGGCAGGGAGGCATCCAGAACTGGTTTGAACAGGGGTCAGTGCCCCCTGAACACAACGACTTCAAAGGCATTGAGGGGTTTAACTATGAGAGCTGAAGCCCCTGAACTTTGGAGAATGGCTTGATCAAGATTGAACAAGACTGGAGCTACTTCGTGGTCAAGAGGAACCTTTGCCAAGGAAGGATCAACTGAAGAGACTGAAGGAAAGGACTGACCCTTGCTGTGTGTTCTGGGGCTGGCCTGCAGTTTGCTGTTTTAACCAAGGAAAGGCTAAAGGAACTTTGCTGTGTGCTGTGTCCCCCTGCTTGAAAGGACTTTGGTGTGCTGTGTCCTGAAGTAACTTATCCCCAAGGGCCCGAGGTGAGCTGGCTCCCTGTTGCGGAAACTCAGGAACACAAAAGTTTCCAGGAGAGTCTCAGCGACGCTGTGTGCGTGTGCTTGTTGCAGCCTGAGACCCTCGTAAGAAGTGCCCTGTGATCGTGGGCACCTGGAGTCCAAGCGAGGATCAGCGATGCTGTGTGCGTGTGCTTTTTGCAGCCTGAGCCCTTCGTGAGGATCGTCCTGTTATTGTGTGCACCGGAATCCAAGTGAGTCTCAACGATGCTGTGTGCGTGTGCTTTGTGCAGCGTGAGACCTTCGTGAGGATTGCCTTGTTATCGTGCACCGGAATACAAGTGAGTCTCAGCGACGCTGTGTGCGTGTGCTTTGTGCAGCCTGAGACCTTCGTGAGGATTGCCTTGTTATCGTGCACCGGAGTCCAAGTGAGTCTCAACAACGCTGTGTGCGTGTGCTTTGTGCAGCGTGAGACCTTCATGAGGATTGCCTTGTTATCGTGCACCCGGAGTTAAAGTGAGTCTCAGCGACGCTGTGTGCGTGTTCTTCGTGCAGCCTGAGACCTTCGTGAGGAGTGCCCGGTGATCGTGCATCCGAAGCTCCAGGGAGTCTCAGCGACGCTGTGTGCGTGTGCCCTGTGGCAGCCTGAGACCTTCGTAGCAGTAGCGGCCCGGACCGGCAGCCCCGGAAGAGCTGAGCCGCCGGCCCGAGCCCGCCGTTGCCAATTCACAAAGATTGCATCTGAGGCCCAAGTCGCTGGAAGAGGAGAGGAGAGTGGGTTCGCGCCCCCCAGATAACGTGTGTCGATGCTTGGGGCGGGGTGCGGGCTCGGAGGGAGACGCTCTCGGCCTCTCTCTCATTTCGGCAGCGCGAGCCTCTGCTTCGGCTCGTATCGCAGCCCGTACTGGCCAAGGGAGTGGCAGTACCGGGGCCGGAGCGCGGTGCTGCACTTTTTGTTATTCCATACCCGTGTTGGGGGCAACCGTTGACGGAGTACCTGATTGTCGTATTACACATTCCATCATTTCTGCATAACGAACTACCTGACTAGTGTATTACGCATTGCATTATTCCTGCATAACGAACTACCGGATTAGTGTATTACGCATTGCATTATTCCTGCATAACGAACTACCTGATTGTCGTATGACGCATTGCATTGTTTCTGCATAACGAATTACCTGATTGTCGTATGACGTATTGCATTGTTTCTGCATAACGAATTACCTGATTGTCGTATGACGTATTGCATTGTTTCTGCATAACGAATCACCTGATTGTCGTAGGACGTATTGCATTGTTTCTGCATACCGAATTACCTGATTGTTGCGTTACGCATTGCATTCTTTTCCATTGCAGGGTGCCTGATTGTTGCGTTATGCAGCGCATTGTTTTTCCATTGTAAAGTGCCTGATTTTAGCATTACGAACTGCATAATATCGTATTAGGACTACAGTGGACTGTTTGGAAGTGCTCATTAATATCGTCAGAGCTTACAAGGGCTGGCTGGCCTAACAACCAGCCAGGAGGAATATTACACATACTCATATGTTGGATTTATATCGTGTGGTCTTATCGTATATCTTTCTATATAAACTTTATACTCGTTTTTATAAAACTCGTGTGGAGTCCATTTGTGGTGTCATCATTGGGTTGCTGTGAGCGTGATTGCAAATACTTTACACATTTGCCTTGAAGATAAGCCTGGCTGCTCGTGCCAAGCTACCAAGGGGGTGAGCGGGGGCTATCTCAGAAGGTGTCCTTCCTTTCCCTGACGTGGAAACGCGGGTCCCTATTTGGCCTAAGGTACCTACCTCAGCCAACCAGGGATCCCGGGTCTAACAGACTCTGTGCGCGTGATCAATGTATCAGAAGAAACTGCTGTGCTGAAGGCATTGATTATCTTTTCTCACATAAAAGCGAAAAGGTATAATCTGCTCCCTATGAATAAAATAGCAGATGTGCAAGAATAAAGGCCCATTTGTGCTTCGTTATTAAAGGAATCAGAAGGTATATGTGTTGTGTTTCCAGGTGCAGAACTCTAGAATGGTGTCACTTAAGAGCATTTGATCAGAGATGTTCTAAGGAATGGACAGAGTAGGGATTTTCCTATGTCCCCCACCTTCCAAGGGGCCTCCTGGTAAAATAAGTGGTACAGTCGAAATTCCTGCCAAAATACCCTGAGCTCATGAAAACGGGCCTCTTTTTCAATTTCACAGTTGAGTATGACTAACAAAAACTGTGTGCATGTCTGACCTCCCCAGCCTTGCCCCACTCACTCTCAGGCAGTAGGTGGCAATTACATTTAAAAATAAATTTTCGGTGTCACTTCTCTCTCCTTGGTTTACCTCACAACTTCAACCCCCCCCCTCTTTACCTCTGTCTTTGCATCTGTATGTATACACATCCTCTCTCTCAATCTCACCTCATATTTGTCTACCTCACCTCTCTCTCTCTCTCTCTCTCTCAATATTTGTAATATACACTGCTGTGCTTCACATCCTATGACCTTGCCTCTCTATCACTCGCTGTGCCTACCTCTGTATTGATCACTCTAGGCCCCCTTTCTCTACCTCACCCCTCTGTACCTGACTGTTCTTTTAGTAGCTGACCTCTCTGTAGCTCTCCTCAATGTTCTTCACGTCTCGCACAACCTCATCTCTGTCATTACCTCACCGCAATATTTCTCTCTCCATGTTTCTACTACCTTGCCACTCTCTCACCATCTCTCTACTTCATCAGTCCTTTTCACTTCTCTCCTCATTTCTCCTTCAAACTCATTCCTTCTTCACTACCTCACCTCTCTCTACAAGACCGATCTTCCTCACAATATCTAACCTCTCAAGTTCCCCTTCCCTCTCAAGTTCCTTCACAACGTCATCTTTCCACCACCCCTTTCTTTCTACCTCCGTTCCATTTCCTTGACTTCTCTAAACATTTGAATTCTTTTTGGATTCCTCTATTTCTCTATACCTACCTGTTTTCTTTATGACTACCTGTTTTCTTTACCTCATTTGCTCTATCATAAACTTTCTTCTCTTTCACACACAAACACATCTTTCTCCGGGGACCTTCTTCTCCATTTCAAATCACCCCTTTTACCTCAAGTATCTCTTTCTGCCTCTTTCTTTTTGACCTCTCTATCTCGCATCTCTTCCTCTATTTCATAATTGTCTCTATATCTTTCTCTATTTAATGTATTCTATCAATTTCCTCTATCCACTCTACAGAACTTTGATCTTTCTACTCTTCTCCCCTCTCACTAAGTTTCTTTCTTCCCCACTACTCTCTTTACCTGGCCCATTTTACTATTCCTCTCCTCTTTTTCCTCTATCACTATCTCTTGCAACCCTTTGTTTTTCCTCAAATCTTTCATCCTCATCTGGTTTCCTCTACAGTTTGCTGCTTTTAACTCTCTCTAATTTACCTTGTTTTCTACATTATTTCTCTATCTACTCATCCTTTAGGATACTGTACTCCTCTGCCTTTCTCTACATTTCCTTCTCCCTATCTTTACCTCACTCTGCAACCTCACCTATTTCTCTACATCACTTTATCATGCTTCTAGATGCCTCATTGTTATCTATTTAACATACTTATCTGCCTACTTCACATACCTGTATACATCATCTTTAATTCTACTCTTCTCACTTTGTTTCAAGTCTGACAATACTTTACTCTTTTTTATTTTTTAGAGTTTAATATAGCACGAACTAGACCCGAAGATATTGGGTATCAAAGCGCTTTACATGAGCACCAGTTTCGTTACAAAAGGACACCATTTTATTTTTTGTGAGGCACAGGGAGATTAAGTGATTTGCCCTGAATCACAGGATGTTGAGCGTCCTTCAGAGTGCTTTACAGGAGAACCAGTTTCGTTACAAATGCACTCTTTTTTTTGTAAGGCACAGGGAGATTAAGTGATTTGCCCCGAATCACAGGATGTTGAGCGTCCTTGCCGAGACTCGAACCGGTTCCCCAGCTTAGAGGTCGACCGCTCTAGCCGTAAGGCTACATCCTCGCCCCTAATGTCTCGTATGTCTCTGTCCTCTCCTGTATCCTGCTCCATCCAATTTCTCTTACTCAGCAGGATCACAACTAGCTGCCTATTCTGAGAAATGCACATACATGAAGAGGAGAAGAGGGACAGGGCAGGTCAAGAGAAACTAGAAGAAGATTATATGATTTAACCAGGGGAATAGTGAAATTCATCAGAGCAGCACTTCGATTTTTACTGTTGCAGCAAAACTGCCAGTAGTGAAGGGGATACCTTTGTATATACAATTCCCAGCAACTAAAGCTACAATTTCAGCACTGTGTGCATATGTCTTTTTTTAATATTATGCAGTTGCCCACTAAACATCTAAGAAGTCCCTATTGTCATGTTTTTCCTACAATGGGAGTAGCAAGCTGGTTGAATCCCACATAAAATGTTCTTATACGTAAATCTAAATCCAAGGTTAAAAATAAATGGCTTTATTAGTGCCTGTTTGTTCAAGCTTTTATTTGTTACCATTTGCCTGGCTGCGTGACATTTCTGCATTGTTTACGTACCCCTGTTTTTGAAGGTTTAATATATCATTGTATGTATGAATGTATGCAAATGGTATTTATATAGCATAAATCTAGCCAAAAGGCTACGGAACCTTGTACATTGTCAAAGACAACCTTAATGTCGATGAGTATCTGGTGAGGAAGCTAGGCTGTGGACGGTTAATGCATTTTAATGAAGTGTTCTTTGAAGAGGTGAGTCTTCCACTCTTTCCTAAATTATAGCAGCATTGGGGTGCTCCTTATGGGTATGGAGTTGATGTTCCATAATATGCGTGCATAGACTGAAAAGACCTGCTGTCTTGTTTTTTCTTTTCACACACCTTAGTCTGCTCTCTGATGGTGTCATTGCTGCCAGTGTGCCGAGAACAACTAGACATGGCGGACTTACCTGCAAGATAAGGGGGGTGGGTGCTGTTTGTGATGGCTTTGTAAATGATGCAGCTGGTTTTGAAGATGGTGTGGCCCAACAAGGGGAGCCAACGGTGTTTCTGCAGGCCGGGGGTGATATGGTCATATTTCTTCAGGCCCTGGATGAGACGTGCTGCAGCATGAAGAATGTCCCTAATGAATGCCAGTGCAGAGTCTGGAAGGCCAAGGAGCAGGACGTTACCACCATCCAGATGCGAGAATATGAGGGCTTGAACAATAGTTCTGAAGTCACGTCCTCGAAGAGAGCTGGTACCAGGTTATCTTTGCTTTTTTGCAGTGTGTTCCTTGAGGATCAGATTAGTGTCCAGGGTGAATCCAAGTGATCTGGCTTTCGGTGAAAGTTGGGGTTCAAAGTCATAAAGGTTCATGTCATTGAGCCAGGTTTCTACTGTACCTTCCGTGTTGTTCGTGGGAAATAACAGGAATTCTGTCTAAGTTGGTTTGAGCTTCAGGTAGGTGCTGGACATCCAGGTCTGGTTGATGTGTAATAAATGTTTAAGGCGTTGGATATATTTAATATTGTTTTGCATCATGAGGGCTTGAAAGAGTCATAAAGTGTTAATAAATTCAAAGGTGATCCAATCAGGCGTACCCAAAATATATCTTTCCCAGAGTCCCACAAATCCTTCTGCTTGTGGCTACTCACTATTAAGTTATTATTAGGTCAAATATAGTCCCTGTAGCACCTTACTTTTTTTGAGGGAAACACAGGATGCCAGCTTTAAATAGCACTCTGAGTCATACTTGGAAAGCATTCCCTATTCCATTAAAGTTAGCACACTCCATGTGCATGAGCTCTGATCCAGGAATGACCTTGGATGACGGATGCCTCTGTTTTACTCCTATCCTTTCACCAGACCGAATATTGTGTCAATGTGACTGAATGACTTTATACTCTGTGCATCAAATTATAAAAATGCAAATAATGAAGCAATCTTATGGTGTTCTGGCAAGAACAGTGCAAATTGCATGTCTTCACTTTCTTCTCTCAAATACACAACTAGTCATATCATGAAAAGTTGCAATGGTTCAGAGCATAAGATATTGAGGCCCAGATTTATGCTTATGTCACACAATGCAATGCAGGAAGGCAACTTGCTGCGCTGCGTTGGGTGATAGGTAGAGGGCATGAATGCGCCATATCTATCAAGATATTCGGCATTCCTGTTCTCTACTTTCACTGATTTGCTCAGTGCACCAGCGCAGGCAATCTTGTGCCTTGGTGCAAGGATGCCTGCGTTATGGACATGATTGTATTTGTGCAAAAAGAGGCACCTTCCTGCATATAATGTTGAGACAACAGAGTTGGATAGCAGAGAGCAGTGATGCCTCTTGCCATCTCGAGGTCTGCTGCCTGCAGCTCATGCACAAATTATGAGAAATTCTGAGTTGTGTGTTTGGGCTTTAGACATTGCAATGTCTTAAAAACAAGTGCTTAGCTCTGGGGAGCGACACTGCCAGTGCTGGTGGTATGGCCATCTTGGCAAGGTTGTAGGTCTAAAAAAAGCAGCACATTTTAATTTTAATGTGCACTAATGGCTTTCTTGCATTTCTTTTGGCTTCTTCCATCCGGTGATGTGTGGCAGATCCTGTCTCTAATTTCCACTTCTGAATTCTCCAGGGACAAACTTTGCTATCTCCTACTTTAAGCTTATGTATAGTAGTGAAATCCATGACAATAACTTTCCTGTCCTATGTGCTACACTTACTCTGCCTCACTGTCTTCGCCGAACTAGGGGGCATATTATCAAGGAGTTGCGATATTTATCGCTAACCGAGCTTAGCGCGTTTTTTTTAACGCCGCCTATCGCTGGAAATTATCGCTGAGATAACACCCTATTAGTAAGGTTTATCTCCATAGCGATAATATTTCCAGCGATAGCGGCAAAATGCGAGAATATCGCTGGAAAACCAGCGATATTCTCGCATTAACGCTATGGTGGATTTAGCCTGACAATCCACCCCCCATGCTACAAACAGGTAAGTCACCCTCAGTAGCAGGTGTAAAAATCTAGCGATAAACGCGCTTAGCGCGATTTATTTTATCGCTTCGCCTGCCTTGCTAATAGGGGGTAGTTGTGTTAGCGACTGTTTTGAGTCGCTTTTAGTAGGGAACGCCTACCTTGCATGTCATTAGCGATAATTATCGCTGGCATGCAAGGCGATGTAAAAACCGGCCGCTATCGCCTGAAAGCTGTCGCTAACGCCTGTTAGCGACAGCTTGCTGATAGGGCGATAAAAATATCACCGCTTTAGCGGCAAAAAGTACCGCTAAAGCGGCGATAAAGCCCTTGATAATATGCCCCTAGGTTCAAAAACTGGTCTCTGTGATTCTGGACTAATCTATCTGTGCCTAAAAAATAATAATAATAAGTGTAACTCTGGTTACTTAAGTGTTCTCATGACCTTTGCAGTGCTTAATTTGAGGGGTGGCTGTCGGTTGTCCCACTTTAACTCATTTTTGGAGACTGACATTTATTTTTACTCATCGGAGATGTTCAGAGAACAAGAAAAGTAAAAACACACAAAAGTATAAGAGAAAAACGGAAAACCCATCTCAAAGGAAGAAAGCAGGGAATCTTCAAAAATGCAATAAAGGGGCAGGGAGTGTCCGGCAATGGATTAAAGAGGCAAGAAGTGTATTTAAGAGTACGCAGCCTTGCTATTTGGCAGGCCAGCATTTAACAGTGTTGTTTGAGGGCTTCTAAGCAGAGCTTTGGGTACCAGCACTCATTTTTTCCCAAATTAAGCACTGTCCTTGGCCCAAGTTTGTGCTATATAAAAAATATACTGTGAAACAAAATGATAGTGTTATTGACAATTGCACTTTTTATTTTAGCTTTGTGAATGACAAGATGTGAAAAAGTCCCATTCACTGCATAACCAAAGTTGGCAAATACTGCTTCGACAAAACCTGTAATCATGACACCGCTTTTATTACTTGTGGGCTTCTTTGTGCTACCTCCTGCTGCAGGGACTGCGCCAAAGATGCAATGTAGCTATGAGCAAATAGTGGATTCATATACTATGATGAGCTACTCCAGGGAAGGCGACCTGATCATTGGAGTTGTCCTGCATATTAAAAGCTCTACTATGACGGAAGCCCCATCCTACACTGATCACCCTGCACTAACACCCTGTGAATCGTAAGTATTCTTTTCTAACAATGTGCCTGGAGGGAGTCTGGGGATCATATGACCAATGTTAGACCTGTCAGCCTTAGGGCGGTCTTCCCCCAAATGTTTTACCTGCTTGCCTCCAATTTTGCTGAATTTGTTTTTGTTGGCCTTTGGAATCTGTGCACTTTATCACTGCTAACCTGTGCTGAAATGCTTGTGCTTACTCCCCTTGAAATGGTTTGATTGGCATATACCTAATTGTCAGGAGCAGCTTCTCCGCTAAGGTGGAGGAGCGTTGCCCCACTGCTCTCAAAGCATTGCAACAAGGAAAAATAAAAAGATAATAACACAATGTTAATATCATTTTATTTTTCTGCACAGAACCAAGTTAGGGTGGGGCAGGGCTGGGCTGGTTCACAGGAGGAGGAGTGGAATGGGCACTACTAAGTGCGTATGACGTGTTAGCCGTCTTGGGCCAGCAAACCCTCAGGCGCACTTAGCATTTCTCCACCCAGCTGTGTTGCACAGCTGGGTGGAGAACTATCCCAAAGCTCCCAGGCACTGCCTGAGCGGGCAAACAGTCCACTCAGACCAATCACAATGCTGCTGTCATGCTTGTGACAGCAGTGTCATGATTGGATTAGGGGAGCCCAGGAGAGGAGAGGAGGCAGCTGTAACCAGGTACGTGATTTTTTTTACAACCCCACAACCCCTCCCACCCTCTTCACCACCCCCTTTCCTTGCCAGCCGTCACTGCCAAATGATATATTTAATTTACTTGTACGTCTCTTGAAGAGTTGTATACCATGTACCCAGGGCCTGTAAATTAAGTGCTACGAGTGGGCCTGCAGCACTTATTGCACTACCCACTTAAGTAGCACTCTAAAACATGTCCCAGGCATGCCATAGCAGCCTGAAGGCAGTGCTACACTGCTATGTCGACTAGGCATTTAAAACCCCTTGTCAAGCCATAAACTCCCCTTTTTATCGCATACAAGTCACTCCGAAGGTAGGCCCTAGGTAGCCCTTAGGACAGGGTGCTGTGTAAGTAAAAGTTAGAACATATACTTTTAAGGTTTACATGTCCTGGTAGTGAAAAACTCTTAAAGTTGTTTTTCACTACTGTGAGGTCTACTCTGTCATAGGATAAAATTGGGGATTTGTTATGTGACCAGGTTAGGCCCATGTAGCTGCTCATTTCTTACATTGTCCTCCTTTTCACAATAACATTTCTGCTGTGACCTTTTGCACATATTCGCCTGCGTGACATATTAGATTTGTTTCTCTGAAACTACTTCTGTTTACACATCTGGCTTTGCATAACATCACAATGCCTCAAAAACCAAATACAAGGCCTTTGTGCACAAATGTACAAATGTCGTTCTATCTTCATCCATGGGGAGACAGGGCTATCTGCATATCCATAACATTGCTAATCTACATGTACATCGCAAGGATGCTTTTTATTATAAATAATCAGCATCTCAAAGGATTAGCAGAGGAGTCACTTCAGCTGACATTGAGGGTCCCTGCATGCTGAGACTTCACCACGCAGCGGTGTGACATCTCCGTGAGGGGCGTTCAGCTCGTGATCAAGATGGGGTCCTACATTCGCTCCCACCAGGTAATGGTGCTGGATCGTCCCATGGGGGGATTCTTGGCTTCACACCTACAAACACTCTAGGTACACACAGAGTAGGGTTTGCATAGTAGGAGTAAGCCTGACTACTAGCTTGTTTTACATGCCTACATATATACACTGTTTTAGCACCATGGTAGAACTATATCTACTACTTACTCTTTTGGTGCTTGTAATGACTTTCATCTGCTTCTTTCACTGATTATCGCAGCGCATGTATTTTATACAAGAATAATGTTGGTTCAATAAATATATTGAAAATGTTTCACTGTGTATTCTATGTATATTTTCTGAGAACAAAAGAGCAAGAGTGACTGTGCGAGAGGTTCTCATCTGTTACCACGGTCCCTGAGGAGTCAGGGTTGTCATGTTCAGTGGTTGCCAGAAACCATTCGCTCCCTGATAGGGTTAGGGGAGCTTATGGAGGCAATGTGAGCTAGCTGGTCTCTAGGCCAATATATCATGCGGCGGTGCCCGAAATCAGTCTAGGCACCTCACCCAAAGTTTATGTTGTCCAACAAATGTGCAGATCCTAAGGATTAGTGGGAACTACACAACAGATTCCTTATTACATTTAATAAGCTGTAATTCCTAATTGAGAGGGAGTAGAGATCTGTCATGTTTGGTAAATATGTACTTGTCATGATAAATCCTCTTTAATGGCAAAGTCAGATTTATTATTACAATTTTGAAAATGCCACTTTTAGAAAGTTATCATTTTTCTTCTCTTAGCCGTGTGTGCCTGCAGCCTGTCTCTGATACACCTCTGGGAAGGGTGACAGCTGGACTTTGTGTATTCCCCCTAGAAAGCCACATAAAATGGGAGCTTAGGTGTGACTTGTTGAACCATCCTGGGAGGATAGGAGGGAGGATCTGTGCACACCCTCACATGTGCACTTGAATAGGCTGTGTCCTGTCCCCACACAAAGGGCTGCATTCCCCCTGTAGTGACGCAGGAGCCAGGGCAGTGTCCCCCACTTCAAAGGCACCACTAGGTATAAGAACTGGACCTCAGACCCTACCACTTCCGTACACATCTGGATCTGTGGATACTCTGCCGGAAAAATGGACTGGGGTGCTGCTGAAGGACTGCCATACGATACAAAAGGGGATGATGGACGGAACGTTTGAGCCAATCAAACACTCACCCCCAGTCAACTGATCTGGGTTTAATCCATCATCATTCTTTAGCTCACTCCACCACCCCAGTTCAGACATGGCCATATGCAAATCAGTCTGACCCTGTGCCTCATGGGAACAGTCCAGCCCGAACTGCCAAGCCAAGTCTTCCCTGGACCGGAAACAAGCATCCTAGGACCGGTTTCTGGCATTTCAGCCGTCATCAGCCAGGCTTGCTTGAATCCAGTGGCAAAGTGAGCAAGGGACCCAGGTCTGGGCATACCCCCGCCAACTTAGGGCGACCAAAGCGATACAAAAGGGGATGATGGACGGAACGTTTGAGCCAATCAAACTTTTTTTAACAAGCATCCTAGGACCGGTTTCTGGCATTTCAGCCGTCATCAGCAGGACTGCTGCTCTGGGAGAGCTGATTTCTTGCTGTGCTGACCTGCTTCCTGTTGCCCTTCTGGTCTGGGTGAGAAGGACTGGACCTGCATCACTTGACCCCCAGATCCCAGAGTGACTCCAAGGGCTAGTTGGCTGGCCTCCTGATCGGAAGTCTGAGGTACTTAAAAAACTTCCAACTATTCTGCTTCAGCACCTGGACTCTGCCATCTTTGAGTCTACCCTGCCAAGTGGTGCTACCCCAGTCCTGGACCGTTGGAAGTAGACCTAATGTGCTTGCTCAGCAAAACCAACACATCATGGCCGCTGCGGATACAGAACCGTTGCATCGTCATCACTGCGTGGCCAGCATCAACTTATCCTCGCCACTGTGCGGATCAGAGCCAGCACGTTGCCCCTGTTGCGTAGACCTAAAACAGCACATTGCTGCTTTTGAATGGCTTTGATATACCGCTTTACTTTTGGAACCACCACTGCAAGACGCTCTTTGGAAGTAAAGTCCTTGCATCTCCATCGAGGATAGCCTTGACGACGAAGCCGAAACTCCACATCACAGCAGCCCATTGATCGGACCCAACGCATTGCAGCTGTTGCTTTCCCAGGATCAGTGCATTGCTGCTGATGCGTGGATCGACAGCGGTGCATCGCCATCTCTGCACTACACATCCTCTCCATTGACAGGAGCCTCAACGTCGACTCAAACCAGACTAAGGTACTTCTGTTCAGCAGGCCCAATCTGGTCCCTTTAGCTGGCCCGCACTCCACCGCGGTCGGTCTGAACTTTTGACTTTGTCCCGATTCAGCACGACCAGATATTGATTATTGTCGCTTAGTGCTTTTTGGCGTTATTCCTTACAAAATCAATATCTCCAGTTCTATTTATTGGATTTTTGTCGTTTTGATCTTCTTTTATTTATTAAATTAAATTTCTACTTTTCTAACCTGGCATGGAATCTTTTTGTGTGGTGTTTACACTGTTTTACTGTTTGAAGTGTTGCACGAATACTTTACACATCGCCTCTAAGTTAACCCTGGCTACTCTGTGCCAGGCTACCAGAGGGTGAGCATAGGTTAATTTAGGGGTTGCTTGCTTTTTACCCTGACTAGAATTGTGATTGCTGCCTGACTTGGGTTCATACCCTAGTCAACCAACAATGCTATTTCTAACAACCTAAAATGAGCAAGTTAAGACATGGCCTCATCCACAATTTAGGCTGACAGGTGTCTTAGGGTGCCAGGGAGCCAGCACCACTAAACAGAGAATTAAAGAGCAGGATGAGGTCGAGATCAGAGGGGAGATCCCTAGCAACTGGTTCAAAGGGTCATTGCTAAAACCCGGACAAATCAGGAAGAGAGTAATAAGGAAGAGAAGAACAAGGCGGTACAATTCCTAAAATCAGACAAGATGGGCCCTCCATGATTATCAGAAAGTATTGCGTACCTGGAGGTAAACACTACCTGAGCAATGGTCTATTGGTAGTGCTTGTGAAGGGCAGGCAGGGGCCAGGCCCCTTGGAAGGTTGAGGTCTGGCATTGCCCTCTCTGTCCGTGACTTAAAAAGGGCTCTGCAATTAAGCCAAGTCCAAACCAGTGGTCTGGCTCATTTATACATGCAAGGAACATGGAACCTTCAAAATATTTGGAATGCAAATTAAACAACAAACAATATTTAAGAATTTTATAAAGACTTTAAAATGTATAAAGTGTTTTTTTAACATATGGAAGTGTTTCAACTTAGTTTAGTAGATCACAACATTTCCTTGACATTTATTTGAAGTCAAAGTTTTTAACCTTGAACTTTAAAACATTTCTTAATCCTCCCTCCTGACAAAGCCATGACATTACAGGCCATTAAAGCATATATAAGTGAGTATTTTGTACAGGATCCATCCTTACCTGAATTACTTGAAAGTGATCTCTAATGTTACTGTCACTATCAAGTAGTTAGACACATGAAGTAACTTGATTTGACTTAAATCACACAATTTAGTCATGTAAATAAGCTGGGATCTGAACCCAGGTTTCCAGGTTACACACAGTACAAAGTCACTGACTAGATTCATTTCTTTTTCTCTAAATCCCTTTAGTATCACAGTGCAGTGTTTTTGTACAATTCTGTCAGATGAATAGTGTGTTAAGTAAATACAGCTCACAGGTAAATTTGACACAATATGTAAAAAAAAAAGATACTTAGTAAAGGTGAAGGACTGCAGGAAACCATATGCCAATATCACTGGCTTTCTCAGACTTTACATAACTATTCAACGCAGCTGTTGAAGTGCATTGAAAAGGTATGGATACTGTGATCCAGAGTGCAATGCAGATGGGGTCAGTGGGCATAGAGGCGGAGTCATAGCCGTGGCTAAAAAGAACAAAATATTCTGTGACTATTTTGTTAATCTTTCACCATCAGGTAACTGAAAATAAAAGAACACACACCTTACACGAAAAATAAATGCAAGTTAAACTAACCAGTGGGAAATAATCTATTTTATGTAAGGAAACCTTTGTTGGTTAATGTGATCACGGCAGATGCATGTCACATATAGGGACACATGGAATTGAATCCTGTTTGGGAGAGCAGGGAAAAGTGACTAGTATGTTTTAAGTGCTAGGAGGTCTCTACCCTGCCAGTGAAAGCACAGTGAATGTGTAAGTTATTATTTTTAATTTGTGTTACACACAGTATAAGATGTAGAAATAAATTAAGGTTAAAAACAAAAAAGTGTTTCCAAAGTGTAGATTTCAGTACTATGCGGATTGTTACCTAGTGTGAGCAGTTTTTCAACTTTCCATGAAAAGCACGCCATCCACATCTCAGTTTGGAACACCTTTACAATACCTCTCAAAAATGATATACCTTTGTCATTAGCTAGCTTAAAGTGACTCCACCTATTAACGCCTACATCGCTTCCAAACAACCTCTACGTTTGCAGAATAAGCAATGGCACATACGTACATTTCTTTTCAGCCAGCAAGCATCCTAGCAAGAAGGCGGGTTTATAGTTTAGTTGTCTGCAACTCCCTCGGGCTCACAGCACAGGAGACTCCGGGGCATATTAGCAAGGGCTTTATCGCCGATTTAGCAGCACTTTTTGCCGCTAAATCGGCGATATTTTTAACGCCCTATTAGCAAGCTGTCGCTAACAGGCGTTAGCGACAGCTTACAGGCGTTAGAGGCCGGGAATTACATCGCCTTGCATGTCAGCGATATTTATCGCTAATGACATGCAAGGTAGGCGTTCCCGACTAAAAGCGACTGTAAACAGTCGCTAACACCACTAACCCCTATTATCAAGGCAGGCGAAGCGATAAAATAAATCGCGCTAAGCGCGTTTATCGCTATATTTTAACACCTGCTACTGACTATGACTTACCTGTTTAAGGTATAGGAGGTGGATTCTAATGCTGAATCCACCTTAGCGTTAATGCAAGAATATCGCTGGTTTTCCAGCGATATTCTAGCATTTTGCCGCTATTGCTGGAAATATTATCGCTATGGAGATAAACCTTACTAATAGGGTGTTATCTCAGCGATATTTTCCAGCGATAGGCGGCGTTAACAGGATTCGCGCTAAGCGCGTTTAGCGATAAATATCGCTATTCCTTGCTAATATGCCCCTTCATCTCTTGCACTTCAGCATAGGTATTTCACCTGTCAGAATTAACATTTTTTTTAGCACAAAGACTAAAATTACGGGCAAATACTGGGGCATATTAGCAAGACCCACGTTAAAATTATCGCCGTTTTAGCGGCAGGAAACTGCCGCTAAAACGGCGATAATGGGCTTGCTAATATGCGTTATAGAATTCCAATAGAAGCCCAGGTTAGATGTCCTGCACATCTAACCTGGGCTTCTATTGGAATTCCATAACGCATATTAGCAAGCCCATTATGCGGCAGTTTCCTGCCGCTAAAACGGCGATAATTTTATCGCCGGTCTTGCTAATATGCCCCTATATCCTTCAACAGGATGAGAATAGCTTTCGGCGCAAAATAACAACAGCCAGTCGGCCATACCGCGCGAGAATAGTGCACCAGGTAGTATTATTCTTTGTCGAGACTAAAAAATCAGTGTCCTTCGTGTGTTGTGAGTTCTCTCCAAACATATGGGGGGGGTAGGGTCCTTGATCATTGATCCCTGCTCGGTAACCCAGGTGGCCTGATGTCGGAAGGAGTGTCCTCCAGGTGGAAATTGTGCAGCACAATGTGTCTCCCTGCCGAGCCTTGAGCCCTAATGCAGGCAAGGAAAATGCCTCCCTGTGACTGCTGTTGGGGTAGCAAAATACAACAATAATCAGCATTTAAATGGCCCCGGTGCCACTGCACCTGCTGCACCAATGGTAGCTACGCCACTGTTGTAGATCTGCTCTTGGAAGTACTTTGCTTCCCTCTCCTCGTAATCAGTTACTAGGGTGAGAATGTGAACAGAAGATTCTAAAAAGTGGTGTGAGACTAGGGCAAGGAGGTTTTAGACAAGGAAAACTTTCCAGAGGATATTCACAAACCAGGAAACATCAGTCAATTGCCACGCACAGAATTGTGCTCTGTGCACAATTATGTATGAAGAACTGCCTTGACGTGCAAGGAACTGGGAATTCTAAAACCTTTTTAGAAATACTCTTGGACACTTTAAACTGTCCAAAGTTTCCAGGAGTATTCTCAGTCATTTTTCTTCACATGAAATTTGTAAATTGCACCCTGAAGATGGAGTAATACCTAAGGGGCATATTTACAATTCTGGAACAGAATTGAGACCAAGGTGTTCGGTACTGGACACACGAGGTCAACATGGATGCATTGAACCTGTGCTGGTTAGCTTTGTAAGGCTAAATCAGGTGTGTAATGGTACCCGACCGAAGAGTAAATGGACAGCCTGGAGATCTTGAGCAGTTTCCCTGTCTCCTGAACGGCTGGAATGAATGACAGCGTCTGAACATGAACTATGATCAAGCCATCAGCCTTGCTGATGACTGGTTCTGACACCTACACTGCATGTAGATGTAGTGAACATCTAGCTGTTGCCATCCATTCAAAGGCAGTGCACATTTCAGAGTACAGGTAGCTGTTTTATCAAAGGTGGGGCACCAAATTGGCTTGCTCTGGCAAAGGGCGGTAAGCTCCATGCCTCGAGACAGACTACCAGGCTTATCCAATAAGAGAGTTGATAGGGACCTTAGAGTCCCACCCTCTGTAGCCTTTACCAGAGACCTAGGATGGTCCTTTGACATGAAAAAGGCCCTGGACTTGTCCTGTGACCTGGAGGGGCACACCAAGAGTGCCTTAATTGACAGACGAGGGACTATTGTGCCTGTGACTATTGTGCCTGTCACAGGCTCAGCTCAAAGACAGTGGTGGCAGCATACCGTGTTTTGAGAATCCAGTGTGACCATATCTTTTTATATGTGTTACTGGGGTGGAGGTGTTTTGGCCCACTTGTGTCAAGTTCTACTCCTATGCGCTTACCCAATTCCTAGTGCCAACATCATTAAAGTATGTTTTGCGTTCTTATGTGTGGACCCTGCTAGCACATGTCCGGTGTGATTGAGTGAGCCATTGTAATGGAGGCCTGACAATCCATTTTGGATACACCAGGCCTGACTGGTTCATGATGACAGTGCAGGTAAAGGAGGAGTGCTCTGTCCTACATAGGCAATACCTTTAAGACGTGACAAAAAATAACCCAGAGAAACTCACAATGTTAGCTGATATGTGGTTAGCTAACAGTGCTTACAAATGGCTGGAGCAGCATTTCTCTAAGACTAAGGGAGAGAGCAACGCTCAACAAATGGGAGAGGAAGGGTCAGGGCAATTACCAAGGGTTGAAGGGAGGACACAAGCAGAAAAGCAATAATGTTCAAATCAGGAATGCAAGGAGAAAGTAGGACAGGAAGGTTCTTCGAAACCCAAGTTGATTACTTGTTATAAGTGTCAAATGGAGTGTGCCAGGGCATCCAACTTTGAAGCTGGGGAACCAGGTTCGAGTCTGGCAGGAGGCTCAAACATCCTGTGATTCTGGGCAGATCACTTAATCTCCCTGTGCCTAAAAATGAATGTGTCCATCTGTAATGCAACTGGTGCTCATGTAAAGCGCTCTGATACCTTCAGGTTAAGTTTGAAACTGCAGAAAAAAACAAAAACTACTTGGTGGACACAAGTGTCACAGGGTAATCAGGAGAGTGTTCCACATGAAATGGCTTAAGCCTTACCTCCAGAGAGATTACACAGTGAGCATCATGGCTATTTCAGGAAAGGTTGTGGAAGACAGTATACCTCTTCCTGAGCTACTGCGTAATGAAATGAAGGATGGATCTCAATGTGCCTTTCCCCTGAGTTGACGCATGAGCATAGAGAAGTTCTGCGTTGATTTTCCCATCTCTTCTCTCTTATTCCAAGGTTGACACCTGTCTATGTTCATGACTTTGTCGCAGGAACTAGCCTGCCAGTGAAAAGCAAGACTTAGATGATGCCTGATCATGCCCAGGAATGCATCAAAGCGATACAAAAGGGGATGATGGACGGAACGTTTGAGCCAATCAAACACTCACCCCCAGTCAACTGATCTGGGTTTAATCCATCATCATTCTTTAGCTCACTCCACCACCCCAGTTCAGACATGGCCATATGCAAATCAGTCTGACCCTGTGCCTCATGGGAACAGTCCAGCCCGAACTGCCAAGCCATGTCTTCCCTGGACCGGAAACAAGCATCCTAGGACCGGTTTCTGGCATTCCAGCCGTCATCAGCCAGGCTTGCTTGAATCCAGTGGCAAAGTGAGCAAGGGACCCACGTCTGGGCATACCCCCGCCAACTTAGGGCGAACAAAGCGATACAAAAGGGGATGATGGACGGAACGTTTGAGCCAATCAAACACTCACCCCCAGTCAACTGATCTGGGTTTAATCCATCATCATTCTTTAGCTCACTCCACCACCCCAGTTCAGACATGGCCATATGCAAATCAGTCTGACCCTGTGCCTCATGGGAACAGTCCAGCCCGAACTGCCAAGCCATGTCTTCCCTGGACCGGAAACAAGCATCCTAGGACCGGTTTCTGGCATTCCAGCCGTCATCAGCCAGGCTTGCTTGAATCCAGTGGCAAAGTGAGCAAGGGACCCACGTCTGGGCATACCCCCGCCAACTTAGGGCGAACAAAGCGATACAAAAGGGGATGATGGACGGAACGTTTGAGCCAATCAAACACTCACCCCCAGTCAACTGATCTGGGTTTAATCCATCATCATTCTTTAGCTCACTCCACCACCCCAGTTCAGACATGGCCATATGCAAATCAGTCTGACCCTGTGCCTCATGGGAACAGTCCAGCCCGAACTGCCAAGCCATGTCTTCCCTGGACCGGAAACAAGCATCCTAGGACCGGTTTCTGGCATTCCAGCCGTCATCAGCCAGGCTTGCTTGAATCCAGTGGCAAAGTGAGCAAGGGACCCACGTCTGGGCATACCCCCGCCAACTTAGGGCGAACAAAGCGATACAAAAGGGGATGATGGACGGAACGTTTGAGCCAATCAAACACTCACCCCCAGTCAACTGATCTGGGCAGAATTAGACAAGAAGTTGGACTTGGGGTGACTGGACGATTCCATCGTTCTAAAGCCAGCTCCATGATGTTGGTGCCAAAGCAAGGTTTCACAGATTTTCGCTTTTGGGGGGAATACAGGGCCCAAATAAAGTCACTAAGAGAGATGCACACATGATCTCCAGAGCTGATGAGCTTGTGGACCAGCTGCATCCTGCAAAATACTTGAGCACATTTGATTTGACCAGTGGATACTGGCAAATTGCTTTAGAGCCTAATGCCTAGGAGAAGGCTGTATTCTCCACGCTGGAGTAATTATTCCAGTTCAAAGTAATGCCCTTTAGCCGAAGAGTGCTCCTGACACTTTCTAGACCCTGGGGAAACATGTTTTATAAGGGCTATAACGTTTCTGTATGGCCTACCTGGGTGACATTGCAGTATTCAGCAATTCATTAAAAAGCCACCTGAGGCACAGGTGTTGGTTAGTATACAGAGAGAGAAACTGATCATCAAGGCAACCAAGTGCCAAGTGCAGCAGTCTGCTATAGTCTTCCTTGGACAAGAGGTAGGTAATGGGAAGATTCAACTCTTAGATGCTAAGATTCAGCCTGGTTTGGAGTGGAAGGTACTCACCACCCAAACACAAATACAGAAACTTGTGGCTAACTGTGGGACCATAGTTGCCCCATTGTCAGCTTTGATATCCAAAAAGTAGCACAAGAAAAATATTTGGACTGGGAAGCACCAAAAAGCTTTTGATGACCTGGAAAAAGCACTATGCAATGCACCTGTACTGAAGGCTTTGACTATAATCCACCCTTCATCGTTCAGATGGATGCCTCAGATAAGGAATTTGGAGCAATGCTTGCCCAAATCAAAGACAAGGGTAGAGAGTGTTGTGTTGCCTTTATTCATCAGAGGTTACTTCCCAGAGATCAGAACTGGATGGCCATTGAGGAGGAATGCATTGCCATTGCATGGGCTTTGAGAAGGATCCAGCCAATCAATTTGGTACTAAGTTGTGGTACAAACTGATCACAAACCACTTAAGTGGTTGAGGGCAATAAAAAGTGAAAATCCGAAGTTGCTGAGTTGGTCTATCTCAATACAAGGCCTAGATTTCACTGTGGTGCACTAACCTGGAATGAATCCTTAGAATGCAGATGGACTTCCCCACCAGTTTTGTCAATCCGATGACCAGACCTCTCCAATGGTGGATTAGAGTTCTGTGTAGTCATATTTTGGAGGGGCATCTGTTCGGATGGGAACTTCCCCTGCATTGTATGCTGTTTTATTCCCCTGTCCTGGGTGACTGACTACATGCATCTGGGGCCCAATGACATACTGGGTGCACTTTCACTCTTTGCGCCAAGGCACACCTTCAAACATGTGTGCCGTGTCCAAATAAGGGAAAGTGCACCTTACTATGTTGAATGTGCTGCCCTCAGGGCAGCAGCGAACTGGTGCTGCCCTGGGGGCAGCGCATTCAAGTGAAATATAGAGCGGCTTTGAAGCATCCACTCAGTGTCTCACTGTGCAGGTGGCAACTCGCCTGCACTTTTAAGAGGGGAGAGAGATCCCCTTGCAGGCGGTTGCAGTGAGTGACTGCACCCACCTGCTAGGGGATGTCTGGGGGGTCCATGTGACCCTCTTGGCCCCCTCCATAGGACTGCCATTAGGGGACGCACTGACAGTGCACCAGCTTTTTGTGGCACACTTTCAGTGCACTTCCTGACAGTTTATTTGCCTTCGTGTCCTTGTTTTTAATATGGCACAGGGGCAGAGGTAAAGAGATTCCCTCATTTACATGGGGCCTTGCCCCCCTGCACATTAGGGAACTCCCTCTTGAGTTATCGCTGGTGCTACACGTGCACCAGCGCTATCTGTATTACAGAAGGGGAAGTACCATTGTCTGCAGCCCCTTCTGTAATACCAAAGTGCCCCAGGGGTACACAAAGCGGGAGCAAACACCCATTGCGCCCCCAGGGCACTTCTGTAATACGGCTCCTGGTATCCTGATTTTGATTCTCACCCTGGCATCACAATAATGTAGCATGTGCACGGAGGTACGGACCTGTACTTTGACATGAGTAAGGACCTGGCCTTGTCCTGTGACCTGGAAGGGTAAATTAAACGTGCCCTCATTGACCTTCCATATGTGATGATGGCAGCATACTATGTTTTGAGAATCCATTTTGTGACCAGCTCTTATTATTTGTGGCACTGGAGTGGTGGTCTACTAGCCCACTCATGTAAAGTTCTGCTTTTGCGCTTACTGAATTCCTAGCACTGACATCCTGTTGTGCATGTTTATGTGTGTACCTGCATGGTATATGCTTTTTGTTTCTGAGTAAACCAGAGTAATGGATTCCCTTGGGATACATTTTGGGTACCCTAGGCCTGACCTTTACAGAGGATGAAGGCAAGATTAATTTCCCAGACAATGGAAGTGTATTTTTCATAGTCCTGAAGCTGAAGGGAGGAGACCTAGACAATGAAGTAAGCATAGAGGAAAAAGGGCTCCTTTACTCAGAAGACTGCTCTGCAACCAGGACTGGTGTTTAAATGACAGCCAGCCTCCCAGAGTTTCAGGAACATCACCTGAGACCAGATCTCTTGTGGGAAGAGCTGTGTACCTGTCATGAGGAGCCTAGAAGCCTGCCTACCTGCTCATGGAGGGAAGGGGCCTGTCACTCATGCAGAAATAGTGTCTGTCCAGGAGGAGGCACTGATGTGAGTACTCTGAGGAACCAAGTGTTTTCTCTGCACTGGCTTCTTGTGGAAACTGCGCACATCGTGACCGCAATGTCTGAGGTCCAGTCAGGGCTATGATTGTCTGTTAAACCGGGTCTGTGCATAGCCGCTACTGCCAATGGAGGAGTTGGCTTGTGTTTGGCCACGTCTGCTTGAATTGGTCGGCCTGTGCATCGCCTGTGCAAGGCCTCTGCTGCCCAACTTCGCCACCAGCCTGTGTGAGGTCGCAACTGCCCAGTCTTGTGATTGGCTTGTATTTGGCAATCATTCCCCAGTGATATGATCAGCCTTTGTTTGACCGCAACAAAATGATCAGTCAATGAGAAGACTGCAACTACCCGCAGTATTCGACCTACCGGCCAAAGTAATGACCAGCCAGAAGAGGCTGTAGATTCAAATATTGTTTGTCCCGATTGGTGCCCCAGCAAGGACTGCCGGCTTCGATTTGAGTCGGTTGCCAAGATCAATATTGCAGAGAGACTCACTGTTTGTCTGTTCAAGACCACATTGATTCAGGATTGCTCCCTCCTCTTTTGCCAGGTGCACCAACAAGTGCTGTTCCAGTGCACGAAGTGGGACCTTGTAGATGCTGCTTACTGGCGTGCAACCTCTCCTGTTGAGAGGTGGAAGCAAGACAGAGAGCCAGGCAGCTGAACCAATCCATCAGGGACTAATCATTTGTGAGCGATAAGATTGTGAACTGAGCACATCTAGCTGGGAGAGACACAAAATTCTGCTAAGTTGTATTTGGGCTGCCATCTTACATCCCAAAGAGGGCGGGGGTCACTGAGACCTGGCGGGAGAAAGCTTGGATCATTTGGAAGGTAGAAGAATAACCAGTTAAAATGTAGCACTATCTGGATAGCACCTAGAAACATTAAATTGCATTGTTTTGACATAGTGTTTGATCCAGTGTATATTAAAGTACTTTTCTTCCTTGTGAGACTAAGCACTGGGCAGGACATTGTGGTAATGATTTATTGTGTGACATCTCCTCATGTAAATCAAGTGCCACCCTGGTCACCATTACTGTCAATTAGGAATTAGTGACTGAACTGTTAATTGTTAAACACCTCACTGTATTATACCAGACTTTTGTTGATCTGGTACTGGCCAGGCTTGCGTTGACGTCAAAGAAGATGTGAGGGACAGCCGAAGTGATGTGTCGATGTCGAGTCACAAGTGGGCAAGATGCATCGATATTCTGTACTCACTGGAGGCGATGCATCGATTTTGAGTGCGAGGTGCTGGTTCCACAGAAGGGGCACGGCTACTGTTCCCGCAGCAGGTGATGCCTGGTTCTGAGTGTGATGCACCAGCTCCGTTCCCTGCTTTGATGAGGATGCACCGGTTCTGACCCACGCAAAGGCAAAGATGCACCAGTTCCAATGAGGATGTGTATGTTCTGGTTGCAGCATCACTTTATACCCACTTTCAAGGGCCCAGGACTGGGTTGGCACTACTTGGAAGGGCAAGACTTGCAGCAAGGAAAGTCCAGCTGGTGTAGCAGGCTGAGTTGAAGCCTTTGATGTTCTTGAGACTTAGAACAGGGGTCACGCCAGCAAGCCCTTGGAGTCACTCTGGGTTCAAGTGATGCAGGTCCAGTCCTTCTCACACAGGCAGGAGAACACCAGGCAACAGGGCAGCTCAGCAAGGCAAGAGCACAGCAAGGCAAGAGTCCAGCAAAGCAGCAGTCCAGCAGAGTGATAGTCCTTTCAGCAGCACATCAGGTGTTTCAACCCCTCCCTTTCATCCTGCCCAGGATGACCCATCAGGATGTAGATGGCTCATCAGTCACACCTAAGCTCCCTATTTCTGTGGCTGTTGGGAGGGGATGTACAAAGCCCAGCTGTCCCCCACCCCAGACGTGTATTCAGAGACACACAGAAGGCACATAATGGCTAAATTAAAAAAATGCTATATTTCTAAAAGTGGCATTTTCAGACTTGCGACTTAAAATCCAACTTCATCATCAGTTGTGATTTTGAATTGTGAGTCCAGAGACACCAAACTTGAAAAATCCATCTTTTCACAATTGGGAATTACACTTAAAAGGTGTGCTAAGGTTATCCCAATGTTATCCTATGGGATTGATAGGTCTTCAAGTAGTATAAAAAGAAATCGAGTTTTCCACTACCAAGCCATGTAAAACTTAAAAGTACATGTCCTGCCTTTTAAATACATTGCACTCTGCCCTGTGGGTCATACAGAGCCTATCTTAGGGGAAACTTATATGTATAAAAAGGGAAGGTTTAGGCCTGGCAAGAGGTTTATCTTGCCAGGTCGAAGTGGCAATGTAAAACTGCACATACAAGCTCTGCAGTAGCAGGCCTGAGCCACGGTTAAAGGGCTACTTAAGTAGGTGGCACAATGAGTACTGCAGGCCCACTAGTAGCATTTAAGGCCCTGGGCACATGTAGTGCACATTATTAGGGACTTAAAAGTAAATTTAATATGCCAAATGGGTTTAAGCCAATGGTACAATGTTTAGGGGTGAGAGCATAGGCACTTTAGCACGGGTCAGCAGTGGTAAAATGCACAGAGTCCTACAATCAGGAAAAACAAGGCCCGAAAATGGAGGAAGGCAGGCAAAAAGTTTGGGAAAGTGCAAATGGCAGATCAGAATCGCTCGGCAACATGTAGGTCAAAAACCAATAATGACAGACCTCAATGTGGATATTGATCAAGAGATCAACTCAATGTACCAAAGTGTTAAAAAATGTATATCATTTTATTTTTATTACAAAATAGTTAAAAAGGTAGCTAAAGATTACATAAACAATACCTCAAGTACATATAACGAATAACAGACCCACTCACTCTCTATCTTGTTTTGTAAGTCTTGTCACTACAAACTGTAGATAGAGATATTCATGTTAATACAGTACATATCAAAAACATTAGAATAATACATACACACAATCAAAAAGGAAGCCACTTGACTACAGAAAAAGTAACACACCTATAAACAGATACATAAATGTGGTGCTGGTTCTTCAAAGTATCGACGCGCGTTTCAGCAAGCGTGCCGCCTTCCTCAGGAAACCACATGAAAAAACATTATCATGACCAAGCCAATGGTTAGATCTTTAATTTCTGGGAACTGCCTCAAGACAGAGAAGGATCCAAAGAGGTGCTGTAGAATGAGCAACAACAACTGATAGCAATGCTAAAGAGCAAATCATGGGGCAATATATCACCAGATCTTGAATCAATCTCTTAAAATCAGATTGATGAATGGTTAATGATATGGATGCCCAATCGAATAGGATAAGATTCAGGCTCCTGTGGAGAGTCAAGGATGAATAATAATAAAAGATGGAACGTCCACAGGATGTTTCAAGAAGACTGTCTTCTTGAAACATCCTTTGGTTGCAACTCGCATATACAAAGCATTGGTGTGGCCCAGTGACTGCTGCGCTTGCCACACAATTCCAGACTTGAGGACTGTGGACGTTCCATCTTTTATTATTATTCATCCTTGACTCTGCACAGAGGCCTGAATCTTATCCTATTCGATTGAGCATCAATATCATTAACCATTCATCAACCTGATTTTAAGAGATTGATTCAAGATCAGTTGTTGTTGCTTATTCTACAGCACCTCTTTGAATCCTTCTCTGCCTTGAGGCAGTTCCCAGACATTAAAGATCTATCCATTGGCTTGGTCATGATAATGTTATTTCATGTGGTTTCCTGACGAAGGGGGCACGCCAAAACAAGCGATGATACTTTGAAGAACCAGCGCCACATTTATGTATCTGTTTATATGTGTGTTCCTTTTTCTGTAGTCGAGTGGCTTCCTTTTTGATTGTGTGCATGTATTATTCTAATGTTTTTTTATATGTACTGTATTAACATGAATATCTCTATGTACAGTTTGTAGTGACAAGACTTACAAAACAAGATAGAGAGTGAGATCATTATCATTATGAATCTAATCTTTGGATCTAGCAATTAACACACTGGTCTGTTATTCGTTATATGTACTTGAGTTATTGTTTATGTAATCTTTAGCCACCTTTTTAACTATTTTGTAATAAAAATAAAATGATATAGATTTTTTAACTGTTTGGTACATTGAGTTGATCTCTTTTTCAATATTCACATAAAGGTCTGTCATTATTGGTTTTTGACCTACATGTTGCCTAGCGATTCTGTTCTGCCATTTGCATTTTCCCTGTCCTAGGAACATTTATGTTACAGGTGGTCCTTATTTTTGCATTATAAAAAGTTTGGGAAAGACCACCTTAAGCTTATCAGGTCTAACACACACCTTAAAGCAAAACAGCAACTCAACATAGTTGGTGCAAAGTCTCAGCAGTTAAGATGGTTGCGAGAACCCTGAGCACTGAGCTCACAATTTAGAAATAGCTGAATGCTCCGGGACAGGCAGAGGTGCGGAAAGAGAGCAAGGTGTGAATAATTAACCAGGTTTGGGAGAATCAGGAATCCACCATCGAGGGAAGGCTGCAATGGGAAAGGCTACAAAAGCAAGAACACACAAGATGGGAAACAGGGAAACCAGAAACAGTGTGGGTTGGAGTTGAAATAGTAGTTCAGAAAGAATGTATATATGGATCAGAATATCCATAAGAACCAGGAATCATGATATTTAGAGAGCTCCACCTGCAAGACATTGTCGAGGTAATGTCTGGCAACAGAATAAACTACATGGACCATAATGCATCAGTATGGTGCTTTGGCAACCAGGACTTGAGTGTGATGCTGAGCAAGAAGCGCAAAGTACTTTAAAGTGTTTTGCCATGCACTGGTCTAGAGATAAGACCACAAAGGGCTTTCATGAGTGCCACCTGCTGGCAGGATGGCAGAAGCCTGACACCATATGGCATCGGTTTAGGACTCAGTGCACTGCAGACACAAGCAGTGAAGGAGCCTTAATGGCCACCTCCCCATGAAAATTATACCACATGAGTTTTAATTGCGCCCCTGAAATATTTAACCTTGTGGTCCAGTGGACTGTTGGGTAGAATGTCTGGGTGTGCAAGAAGAAGGTCTGCTATGCCCTTTATCCTGCTGACCCAGGTAGGCAAGAATGGCTTTAAGTAATTGTTCTTCTTCCTTGAAAAGTAAGTATACCTTTAGCTTTTGCCAGGTTTACAATGTGGTTATTTTTTCATATTAACTTTCATTAACATGCTGTAGTTTGGCATTTTCTATATAGATTCTCAATGTTTGTGAAATGCCTCTTTGCATGATGTAGTTGTTGATCAAATAATGTATGACTTCACATCCTGTGATATCAGTGGGTGGTCAAAGGATGTACACTATGACTTCTGCTACCCTGGTTTTAATTTCCTGATGCTATGCTTGTTATAATGCTATGTCTGAATAAATCAAACAGAATAAAGTGTTTCAGATTGAATTGAAAAATAGTTAGAATTTCATCATGCAGGGTATACATTAGAAATGTAGAATCCATCCACAGAGGAACTCATTGAAGCAGAGGTAAAGATGATTCTGTAGTGCTGTACACATGCATCTCCTCGCTCATTTTCTCATGCTATTGAGGTTCAGAATTTATACCCTTTTCTTTTTGAAGATGGAAGAACAGTTAAGACTCATTTGGTGGCTTTGATGTACAGAAATGGGTTCCACCCATTTAATCCACCTAGATTTTTTTGCTTTTTGGATCATCTGGTTCTGGACTTTTTACTGTGGGTGGGTATCACCTATGGTAATCACATGGTAAATGGACTGCATGTGTTTACGGCAGGTGTGTGCCTTTTAAGCTAAGGCCGCTATGATGCAGCAAGTGTAAGGTGCATTTGAATCATCATACGTGAACACGTGTGCGCACGCAAGGGGACACACGTCAGGGCTGCGCATGTGAGACTTTCTTTGTGCACAGCCCGGTAACTGTTCAAAGGTAGCTTGGTGAAGACGGAATTCTGCCAGGTTAGATGTTGCAAGTCCCAACCAGACACATGTACAACTTATGAGTTGTCTAGAAATGTCATATTTCTCTGCCTCTGAATCAAAGCCCAGACCTTTTGTTAACCTGAAGGGCCAAGTTAATTATTCTGCTTCCCAGCAGAAGGAACATAGGCCTACCCACACAAAAGGAATAATTAAAAGTACTTCACTCAGCTCCTGAGGAGGAAGGGTTGTAGAAGAAAATCTGCATCTGTTTATTAGCTGTCACACTGTACCGGGGTTAGAACAGCCCAGGTCCACTGAACAAAGGACGAAGCCAAGACCTCCAGAGCCAACACAGGAGGGGACTCCCCTTTGAAGTTTTGGTGGAAGAGTCCCTTGCAGTGATGTCAGATAGGGTTAGAGCTGGGGCCCCAGATGAGATGTGAACAGCAGCCCCTTGACACAGCCATCTTGATTTGTCCCAGCATGTTGTGCAGGAGGGTTGGGACAAAGGTGGAGAGGTGATGCGACACCCCAGGTTTGGCCAGGGGTCAGATCTTATTTTGCTGTGAAACAATATTAACATTCATATCTCATCACCACATATTAAAAACACACAATGTATTTTATATCATTAAAAAAATATTGGAAACCATTTAAAACATTTTTTGTTTTTTTAATATATTTTCTGTTGACGCGGTGTTCTGTTTAATGCCAAACCATTAACCCCTGTTGAGGAAGGGGTGCGAGTGACTCACCTCCCTCACATAAAATTCTGATAAGAGGGTCTTTAACAAAACAAATGTAAAAATGGAGACCTAAGTAACTATACGGATGGCTCCAGGTTCTAACTATTTATAAATTTGGAACCACAATTAAGTTATGTCTTTTAATGTGTATAATGAAAAATGAATATAAAAGCGTAAGCTGTTAGGGTGAAGATCTTGCGCTAAATTAAATTTTATATTATATTGAATATTCGAGGATGTAAAATAAGGGGCCAAAAATAGCAAATCTGTTTCTTTTATCTTTTAGATATTTTACAATATGTATTAATATGTCCTGAAGAAGGTGGGGTGAATTAGTACATGTACCACCGAAATGCTGTGTCGACAGAAAATATATAAAAAAACATTTTTTTAACATGGTTTCCAATATGTTTTTTATGATATGAAATACATTGTGTGTTAGTAGTAGTAAAACTTTATTCAATAGCCAAGTACCATCAAAGTGTACATAAGCAAAACATTACAATAAGTACATCAAGATACATTTTAAAACATCTCACAACACAGTTCATTTTAAAAACAAATACTAATCAAAATTCCTTTTATTTGATCATTACTTGCTTGAAAAACAAGAGCGGAGGTCAGACAGGGCTATGTGCAAATCAAGCAGGAAACACATAAAAATAAATTTGTTCTTCTGCTATATATATCAAATAAACATTATTAAAATTTAGCAATAGTTAAAAAAGTTGACCTAATTGCTGGGAGTCACAGTCAGTAGTCTGTCACGTTTGTGCCAGACTGCCTGTAAAAATTTGCTCGTAGCAATGACAATTACAGGAGTAGTGTCACTCTTCAAAATTCTGAAAGCCACTAAATGTTTAGTCAACTTCAGGTTACGACATATTTGAATAATCCATTACTGGCGCGGGCCAACATAGCTATGACAAACAAATAAAAATAGTATGTGTGTCTCATCCTCATCTTTCAAGCCACACGCAGGGCAAGTGCTGGGGGCTGGGACCTTATGCCATTTATTAGTTAAGGATCTCAAAGGTAAAGTGCCAAGTGGAAAGCGGATATAAAGGCTTTTAGCTAGGGGGAAGAAACAAAGTCTAAAAATTCCTCAAAACGGGAAAACGATTTAATATCTAGAAATCTATTTGTCAGTGTGCCAGTTAGCTAGTTATTTGAATAACTATCTTGGATATAAGTCCAATAGCTAGATTTCATGATATTAAGATCAATTTTACACATTTTTTCTGGGTTGATCCATAACCTTATCAGTCCCAGCTTATTTAACCAATCAAAAACAAATTTGACCCAGGGTATTGACTTGGCACCTCTAATAGAGAGCAGTTCAGCGAGGCAGTCTCTAAATTTCCTTAACTCAGGAGTGACCCATAATCGAACCCAGTAAGCAAGTGGTCTAAGAGCAGCCAGATCTGCAATTCTTTTAAGTCCTAAATCAAAGAACAGGTGGGTTAACGTTGTGCTACTGGGGACAGAGACCAACCGTCTAACAAATCTATTTTCTGCAACAGTAAGTGGAGAGACGTCAGTACAGCCCCAATTCTCAGCTCCATACAGAGCTGCCCCTTGCTCCTTACCACAATATACTTCCAGGGCTGGCAAGACTGCACGAGAGCTTGTTTGCCTATGCAACCTATTAATAGCATTTGCTCAGTGCTCAAGTAATAGCATGCTTTTGCTTAGCTGATCTTTCCACGTCTGGCTCTCCATTACCTTAACTCCTAGGTAATCAAAGCTCCTCACCCTCTCTAATGTTTCCCCTCCAGCCCGTATAATTGAATTTTTGACCACTCCCTTTCCAAACACCATATATTTAGTTTTGCTGGCATTAAGCTCCAAGCCCCTTGACACACAAAAATCTGTGAATTATTGAACAAGGAGCTGGAGTCCCATTGGAGTCTTGGAGATGAGAATGGAGTCATCTGCAAATAAAAGAATTGGTACGTTATTACTGTTCTGTGAATGGGAATCATTTCTACAATCCTTCAGAATGTCAACCACTTCATTTATGTAGAGGATAAAGAGCGTAGGAGCAAGTCACACCCTTGCCGTACACCCCGCTGAATAGGGATGTGTTTAGTTAGCTCTCCCGCATGCCCACACCATACCTGGGCAAAGTTGTTACTATGCAACTGGGACATAAGGTGGATCAAATTCCCAGGAACCCCCATGTTATTTAGGACGTGCCGCAGATTAGTACGTGGAATAAGATCAAAGGCAGCACTAAGATCAACAAACGCCACATTAAGATTCTATGATTGCAATAAAATATATTTCCAATACAATGTGGCAAATATAAAAATGTTATCTATAGTGCTCATCTTAGAGCGAAACCCAGCTTGGAGGACTGACATGATATTGTTTGTGTCTACCCAGGGTAACAACTTATCAAGGATTTGCTTTGCAAAAATCTTCTGGGCATTGTCAATTAGGCTAATTGGCCTATAATTCGAGGGTACGCATGCATCACCCTTCTTATATATTGTGACAATCTCAGCCCCTCCCTAGGAATCAGGTACCTCTCCCCCTCGCACTATAGCATTAGGAAGCAGGTTAAAATAGACTGTCCAGATCTGAGGTTCCGATTTGTATAAGTCCCCTGGAATTTTGTCTGATCCTGGTGCCTTAGCAGTTTTTAACACGGAGATGGCACTAGCAGTATCCTCTAAGCTAAAGGTAATAGCTGGGCCATAAGATTCTAAGGAATCATAGCAAGATGAGCCCAGAGAGGACCCTGGGTTGCTGCAGGGGCCTAGGAGGACATCTACCTTTGACTCAAAGAGGTCAGAAAAATGGGATACCCACTTGTCAGCTGATATATGATGTTGGTGCCTCTTTGTGTTACCCGCTCTAGTTTGGGTCACTATACGCCAAAAAAGGCTATTATCATTTGTGTTGACTGCAAGCAGCATGTCCTCCCAAATTCTATCGTCCCAGCTCTTTTTTTGCCAGTTTTAATGACATTTTATAAGTATGCCTGGCTTAGGCTATTTGGACACTATCGCCGCCTAAAACAGTGGACCTTAACGATCATTTGGCTTGCTTGCAAGAAAGATCATACCAATTAATATTTTTCCCCGGAACTGGCTTCTTATAGGCCATATCTTTATAGAAAACCTGTTGTAGCTCTTTAAAGAGTAGGTTATGCATACTCAGAATTGGGATTTCTAGTTCGTTCACCCCTTCATAGTTTATAAAGAATTTGGCATAAAGCCCATATATCTGAGACAACAGCATTGGGTTCGTCATAATTTTGGGCCAAGAAACATAGCGTCTACAGTTGGATAATACAGGTTCAGGCACTACTGTGTGGCATTGTGTGTTTTTATTATGTGGTGATGAGATATGAATGTTAATATTGTTTCACACCAAAATAAGATCTTTTAAAGTGATATGGACTGTGTATCATACTTGAAGTGGAGTTACTTTTTATTGTAATAATTTTTACAGAACAAGAAAAAAGGATATGTTTTAATCAAGATCAATAAATAAAATGGAAAAATATTTTCTCACGCTGTAAAATTGGTGTGATTCCTGATATTTGTGAACAACTATCAGGGTTGAGGCCTTCTTTATGTAATTTCTGTTTAGTGCATTATCTGAGCTTTAATAACTAGCAGCTTGACGCTTTAGTAAAGTTATATCACTAAAAGGGAAAATATTTGTGTTTCTAATCCAAGGTATTTCCACTATCCTTATGTACATCTGTAAATTATTGCATAGTATTAAGTAGTGTGAGTGTAATAAATGCACTTTTCCTTTTCTACAGAGAAAGCACCTACTGGGCAACCATTTATTGAGTGGTATTGTTGTGTGCCAGTGAATGGTGATAGCCCACACCGCCTCCCCTGAGTAAGTCTTGGACTGCCCTGCTCTGCTACCCTGAGAGAGTCAAGCGCTACAATGGGATGCTGGGTTCCCAGGTAGGGGGTAATTGTGGTCCTATTACTTGTGGAGGCCTCACATCCTGCACATCTAATTGCCCGGTTTTCTTACATATGGTATCTAGTTCTTACGTTCAGAAATTAATAAACAACTCCTGAAATAATCTACTCAAAATTTAATTATCAGAAGTACCATAGTTGAGACACTGAAGCCGCTATGACATCAATTTGTCTCTTTGTGTTTTCCACAGCTTCAGTTTTCGGTACATGAGACACCAGCTGGCGTTTGAATATGCCATTGAAGAGATCAACAAAAACACGAATATTTTACCAAATATTACCCTTGGTTTCGAAATATATGATTCTTGCACCAGTTCAGGACTCACAATGCTGAATGGTCTCTGGCTATTATCCCAGGAGTTCAGGAGGTTCCCCAATTACAACTGTGTAAGGAAAAACAATCTAGGGGTGTTTATTGGGTCTCCGTTGTCTTCAACATCGCTCACACTTAACACCTTGACAGAACTCTACAAGTACACACAGGTAAGGAGAATGTACTTTATTCGGGCGAGAAGGCCGACTGCTCAAAGCTCTGAAAAGTGTCACAGAAAGAATATTTCACCTTAGTACTGATCATGCAGAGGCGCTGACCGACTTTTTTCAATTCAACTTTATATTTACATAACAACAACAAATTGAAAAGTCAATAAACAGTTGGCCAGGTTCGTACAGTCATATTGCTTAATAGGTATGAAATGGAAACAACAGTCCTCAATGATATCCTTATGTTAAAAAGCACATAATCATGTCCACCATCTCATATTACAAAGACTGGGATGAGAAGGAAGCACATAGGGTATGCTAGCTTTCTAAACATTGTGAGAAAATTCCTGAATACAAACTTTATACCAAGTCATATGCACAAATATCAATATGGGAATAGCAACATCCTAGAATTAACCAGAATACCTTTCCAGGAAGCCCTTGAGCTTCCAGAGGACTCTCTTTCCTTTATAGGGGCATCTCTTTAAGGCTGATTTCAAAAAGGCACCTATTATTTTTCCACTGCTTCATCATATTTTTTTTCTCCAATAAAAGGGCACTTCGAAATAACTATTTCTGGTAGGTATTTAAGAAACTAACATGAAGCATTAACACCAAAAGGTGACAGCAAGTTTCTTTATTATACCAGAGCAAGAAACAAGACTTATCCTGCCAGCTGTTGGGCGAACTGACTCCCAGGACAAAAATATGAATTTAGAGACAACCATTTTAATACCAGAAAAGTACTGGAAAATGTTCTGGAGTACATAATTCAGAAACCTAAGTAGAAACATCAAATAGACAGCACAGAAATCTGCCCGCTCAGCAATTTCTGTTCCCATTATCTTTCAGGAACCATTGAACTGCTCTTAACAACCAATGAGATTATGCCCTTAACCTGTTAAAATCTTTTCACTGTTCTATAATTCCACAAAAGGTTTGCTAGTGTGCCATTTGGCATGCCATAAGCCCAATGCGTATCATTGTTTTTCATGCAAATCTTGTAAAGATTAGTTAGAGACAAACATACTCTGCAAATCATTATTTGCAGGATGCAAATCAGCCCCTAGTCAAGCTGGTGTGGAACGTTCACTTGTAATGTACCCCGACCGATAGCTCCACTTTTATTTCCAGTAAAACATAGGTAAGGATTTTGTGTAGTTCCCCCATTTGCTCGAACTCTCATTTTGGCGCTAATATCTTAGGAACGCTGCCAATGCCTGTCTCAGTGATCTGAATTTTTTAAACTAAGCTTAGCCAGATTATAATATTTGTCACAAACATCAATGCATCATCAGCTTTGCATGTCCTAAGCGCAAATTTAGTTAATTCTACAATTTCATAACAGATGGACTGCAGAAGTAATATGTCTAAATGTCATCCTAATTTCCTGGGTCAAGTCTGCTGGTGATCAAAACTATTGCTGCAAATGCCACAGATACATTTGCAATTGCCTTGTAAAGATTTACTGGCTCTGTATGTATTACAGGTTGGTACATAGGGCATACTATAAAACAGGTCCCACATTTTTTTACGGAACATTTTATTGAATGATTTTCAAAAGATACAGAGTGGCAAACATAAAGCCACAGAGACAAAGGTTGTGCATATCAATCATGCCGGTGATAAACAACTACATATGGGTAGGTAAAAACCAGAAGATTTCTCAACATATGGGATTGAGAACATATCATAAAGTGATTGAATAGCAAATTTGAGCATGAGGAATATTTATAAACACTATTGTATATAAAAGAACCAATATCATATTGTCAGCAAGGTCAGCCAGGAGAGAGAGTAGGCCTAAAGCAAAGACAGGCATGTGATTCGGGAGAAAGAAAAGGGAAGCAGTTTGCATTGTGAGAGGGTAGCACTGAATGTGTGATAAAGAAGTGGAGAGATCTCCACAGTGTCTGCAAAACTCCAGGGTTACCAGGCATCATCATTTGTGCAGAATGAGTCCTCCTAACGAAAGTGAGGAAATCATTTCTCTAAAGGCCTTCCTAAATTCCTAGTTCAAGGACTGCAGGTTATCAAAACTATTGCTTCAAAATCCATGGTCACATTCCAATTGCCTCCTAACAATTTACTGGCTCCCTATCTATAACAGGTTGGTTCTAAAGTTGTTACATAGGGCATTCTATAAGACAGGTCCCACATTTCTGAAAGATCTGATATCCTCCTATTCCCCCAGAAGGAACCTTCGGTCCAGCAACTCACTCCTGCTAAAATTTCCCTGTATTAGGAGGCAAGGAGCAGGAAGAAAATCATTTAGGGTACTCATTTAGGGTACTGACGCCTAAAACCTGGAATGATCCACCTCTCAATTTTCAATTAACCCATAGCCTTTAGGAGGGTGGTGCGAATCACAATTCAGGTTTATGATTTTTTTGACCTGACTGCTCTCCTGGATATTTGTTTATTCTTCTCTCTGTTATTTCAACCTTTCTCTTTTCAGTTTTCTTCTTTCTTACCCTTCTCTTCATTTTTACAAATCTGTTTCCACTCCTAGAGCTAAAATACTGTGGTGAATCAGTGCTTAACAAATATAATAATAACAAAATATGAAAGCATTTTGCACAGCATTTCAATCTTGATGGGCTCCGAAGCCATGATTTTGGGAGCTAGATAAAAACACTGCTACCTGGGAGAACACTTAGATCGTCCTCGTTAACTCTCCTACTCATTCCTTAAAAAGAGGTGCTGTAGTAAGTGGTCCTACCTTTAACACATAAGCATAGAGGTGGAGGGTAGGCCACCGTATGTCCCCTAGAGTATCAATGTAATCACAAGAATGAGTACGGCAGCGCAAAGAATGAAACAAGAGAGATAGAAGACAGACTGCTTCTTAATCGTACAGAAACAATCCAAAGTCCAGATTTTAGACATTGCAGGACTTCTGCCAGGCTTATGAGGAAAGTCATCCTTTATGAAAGAGGAAACCTCACACACATAATAGTGTTATGCTTCATCATCGGCATTCTCTCCCAACCCTGGTGCCACCTGGGGGACTCAAACTCCTCGAAGGCTTTAAGGAAGGAGGGAGTTCTTAGATAAAAACTACTGGTCATGTCTGTTTTTATATACAGTTTAGATGTGTATAATAGTATTTTATTACATTTTGTTTGACAGACTTTGATCTTTGTAAATGAACAGATGTTTTGTTAAACTTACTTAAGCAATCAATAGGTGAGATATCACAGGTAAGCGGGTGACTTCCCCAATCTGGTAATATAGGCTATCTTTTGCAAGATAGTCTATTTCACCCAGGGATGACCAGCTAATCTTCCAAAGGAGTGATTGTTCGCCTTGCTAAGTATATATTGGGGATCACTGATGTGGTGAAAATTTGCTTACTTTTCACCACCCAACTACCTTTTTTTGTGTCATGGTAAGCCTTGACCTGATTATGAATGAATGCACTCTAAGCATTAAACTTGTGCCAATGTCTAAGTGAAGTGTGTTTTACTAACATTGAAACTTTAAAACTGATATATAATCATAAACACTTTAATGGAATCAGAGGGAAGGGGAAAAATCAAAGTGCAGCAATCATAATACAAGCTTAGTGTTCTGAGAAAAGGTTTACTTTTATAAACAATAATTGTTTACCTCTCCATAATTACAAAATAAGACGTTTTGCTTGAAAAAGGAGGGGAGCAGAAGGGGATAGGAGGCACAACCCACTATTGGTCTCCCAGAAACATGTTATTACAGCTCAGATTGTTTACTTCAAAAGAGTACACCTCTATGCCATGAAATAAATGTCAGCTGATTCAAAACCTATTTTAATACTTTGAGTCCCCTTTTTGATGAGCATAGTCCCACATTTGCAGTATTTTCTTTCTTCACTACAATAATATATCCATGTACTGCAAAAATTTCATATTAATGATCCGCGGTAAGCAATGCCACATGCCCTCATTATCTACTGACCCATTATGCAATTTTATTCATAACAGCTCCCTCAATATCATGACGGTAATCTCATTGTAGTTATAGTTAGGGTTGCCAGAGAGAGGAATTCCTTGGATTTTTGACAGTTAATAACTTTGCACCTGTTTGACAAATCTCCACAAAACTTTGCAGACCTATAGCCTTTTCTAAAATGGCAGAGGATATGAAGTTTCTTGGTGATCGTTTAAGCAGGTGCAAAGAAAAAACGAGGATCCTAACACAAGTTTTTACATCAATGCATTTTCCATAGACTTTTTGTATTGGGCGTAGCACAAAAACAGGAAATGGATATTAATGAAATTTGGCAGGATTACACATTATGGTGCACAGATGATTATTTTCAGTACTACAGGTAACTAGGGTAAGTATGTTTTAAGTTATAAGGCATTTTGACTTAGTGATATCTGTTGGTGCAGCACTTTTTTGAAATTTTGCAGTATTTCACTAAAGTACCGTGGTACATAGCAGTAAGATTGGCTAATGATTGCCTTAACAAAAGTTGAAGGCAGCCATTTTGTTTTTAGGTTCACTTTGGCATTACGCCCTTAGATATAGGTGTTAAGTTGAATAATTTAAGTGGTAAAAGGTAGGGAAAAATATTTATAAGTTTCTATCAGTTTATTTTAAATGTACAGAGTACAGCTGTACTTCCTAGAAAACACCACTGTACTTAAAAAGTTTTTTAAAACATATGGTAAAATGTTTTAAAATACACTGTTCTACACTATATTTTACAAATATAGTCAACTACAGTGTATTTTCTATTTCTAACATATTTAAATCTTCACCAAAAATCTGCTTAGTACCGTGATAATACTTACAAATTACCACAACACTCAAAACATTTTTTTAAATGCGCAGTTCTCCCTAAACCGCTGTAAAAATATGTAGAAAATTATAAACAAATTTCTCTAACAATTATTACTTTCATAAAGTGGTAATGTTATGTTATAATAACTTAATATAGTGCAATGACTCGCCCTGGAAAGGGCATTTCAGCGCTTGGATATCAGCGTGGTTAGCCATGTGCCATTAAAAGAACCAGGTCTTTAGATGTCTTTTAAAACTCTAAAAATCGGGACATGCCCTAATGTGGAAGGGGATCTGGTTCCAATGGTGGGGGGCAAGGTATGAGAAGGAGTGACCACCGTATTTTAGAGTTTGAATACATCGAGGTTGGAGGAGGAGCTGGTTGCTTGATCTGAGGTTTCTTTGCGGAACATAGGGGAATAGTTTATCCTGTAGATATCTTGGTCCTTCCTGTACCTGACCTCACTTTGAAGGTCAGACAAAGTAGTTTAAAGATTGCGCTTTTTCTTACAGGTAACTAATGAAGGGTCCTGAGCAGAGGAAAAGACGGGGTGCTGTATTTTGCACCACCTGTAGTTTTGATAGAAGGATTCATTGGATGCTGCGAGTAACGCATTTCCGTAGTCAAGGCGACTGTTTGTAAGTGCCTGGACTAGGGTCTTCCGGTAGGCTACCGGTAGCCATTGGAATACTTTCCTAAGAAGGCGCATTGCACCCAAGCACGAGCCACAAGTGGCTATAACTTGCTCGTTTATCAATAGTTTATCATCTATCAAAATGCCTACATTTCTTGCTGTAACAGGTGGGGAACAACAAAAAAGCCTAATACTTACCTAGATATAAGACCCTAACCCAGAAAGTGTGCCGAAAACTGAATGGCTGCCTCTTAAGTTTTACAAAGACAGCCATTAGCCAATCAGATATTGCCTTCTCATTGGCATGTGCTGCGGTATACTGTGAAGTTACCACGATGTACCACTGAACAATATATTACTAAGGGCCTCATTATGATGGCGGTTGGATGATGGCCATCTACTGCTTCTATACCTGGGTGGATACATTCTTAGTCTTGCTGGCTTCTCTGGGATGTGTGTGGTTTCTCCCTTGGTGTTCGGGCACTTCTGCATGCTGGATGGCGCTTACAGTAGCTGTCTTCCTGGGGCCCTCAGCAGTTGGGATTGTAGGACTGCGACTTGGTCCTCTCCTGCTCTGTTTGGGCATCTCTGTTGGTTTACTGAGTTGCAGCCTCTGCATGCTGTGTTGGGTCACATAGTTTTGTCCTCTACTTGGGTGTTGGGGTGTTTCTGTTTACTTGCTATGTCTTCATTGGTTAAGAAGGGAGGCAAGGGAGGGATGGGAGGTAACTCATCCATTACTTACCGTTAATGGCATTACTCCTAGTCCTACTCCCTCACCTTCCTTCTCGGTCCCTTTCGCCCACCAAGTATGGAGCAACAGAGTATCTGGGTTGGCTTGTTTATGTACAGGATGAGGAGGGGGCGAAGGACATTTTTATTTTGAAGAGGGAGGGGTCTATTGGAGGCAAGTGAGCCTCATTGGTTAAGCAGGAAGGCAAGGGAGTAGGACTAGGAGTAATGCCATTACCGGTAGTAATGGATGCATTCTAAATTATCTTACTCAAGAGGGACGCCAACGGCTAGAACTGGGAGCGGTGTAGTCCCTATACAGACTTTGGTGCTCCCCAATTGGATCAGTTACATTAGTTAGTTGATCCAGTTCAGTAATCAATGCTGAAACATTCTTGTAAGAATGTCAGACAAGTGTTGTCATTTCGAACATATATATAAGGGATTAATAGGCAAATACACAAAAAAGTCTGTCAGTAAGCTTAGCAGCAAAGAGTACAAATCATAAGTATAAGAATCCAATGAAAACCAGCATAGATTCACCTGGGAAATAAGAGGCTCCAGAATACAAGAAAATACATGTCCTTTTTAGGGCTTTAGACAAAGACTTTCATACGTTTCTACACAAATACGTGGTTCTCTGGATATGCACCAATAAGGAACAAGCAAGAAGAAACAATTTACTACAGAATACATTCGGAGATTCTCTCATGGTAGTATTACATTGGATTTTAGTCATTCTCACAGTTTATTTGAGCATGCTTGTTGATATTATACATTGTAGGGCTGTAGCCTGAGACAGTTGGTTAGTCCTTGGTTAGGTACAGTGAGGGAAAGTCTCTGGGAACACTCTATGTTTATTAATGTGAATGTTGCAAGTTTTTATTTATAACACAAAAAAACAGCAGCAATCATCATGTGATGTATTGGAACATCAATGCAAGATGAAGGACAGTGTAAATGTTAGCGTACGATTGATTTAGAATGCATTTCATGTGAGAAGAAAAAAGCAGCAACCCCAAGCCCCCTCTGATGATTTTAAATCATCACTAAATTTCTTTATTACAACATATCATTCATTAACTATGGGTTCTTCTTCTCAGAGTCTCTCAAATCTTTCAAGGTGTCATAGAGTTCACTTAGAGTTTCTTTAACCTTCAAGTCAAGCCTCTTTCTTTTTCTTCCTCTTGTTGCTGACAGCTTCTTATACCCACAATCCATATCATTCCTTAATGAAATTATCTTGCAAGAATTTAGAAAAATAAGCATCCATGCAATTCCGAGTAGCATAAACAAGAGAGAGGTTAAAAGCAGCTTTAAGATTCCTCCACCTACACCTCAGAACCACTCTCCTATCTTAGTAAACCCTCTTCCAATAGATGAAAATATAGAGCCTAATCCTTCACAGGCTCCTGGCTCTTCCAGCTTGGTTAATTCATGCGTTATGTTCATAATGTAAGTAATATAGCTGTCAAGCTGCTTATTTATGCGCTGCATGTTTGTGCAACATTCCCGAGCATGACTGACCTTGCAAACTCCACCTTCCTTTGCGAGGATTAAGTCACAGCAAGGCAATTGGGCATAATCATACCTCTCATTGCAAGTAATTCTTTATTGATTACTGTTAGTGCTCCTGCTGTATTAGTAGCAAGCCAAACTACCAATATGGACAGCTTTCTAATCTTTACAACGTTTAATGCCACGTTTATAGATGGTAGGAATGCTCCAAAGATATCACTAAGAATTTGTTTAAAACTACTCTGGCTTCATCTTATGCATTGGTCAAGAAGATAATCCAACTCATTAGTGTGAAAAATCATAGGGAAAAGAAGGGCTGCATAGCAATTGCCTGTCCAGCTGTGTGGTAATTGGAAATAAGCTCACTTACTGCACATATAATAGATGCCCTTTATACCTACTCCTAAATTTGAAAAGGTTTTTCCCTTAATATTTGTGCCCACATTCACTCCATACCAGTTTCTTAACAGCCTCATTTCCCTCTGGTTGCCGTATTATGCATAGAGATCCCTTCGTGGTGACATCAATGCTTAATCTTGAGGTTGGCTCTTTTAAGGTCTCTTTACCCTTTCCCAATGTGTTCTGCACTTGTCTTCCTTTCCCCTTTCACTTTATTTTTTCTTATCCTCTCGTTTTGTTCGTCTACAAATACCCTTTTATTATTACTAATTTTGCAAGTAACATCATATCATTCATGCTCTATGTAGTATAGTTCATTTTACTCACTGGGGTAAAGAATGTCATCATATACTCAAGCTGATCCCTTGAGTTAAACTCTTTATATAAACGAGAAACATGCTTAGTAGTCCATAAATACAGATTTGCTCCTCTTACAATTGGTATATCTTCTAATGAGTCATCAAAGTCAGAGTAGAGCAGTTTGATCAAACCCTGTTCATAAAAGAGTTTGAAGAAAACAGAGAAAGAAAGGTAAGTGAAAATATGGTGCCTCCTCGGCCGCGAAGGCTGGAATATAGGAACATATGAAGAAATCCTTTACCTCCATAACTTTTACATATTCAGCTAACATTTGATAATACACATTATAACTATATACACACTCTCATGCTGTGGGACATGTGAGACTTTACTCTTGGGTGCAGGTGGTGTGACTACAGATTCAAAGCTATAATTTGTCAAACCATGGGAGATTTTCCCTCCCATCAAATAAACATCCAACAGCCATTGAAACATAGAGACAGAAATGGCAACACCAAACTTACAAGCGAAAATTTTGCTGCGTTGCTGTGCCATGTTAGCTTAAATCAGATCAAGGAAATCCCAAATCTTAAATGATAATGGCTAGTCCTCTACTCACTACCTTATCATCACTATCCTATCTCGGAAGCTACAGGGAATTTTTATTCTGCATCAACTGGAAGCCTAAAGGATCTACCGTCCTCTGGCCGTTACTCAAATTTCCTGACTGTCCTTACAGTATTTCTCAGGATGTGCTCTCGGTGTGGCTTGTCTTAGTTTCAGGTAGGCTCGTCAACGTCAGTCAGGCAATAATCAGAGTAGAATTTGATTTTGGCAAGATACGTCCAATTTGGGGCCGAGTGCTTTTGGTTGACCCTTCTTTCCCTTTTGGGTCATTTGGCGCTGGTCAAATCCAAGCTTTTTTATCCACAATGGCAGACTGGTCAACCTGGTATGGTTTCTCAAGCTCACTATTTTCTGTAATCATCTCTGGTCTTTTCTTAGCTGTCACCAGTCTCTTTTGGGTGCTTGTAGCCTTCAGACAGCTTTCCTCAGATGGACCGCGATCCTTGGAGGTGCTCTGATTTGGACAAACCTGTTTCACTCTCTGAAGTGGAACTTCCTTTTCTCACACTGTCCTTTGCCTCTTGCAACAAGCAGCGGCAGGTTAGTTTCAGCTTTCCACAAGTTTTTACTGTCCCTGTGTATTTTCAATCCAGTGGTTGGTATCACAGTGGTCAATGGAATGATAGCTTTTACATCTGGCTCTCGCCCTGGATGATGATTATCTGGTGGGGATTGTGGATCCTCGATCTGGTCTTCTTCTTGTTCTGAAGCCTCTGACACTTCAAACCTGGGGTGATTTGTGGAATTAGTGGTTTTAATTTTTTTCTCTTCTTGCCTTGCCCTCTTGGTATTAGAGGTGTGTATCCAATTCGGCAAACCAGCACACTTGACAGCAGTGTTGGTGACTAGGATCACCTGACAGGGGCCTCCCTAGCTCTCCTCCAAACAAGATTTGCAGCCATGTTGCTTGACATGAACCCACTCACCAGGGTTCAAATCATGGCCCGGAGATTCTCATACAGCTGGCGTAGCAGCATCGACCTGATGAGAGAATGCACCACATCAGATTCAGTACTTGCAGTACTCGAGAACCAGGTCATCTGTGATATTCACAAGAGTGGTTGCGGGGATGGAAGGTACTCACATGGCTCTCCCGATCAGCACCTCATGAGGAGACAATCTTGTTTGCTTACAGGGGGTACGTTGGATACTCATTAGCACCAAAGCAAGAGTGTCAGGCCACTTGAGCAAGATAGAGGCACAGGCTTTTGCCAGCTTAGACTTGATCGTTCCGTTCAGCCTCTCTACAATACCAGATGCTTCAGGCCTGTAGCTACAGTGCAATCTCAGGTCAACCCCAAAGGCTGTGCACGATAGCTGCATTACCTCACTTTTAAAGTGGGTTCGTTAATCTAATTCAAGGCAAACTGGTATCCAGAATCACGGTATCAACTCCTGCAATAATACCTTAGCAACTGTTAGGCTATCACATCTTTGGTGGGATACTCTACAACCTTTTGTGAAAACAAGCACATGATGACAAGGATATCCCTCAAATGGTTACATCATGGCATTTCCGTAAAGTCAATCTGGAGACGGTTGAAGGGACAATCAGGCTTCTCAATATGGCTCGTTGTCACCGCCGCTCTTTTGACCACATTTTGTTTCCAAGAAGTGACGTAACGCCGGCCCAAATTATCTGCCATTGATAGGAAATGGGGATTATACCAGTAAAGTTGGAAGGTGGACACCATCCTGTTCCTACCCACATGTGTTGGACCATGCATGTGCCACACCATTGCAGGCGGGGGGAATCAAGTAGAACTAGTTTTCCCTCACTGGACACCCAGACGTCACTGGCATCCCTCACACATCCCATCTTTTCCCATTTAGAATTCTCTAGCTCTGTGGCGGTATGTCACAGTTCTCTCAGCTCATTGAAGGCATGCACAGTATTCAGCAACATGTTGGAAACAGTCTCTCCCTCTGCATTGTATGATTCATCCATATGGAAGTATGCTGGACTCAAGAGTGCAAGAATGCAACATCGAGCAATTTGATCCACATAACGTTTGCCTCTGATGGCAAAATCACAGCCAGTCTTGTATGCAGCACACTTCATCACAGCAATTTCCCTTGACAATTGCAAAGCATCCAACAGATTTGAAACGTACAAACTATTCTGGATGGGGTGCCAGCAGAGGTTACGAAACCTTGCTGCAACCATAACTGGCCGAAGCTGTGCACAACTCCAAAGCCATACTGGCTGTCACTATAAATAGAGACTCGTGAGCCTTCTGAGGTGCAGCATGCTCTGGTAAGGGCAATCAGTTCAGCTACTTGTGCACACGTTACATGGCACAAGTAAGAAACTTCCACAACTCAGCTCAGTGTACATACAGCATAGGTGGCTCTTAAAATAACCCATTGGTCTCTCAGGCTGGACCCATCAACAATAAGGGTATGGTCAGATTCAGGAAGTGTTGCCCGGATATGAATTTACCTTGATAAAATGAAAAGACAAGAGGCGTTTGGCAAAACAGGTACAAGTAGGTTTAATTAAACGCAATGGCCGGGTGAGAATCAACATTGTAGCGTCTGAAGACATTCTCCATGTACAGAGATTTTGGCCGGCATTTCATGCAATTTCCTGAAGTACAATAAATCGTATACACATTTTTGTAGAGCATGTGGGTCAGGGTCTAGTCATAAATCATAAGTACAACCATCTGATAACAGGGATATAGGTGGCTCTCGAGCTCGTGGAGAGCTGGTGTGGGACAATGTGCATGTGTCCAGACGTCTGGCCTGAGGTACATGTGATCTCTACATGTAGTGTGCATGCTGTGCCCCGATTGGCTGAGTTTTCCTAACTATATGTGGCCTCTAACTTTGTGGTATTTTGGGAACATGAGCTTTTCACTAGACTTGTTTTATTGGGGCCAATTTTCTCAGGCCTGTTTATGGTGTCGCAGCTTATGAGTGGGATTGATCAGGGTTTTCCCTGGTTGCACATTTGTCTTGGGGATAAATGTAACCTCACCTGTGACCTATCAATCGTTAGGCCTGGGATCGGGTTGCAGGGCCTGTCTGACCACGTATTTCTGACTCTGGTTGGTGGGGAGGTCATCATGGGTGAATTCGACAGCAATTATATGAACTTGTTGCTGCGTGTGCATAAAACATGGTGGTCATTGATATATTTACCTACATTCTCATTATATTGCGTACAGTTGTCATAGTGTACATCGACATGCGTTTACTATTTTTGACATTGTTATACGTGCATAGTTTATGGCGTACATCGACATTGCATTTGCTGGTATTGCTGATGTTGGGCCTGCACTTTTCATGGTGTACATTGACATCGTACTTACCGATATTAACAGTCCCCCCTCTAGTTGAATTTTTAACTACAACATTCTCCTCGTATGTCATGACAGTCACATTATCCAATATGATGTGTGTTGCTGTAGTGTCTGCTATTCTTTCTCTAGCTATTTGCATAGTAACTAGTTTGAGGACTGCGTTTTTACAGCCCGAAACCCCCACTTGTAGGAAACCGCACAACAGTAGTACAAAAATGAAAACTGGAAGTAATTACGTGAATAGCTTGTAGACGATGCAGTGCTTGGATGGCAAGCCCGAGATTCCGGTTTTCGAGGTCGTTCCCAGGAATAAACATACTACCGGAAGCACCAATCTTGGCACATACCCCACCCTCAATTGCGGTCATCAAGTCCAACACATACCGATGTTGCATCACCATTAGGTGGATGGCTCTCAGTTCTTCCTTGATAGCGTTTAGGCCAAGCTCAGTGTTGTTGATCATCCTCAGCATTTCCCACCTGGTTATTTGCAACCAGCGGGCGTTCGCATTCATTTGCAAGGTGAAGAAGGGTATCGGCCCCGTGTTTATTTGAGCTTCAGAAAACAGTCTAAATTCTTTTGGAATGTCCTTGTACTGAGCCCAGCCAAAATAATCAGCAGTTTTTCTTCTTCAAACCTGATGCAACAGAGTTGTTTTCTTCTGTAGTGGATGTTGGGACAACTCGAACAGATCTTCACCAGGGATGACCAGTGTTGGGGTGTGTATGGTGACCAGGGAGCAGAGGCCTCACCATCCGGGGACAAGCTGGGTGTAGGCAAGCTGTGGGCTATCATGTACTTCTCCTTAAGCCCCTTTTGTTTTGCCTCCAACATGTCACTGCAATATTTAGCATACAGCAAGATCTCATCAACCAGTTTACTCTTCGAGCAATGATTTGATTGCTAATCTCGGGTCTCAGTTCCTGCACAAAGGAGGTAAGAACCCCCCCCCATGCTATCTCCCAGCCAACCGTTCATCCCGCTGTGCTCCGTGTATACCTGCATCAATCCCTCAAAGTAAGTGTGCACTGATTATCTTGGCTCTAGAGCGATTCGGAAAAATCTTGGGCCAATTCATCTCCTTCTGGGGAACCTTTGTCCGTTGATATTTTATGACCTGGTTGTACTTGGTTTTGACTATGGGCGAAGGGGCATTTGATCCTGTCATCCGTGGAGGCTCTTGTGTTGGCCAATCAAACGCCCTGTTACATTCTGTCCACAGGTCTTTTGGGACTGCCACCTCAAATAACATGCCCATATCTTCCCATAGGACCTTGGAAATGGTCCCAATCCGTTCCATCTGTTTGTACAACTTATCAGGATTCTCTCTGAGTTTGGGAAGGGAGTTTGTAAAATGGAAAAGTCTGATCGTAACCAGGGGACATATACATATGCTCCCCCCTGTACTTCTCACAAGGAATACTCCTTCACTGCCCCCCTGCTGCTCCTTTCTCATCTTCCTTTGGACCCTTCTTCTTTTGCTTCACTTCAATCTTCTCCTTCCTGAACCACAACGCCCTACACTTTTCTGTCTCACTCCATTCTCTGATGTTCTCAATGAATTCTCTTATGTGTGTCCATAACACCCTTAATTTGAACAGTTTTAACTCCTTCTTACCCATTGTGATCCAAGCATTCTTCCTAAATTTCTTTTGCTAGATTACGTCAACTCCACATTCATCCGCCACTTTTCCATCCTCGCATGCGCCTCTCTTGCCACTTTTGCTGCTTCCTTGCTCATGTAGAGCAACTTGTTCTCACTGTACTGCCCTAAACACTCAATTCCCATGTTTCCCTTAACGATTTCTTCAAACTCTCTTTTTTGGTTGGGTGACATTAAGTCGCTGTGGGTTCTGTGCTGCTCTTAATACATTAACTGGTGAAGCTGTACTTGTTGTCTGAACTTCCATCCCGCTGCCAGCCAAACTCTCTCTTTGAGGGGACCCTAGTGATATTACTCCAGGTCTTGGTGCAGATTCCTGAGGTATGCTTGAGATAGGTTAACTCTTAGGGCACTGACAAGTGCTTCAACCGGAGAAGCAATTATGGTGCTTGCAAAATACAGGGTGCTTCCTACGGTGGGTATGGAGACCTGAACATAGGAATGAACCATGGTTTCTGTATTACTCAAGCGTATACAGGAGGTTCTGAAGCTGTCCCAACATCGGTTACTGCAGAGGATGTGGCACTTGGAGCAGCAGCTGCTGCATTGAATGGGGGTAGTCTTATACTGAGGAGTTTGTCTATAAAGGCATCTCTTTATTTCTGTTCCCCTTTTAGGTTTATCATTCTCCTTTTTTCATTCTCCTATAAGAAATAGGCCCCAACGTTCTTGATGATTTCCTCCCTCCACTTTCTCTGCCTCTCCTCATCTTGAACGCTTCCCAAGGCATGAGTCCTACTGCGGATTTTTAATTCAAATTTCTTTCTTTTATTTTCTCTTGCCATTTGCTCCGAAAGGTTTAGAGCTTCAAATTGTGTGGACCTAGGCTGTGGTTTTAAGCCATACATTCTTCTTCTCAGGTTCTCTATTCAAGGCATATGGAAGGTTCCGCTGAATGGGAATCAAAGTTCCCCATCTTTGGATGTGTATTTGTGCCATTGGCTAGGCCACATGGAGGTGTATAAATCTTTCTTTGTCTCCATCTCCCTAGCTGGGGTACCTTCAGGGGGAACTTTTCCTCCTTATTCACGTCATTCTCCTCCTTTGACAAGGGGTTTCCCATTTTGATAAGTTTTCAGTCACTCTCCGTTCCAATCTCTCACTCACTCCACCCCAACAGGTTCACAACTGCCTGCCAATACCAGCGTGTCTCTGTCAAAGGTCACACTATCGCCGAGCGGCTACAGTGTCTGCCAGCCAATCCCTGTGCTGCTCCTTGATGACCCAATGACCCAATTCTACCAAACTACTGCTGATCGACTTTCTACAAAAGTTTTTGCCGTTTGCCTGCTTCAACTGAACAAAAAATCTCCACGTCAGTAGGAATGCTACTTACTACATTGAATTGTGAGCCGTCGACCAGCGACAGTCCCCGTACTTAGTGCGTTCACTCTTGTTTACTAAGGAACAAGCCGCTACCGAGTTCAATTAGTACTATTGTACACGAAAAGATTATGTCCCTGGTAGCGCCTCACAGTGGACCTCACCTTAGCAGGCAAGTTCAACAGTTCAATATTCTAACTTGACGTACCTGGCTTTATTTCTATAACGTGTGCATAACAACTCGTACACTTGTCTCTTTCAAAAGTCAAAGAATATCATTGGGAATACAATAACTATCACACCTGCAAATCCAACAATCAAAGCCACATAATAATTGCACTCAAAATCCGTCCACTGCATTACGCCTCAATGCACCTACTACAACTCCCAACATGCACTGCTCTGCAGCTAATTCATTTTGCATGCCTGCAATCCCTATCGAAACTCTCGCCATTCTTCTTCAGCTCCCTTGTCTCTCTGGAACCAGGATCGCGTTGAGGCTGGGTCAATTTTAAATCTCGTGAAAAACCGTCTGGAACATGAAGGTGCAGTACTTGGTTCTATAGCCAATTACTTTGTCAATTATGGGTCCGCTCCTATCGGAACCATCACATCTGCTACCAGATCTGTTGGCGTGCAAACTTATCCTAAATGATATCAAGAGGCATGCTGAAGACTAGGACATGGAGTGGTGTGGTCCCTGTGCAGACTTTGGTGCTCCCCAATTGGAACTGTCACTATTGCTTAGTTGATTCAAATCAGTAATCAATGCAAACATTCCTGTAAGAATGACAGACAAATGTTGATATTTAGAAATGTAATATAAGGGATTTACAGGCAAATACATGAAACATGTTGTCAGTCAGCTTAGTAGCTAAGAATACAAATCTGTAAAAGAGTCCAATAGAATTCTAAATGAAAACCGGCAAGATGGAGAACTGTGTAAACACACATTATGTTAACATAAGCTCGATTTATAATGCATATAATTTGAGAAGAAAAACGCAACTCCCACAACAGTTTTTTAACGTCCACAAGCATGTGAGCTTATTGGCATTCACTAACTCCTATCTGACCTCTTTCAACTGTTTAAAGGTTGGAGTTTTACTCAAGACAAGAGCCTGAGTAATTTCCCTTACAGCATGGGAAGGATCAGCCCAAGAGATTTAGCCACAGGGAAAACACTTTCCACATTGAGAAGAAAATGTGCATTTGCACGGTTGTGAGTGGGGGCTATTCCCCTTGTGCAAAATTCTGCACTATGTCGACTTATAGACAGCAGGAATAGGAAGCTGCAGGAATTCTCACATTACACATTACATCACTTGTAGGAGGCCTGGAAAACTGTGCCTTGCGCAGCTTTCCATGCACACTTGGGGGCATATTTACTAGCCCAGAGTAACACAACTCAAAAATTCGATTTATAAAGCCATGCAAGACTCTGAGTGGCTTAGAGTAGAGCAATGCAGCTCAAAACTCTGTGTTGCCTTACTCTGTCCCAGGGAGGAATGTCATGTGTGTTGCATGGGTGTTCCCATGCAGCATCCATGGATTTTGGCGCATTCCTAGATTTAGCAGAAGTGGTAGACTTGGGAATGCACCAAAAACCTACATCTCTTCAGCTGAGGCATAAAGAGGAGAAATATGTTTATTTCTCCTTGTTTTTTCTGCTTTCTATGTGTGCTGCAGAAAGAGGAAAATGCCTCAGAGCATTGTTTTCATACTGGAAGGTGCCCTTTCCTGCATAAAAACAATCCACGTTGCAATGAAGGCACCCTTGTACCATGGTGGAAGGGTGCCCATGTTGGAGCTAGGCAGCCAAAACTGCACCAGAGCAGGGAAAAAGACATGAGTGCACAATATTCTTTTAAATACAACACATTTCTGCCCTTTCCCTGTTGCACGTGACATGTCCCTTACTACTAGAAATGTTGGTGAGTTGGGCAAAAGGTGAAAATGTGTCCCTATTGTATGTTAACAACTATTACAGCCAGAGGAGAACATTTTGTATATTTATAATATTGAAAGTAGTCGTTACTCAATATACACTTTTGTGCAATTTGTGCAAAATTTAACATTAAAAGCGTGAAAACGTATGTGAAGCATTTAATAGCACAGCAAGAGACATTTATTAGTACAGTAAGAAACATTTTGACAAAAAGATAATTCCTTCAAATGCCATATGGTAGTCACATTTATTTACACCTGGGCTGTTTCTAATCTTCATTCCATGTGACATACGTCCTTATGCTGAGCTCCTTATGTCTCTATTAGGTCAACAATTGTCACAGATGGGCAAACAATATGCAGAAACAGATGCTTAATCTCAAAATGTCTTTATCGCTGGAAATTAGTTACTGAATTGTGCAGATATCTTTTTATACATTTTTCTCTCCTTTATAGTAAGCCAAGGTGTTTCGGCCCTCATGTGAGGCGACTTAACAAGGTGTTAGGATTTGCGGCCACTGGGAGCTCATTGGGGTGTGGTCTGGTTCCTCTTACTGGGTAAATGTGAGTTTTGATATTCGAGGGATCCTATCTGATCAGTTCTGTGTACCTAGAATTTCCTGTTTAGTGCCTGAAGATCCTAGCCTCATTCCAGTCTGTTCAGATGTTCAGCTCCTTCTTTTCTGGTTGTAGTCTAGTCTGGTTTTCTGCCGATGGACTGTAACCATGTAGTCATTGACCTGTCATGTATTTCTCCGCAGGTCAGCTATGGCGCTATGGATCCTGTATTCAATGACAGGCAGCGGTTCCCTACATTTTACCGGACCTACCAAATGTAAACCCTCAACATGAAGTCATCATCAAGCTATTGAAGCACTTTGGATGGACCTGGGTTGGGATGATTGTAGCAGATGAAGATATCAGTGAGCGAAGCGGCGAGCAACTGAAGAGCGAGTTGAGGAGCAATGGTATATGTATGGCCTTCACTGTAAAATTGACCCCTACCATGAGTTTAGAAGCAGCATCTATGCCCATTCTAGAATCATCTGCAAATGTTATCATTGTCTACGCCAGTGTTGGGCGTCTGAATGACACATTATTACTCTTTGAACTGACTTCCATTCCTGGTAAAATTCTCATCACACCCGCTTCCTTAGTCTTTGCCCTGATTGAGGATCGTATAAAAACCATTCACCATTTAAATGGCTCCCTGATGATTTCTATACCTAAAAGGCAAATTCCAGGTTTAAAGCAATTCCTTTATGATGCAAATCCAGCAAAAAGTCCTCCTAATCCTCCTCTGGTTCTCCTTTGGTATGAGAGATTTTCATGCTTACCCAATGGCACAGGCATACCGGGAATTGAAGAGTGTGCGGAAAGCATAAGCCTGAGAGATGTGGATGCCTCCTTGTTCGATGTGGAGAATTTCCGACTCACTTTTGCTGTATATGCTGCAGTGTATGCTGTGGCTCACGCCTTGCATAGTCTGTACTCTGCTGAGGTTCAACAAGGAAGCTTTTCAGAGAAATCTGGTATCAAGAACACATTTGCTCCATGGCAGGTAAAACTAGGGGAGGGAGCACTTATCAGACAGAAATTATGAAATAGTAAAATGTGGATATTGCAAACTAAATTCAAGTTCGAAGCTTCTTGTGGGAAATGCTACATATTTGTTGAGATGATCAGTCCTGCTGTAGAGCGACAACTGGAGAGAGTCTGATTCCAGCATCTGTTGCGTCAGAGCAAAATCTGTATGCACTGTGCCAAAGGACTCAACCTATACCTCACTCACGAGGCCAAACTAGACCGAAATCAGTCTCGGTTTGCTTGTGTTCCCATTCAGAGGTGTCTAGATCCAGCAGGTTGGGCTGGACTGTCCCTATTGGATCGGGACCATGTTAATTTGCATGTGGCTAGTACCTGTATGAGGTGTAATATCAGGCAAAAAAATAAATGATTGGAATGAGCCCCAAGTACTTCCCAGTAGGTGCCATTAAATCAAGCATTCCACCCATCACTTTTTTGTTTTCCTCAAAACCAAGATTAAGGCTGACCCAAACAAAACTACCTTTCTGACTGTGCCCCAGAACACTGGCATCTAAATTCATCTGTACTCTGTAGGCTATACAAACTGCATTGTGTAGCACATTAAGTAATACTATAGTAATGCTACCATACTGCAAAATAAATTTACAAATATATGGCATGGGGCCACAACCTCTTTCTTCTGTGCAGAATTGCCTGCTTTTGTGGCAGAGATCTCTGCATATGTAAATATACTACTTTGTAGTAAATGTACATGGGACCAGGGGAGTTGTCGGAAAATCGGTACAATAAATGAAGGGAAATTTAAGGAGGGATTTGGGAGTGACATGCTAAATCACAACACAGACCCACAAAAGAGTAAAACTATAGCAATTTACAAAATACATTTCAAATGTTACTACAGCTCTAAAAGTGTCAAAACAGGTGTAAATGCACTTTACTCCAGCCAAGACTTGGAGTAAATAAATCACTACAAATGCCAACCATTTGTATTGCAACACACTGTCATACTAGTAATTAAAATAATAACCCATAAGAATTGATGTTTAATTAATTAAGTTATGAAATTACTTCACCATCATATATATGTGTGTGTATGTCTGTGTGTGTGGTTGAGTGTGTGTGTGCATGGTTGAGTGTGTGTGTGCATGGTTGAGTGTGTGTGTGTGTGCGTGTGTGCGTGCGTGTGTGTGTGTGTGTGTGTGTGTGTGTGTGTACATACTGACGGGGCTGCAGAATGCTGGTTCTAATGCAGGGCTGAAAACATGTCTCTATACCGACGGTGCCAATGTGATAAGTCTTGGCGGACCTTTGCGATCCCTATCTTTCATTTATGCTCTACAGGACTCATAAAGCTAAAACAACCAATCCTGGAGCCAAGAGGGATATACTTGGTTTGACCATAAGTGTTTGCGGGGTACCATGAGAAGGTGTCCCCCATACTCAACTTATTTACTCTTCATTGGTAGATTGAATATGTGAGCGATGAAATGCCATCGAAAGAATTAGGGAAGTTAAAACATGAGTGGAAAAAGGGACACAAAGGAAAAAAAGAAGAAAAGGGTAAACATTACCAAAAAAGTATAGTGGCTGGATGAGGTGGTCAAAATGGCTACAGAGTGGACTTAATGACAATGAAATAAGTGTAGATACTAAGAAGATAGACTGAGGTTTAGATGTATTAGGGGCTGGTCACGAATGCTAGGACAGGGTTTGTTTAGAGTCTGGGTAGTTTAGTTATGGAGTTGGAGAAGGAGGTGGGTGGTGAGATTTTATTTATAATGGATACAATTTTAGAGATCATGTATGGAGGGTAACTCAAACGCTTAAATATAAGACGCCTCTTTCTACATGAAAACTACTTATTCATTCCCAGCTATGTGACGTGTAATGCTCAAAATCAATGAAAAACTCCTGTCTCATGCTGTCTCTGGAAGGACAGACAAATGCCAAATACCATTACACTGTGTCCAGTATAACATAAGTCGGAATGATATAATGCTTTGTACAAGTGAATTAATAACTATAATGCCAAGAAAAAAAGGACCTGAAACATGACAAAACGCATGTTAACGGAATCACCATGGCCATATTAAAATGTGTAACTTACAGAGAATCGAAAAACATATTTGACAACTTGCTCAGTAGATAATTGCCATTTATGGTCTGATAGAGGACAGGGAAAGATACAAAGTATGAGGCATGTGTCGCAATGAACTGAAAAAAGGCAAGGCAGAACTTTTTATACCATATAACAGAGACACATGAAACACGAGAAACGAAACAATGTAAATGCCGATACGAGACTGAGAAGTATTCACTTGCATTCAAAGTGGTTAACATAGTGTAACAAACCAGAGGCTTTTCTTTATTTACTGCACTCTCCAGATTTTAATCTCACAGTTGAACTGATCACAAAGTTTGTGCACTATTTCTTTATTTGAGCACTGAGCACTTTATTTAAAAACTACAATTCTCATGCAACAGAAAGTAGTATGAGGAAATGTAAGAATACTAGATACTTCAATCACAAAGCTGAGGCGGTTTGGCTTTAATGCAGAAATTTGCATATAGACTCTTGCTATGTTAATGGCTTATGCTCTTTTTCTAAGGATAAATAAATGTGCCGAAGCTGCTTTATATTGATGAATCAACATGACAACGTACAATAAATGTCTTGAGCTTATGGAAATAGTTGATGACACCCCACTATACATAGGGACTAGCAGTTACCTAGAGGTACAAAAGTGTAAAAAGTATATTCTTTTCAAATCATTGGGGCATATTTACTAGAAAATGAGGCAGCCTGGCGCTGCAAGCCATCTTACTGTGCCGAGCTGCATCATTAGGAAAGTGCAGGGATACATTGTATTTAAAGCAATCAGATGCATCCCTGTGCTTTCCTCTGCGCTGGCACACAATTGGATGTGGAGCGCCAACGCAGGCACACATGGCATGTCGTAGAGAGCAGTGGCGTGCTGTAGAGTGGCGTGGAGTGAAGTAGCATGGCGTGGGATGTCATAGAGTGAAGTGATGTGGCGTACAATGGAGGGGCGAAAAGGGAAGTAGAGAGTTGAGGAGTGGCATAGAGTGTAGTGGCATGTCGTACAGTAGAGTGGAGTAGCTTACAATAGAGTGACGTGACGTACAGTGTCTTAGAGTGGAGGAAAATTGATTGGAGTGGCATAGTAAAGTGGGATGTCATAGAGTGGAGTGGAATGTTGTAGACTTGAGTGGTGTCTGGTAGACTGAAGTGGTATGTCGTATAGTAGAGTAGTGTGTTGTACAGTGGAGTGGCATGGAGTGTCATATAGTGGTGTGGACTATTGTAGATCAGAGTGGCGTGTTGTACAGTGGACTGGCGTAGAGTGGAGTGGCGTGTTGTACAGTACAGTTGCCGTGTAGTTCCTATAAACCTATATAGGGTCTGTGCGTTTAGACAACATAGGCTGTGGGATTGGTGTCCAGACGGATTCCAGACACCCCCACTGGGTATGTTCGCCTGTATACCAGCTAGCTCACAGTGCCATTGTAAACTCCTCTTACCAAGGAGAGAATAGTTCTTGGCAATTATGGAACATGACAACTCTGTCCCATCAGGGATCGTGGAAACAGTACAGTATGTTTCGCTCAGTCACTCGTGCTCACTTTGTCTCAGAGAGACACAGAATAAACGGTGGGGACGTTTTCAATAAGCATTTATTGAACCAGCGTCATTCTAGTGTAAAATAGGTGTGCTGAAACAACCATAAGACAGAAACAGATACAAATGATTATAAGCACCAACAAAGTAAAAGGATGGTAGATTCCTACCATAGTGCTAAAACAATGAATACAGGCATGTATATAAAATACATGACAGTAATAATGCGTACTCCTACGATGCGACCCTAACTAGATGTACCTAAGTTTACCTAGCATGTATGTAGGGTTAGAGCCAAGAATCCCTCTAGGATAAAGTCAACCCCATTACCTGAAGTGAGAGACTGTGGGACCCCATCTTGGTCTTGAGATGGACACCCTGTGAGGGAATGGCAGACCACTGCGAGCTGGAGTGTCTGCATGCCGGAACCTCAGCGTCTCACGTCAGTGCATCAGCATGGAAGTCCTTTTCCTCCTCTCCCTGCCTCAGCAAAGATATGGTATTTATATACCCAAAGTGGTACCCTCAGGGGATCTACCTTGCTGTGTCATGTTGGAATAGGATGACGGAAGGAATGACCCTTATACATAGTTATTATGCAGGAGATGGTAGTCCTGCTGGGATTCCAAGAATCCTTATGCATAATGATGAGGCTAGTTTTCAGAAAAAAAAACACGTCATATGAGCAGTACCGTAACTAGGTAAAAGGTCAGTACCAAGAACCGTTATGCAGTGTAATGGCAGGGGAAATATAGGTGAAAGGTCTTGTTACTACCTGAGCCTATATCTGGGTACCTGTATTAAACATAACACCCACTCCTCATCCGACATGACGACATACTAAAAGTCTAAATGTACTTCTAGAATACGCAAACAACTAATAAGTCCATTAAAAATAACGCATAAAAATGCCAACATAGTAGCATGAGCGGTAGAAGTCTATTAAAATATGTTCGTATATACGGTCCGAACAACTATGAGTGTCTGAAAGCCATGCTGTTCAGCAAAAGAAAAGGTGTCTTTTGTTTAAAAATTCCAAATTTGGTTGTTTTGAAAAAGGTCAAATTTTTCCCAGCACACGATGAGCCAAATGTTTATGTGTCCTGGCTGGGAGACGCAACATCACTGTTGCTTGCCAGCGCAGACGACGGTCCCTGCAACACCTCACAGATCAGGTCAATCGAGCACAGATGATCTTCTGTATTGCCCACAGCCAATGCTGGGGAAGCCTGTGTGACATCCAAGGCCTGCACGTTTGTAGAGGAGCCGGTCTCCATTCCAACAGGAGCTGAAGTGTCCTGTGGTGGCTCTAAGAATGCAGACATCAACATGGGAATACGCTGAGGACACAGGCATACATGGACCATTAGCGGGTCCAGTAAAGCATCCACGTCCGGTGGCGCAACCGATGGAAGTGTTAGACAGCGATCCAACATGCATTCTTGTCCACAGAACAGGCATCGGAGGACAGGCAGAACACAGTCAATCCAGACTGGTCGAAACGATAGAAACAAAGACCCGCTTAGTTCTCGAAGGCGAGGTGTGCCCAGATGGAGTACCATGCAATCACAGCATTTTTTCCATCTCCTTGGTGACTAGGACGTCCATTGTGTAGCAGAAAAATTACAATCAGGATTTCTGCTATTAGAAACAGGATTAGCGGAAGCCCTCCAAAAATTCTTCCGAATACGGAGTGTAAGAAGGCTGGAATCACTCCAAAGACTCTCTGAAAGGTGCTTAACAATCCAGAACCTATGGTCTTAAATAGGTGTACTATACCCGTCGTATCAGACATGTTAAAGATACATTGTACCATTTCTGTGAAATGGAAAGGGCAGTTCATTCGTACAAGTGCCTGTATCTCAGCTGAGGACCTTCCAACCTGAAGATCAAAAGTCTCTCGGGCGGAGGTTAAGGGCACAGTTTTCTGTAAAAGCATGGCTTTCATTTAGCTCAGAGTATCAAATCACATAAAGGAAACATTCAATGAAGGCCATAACGGCGCCTCCCTGACTGTGTGGGTCGGTGGAAACAATACTTGCATACAACAAGTAACCCTGGAGCTCACAGTGACAAGATATGCAATGCCCGGAAGCATCCCACAACAACCTTGATCATTCAGCATCAAGTAACTCCCATTCAAGAGCAACTTGAACGCTGGATTAATAACGGCAGCTGGGGACCATTTCAAATGGCAGGATAAGTTTGCAACGGAACCATCACAGGCCCCGTGAAGCATGATATCCTGGCATATGAGAGATCCACTTAAAGAGTTCTCGCAGTTTGTAACGCTTAGAAACACTTCCATGTCCCCACTCCTGCATCAAAATCTGTGTGGCAATTCCCAAGATTCCTTGATGAATTCCCTACCCATCGCTACATATCTGCCTGCCTGTTGGTGTTCTAGGCAATACTGAAACTGGAAAGTTGTGACCGGTAATGTTATATGGCCATGAATTAACCATTCTGTGAATGGTGACTCTGCCACAGTGAAAGGTAATTGGTCCAGTTTTTCAATACGCATCATTGTATATTTTGCTCCTCTTTGTGCCAACGTTATCTGCTTCTTAGTTAGATTGTATGCAGAGAACAAGGATGTAGTGTTGATAAATCGACAAGGCACATAACCAGAATGCAATTATTGTAGCGTCCAGCTTACCAACATAATAGAACGTAGCCTAAACTGTCCATGCTGTACTATGGACAAATCCTGTTCTAGTATATCTATAGCAGAAGATAGAATGTTGCCCAGTGAATAAATCCTGGATGTTAATGTAGTCATACCATTATCAACTACCACTAAGGCTTTTTCTAGGTTAATTCTCTCAATTTCACGAAGAGTCTCGGCAGCTTCTTGTTGAGAGATTTTCCAAATTTCATTATAAACAGCATATAAGAAATGTTTCTGACATGGCTTTCGGGGACCCAATAAAAAATCCCCTAAATCCACCTCATCTGATAGTAAGGATAAGTGTTGTTTCACCTGGGACAGTGTCGAGGTTTTTAGCCAATCTAGGCATAACTTCCCAACACTGTCTGATGTCACCACCCCCGGATGTTCTCATTGTACAGCCTATGGATATTAAACCCTTCGGTGGTACCTCTGAATCTTGTTTGACATAAATTTGTGTCTGTAGGCCAAACTAACCATCCCTTCTAATTGGGGTCTGATGAATTGTATGAAACTGAATGTATGTAGTCATCTACTGTATCCCCACCATGTGTTGTAAAGCTTTGCCACCCCTCAAAGTGTGATGGTGAGTGAATCTGTGGTGTGTTCAAATCTTTGTTCTTAGCTAGCCCAAGACAGGAAGTCTGTTGCACAGTGTTGTTCAGAAATATGATCTACTGTGGAATAAGGCACGCTCAAAATAGTGCTTCTGTTCCCTGAACTTGCCATTCCTTTGAACCCCAGACTGATTTTATGTCTATAGTGTCCTTCCATAAGTCGAAACCTTGTTCAGACAGTTGGGAAATAAAGGATGCAGAGTAAATCTGTTTGGTGTTAGTTAGCATATTTTTCTGTGCAGTTGTAGGTGCAACCTTATAGTAAAATGAGGTCGGGTCAGAAGTGTTAAACCCTGAAAAATAAGAAGATTTCTGTGCAAACGTTCGTGAAATACCTTTCGGTGGTGTTGGGCAATGTTCCCATTGGTGGTATGTAAAAACATTACGTGGGATACTGGATTTATGTAAAAAGTGATGACCATAATGTTGGTAACAGTACATTGTTTCATAATTAGATGTGTCCTCTAACATTTCAATGCTTGAAAATGCAGCGGATTGTTCTAAATCAGACAACATATTATTTACAGTTTCAAAAACACAATCTTTGGAAAATGTACTGGAGGTGATGATATCATTTAAAGAAATTTTAAATACATGAGGTATTTTCAAAAGTTCAGTGGGACCAGATACATCATATGAAACTCTGTCCCAAACTATACCATCAGGCATTGGAACAGCTGTAATGTTCACGAAGGACAGGTCTTTTTGTTCACGATGAGAAGATGTATGAGGTTTCTGGACCAAGTTCACATTTGATACTGCAGAGCGTTTTGGGAGATAGTTTCCATTCATGAGTAAGCAAAAGACAGTCAAATCAAATCAAATCAAAATAAGCTTTATTCGATTTAAATTATTAAATCATAAAAGCACAGTACATTAAAAATATGCATCATATCTTATGTGTGCATTAGCAAGCCTATTATAATAACATTCATATTGGTTAAAAACTGCAACATTATTTCATACACATCCGTTAGCACACAAAAGTTTATAAATATAATCATATCACAATAAAAATAGAAGCATTACATTGTTTTTCTGCATCTAACCACCCCTTTCATGTATTTGGTTACACAATCAATAAAAATTCCATCATCTAAAAGTTGTAATTTAAAAAAGGCGGGGCGACATTGTCTCAAGCCTAACTGTATTAAAATTGGCAAGATCCATCTTTTTCATAATAATGTATAAAATTCACAAAAAGACATAATGTGAATGGTAGACTGGGTAGATATATCATCGCATGGGCAGGGGCCTAAGGAACGTGACCAATCATTCATATTTGGGAACGTGATCATTCTGAAAAAATTGCCTAGACGGAAGCGAGTCAATAATGTCCTGTCATAGCTCCCCTTCACATTTACTAGATATGGTTGTATCAATAGCATTTGATTCTCTCTAACAGACGGTTTAATTATGTTATGGGAGAGTCTACTATTCTCCAAGAAGTTCATACAAACAGTTTTTAAAACTTTCCTAGGGATTATAGTGATACTAGCCGGGTTGAGGAAATATTCTGGACATCCCAGGTCAGTTACAAAGTTTTTAACGTAGTTGAGCCATGGGATGCGAGACACCCACTGCAGTTTAAGGCAATAGTTTATCACGTCACGATTGAGGCCGGTGGCGGTACAGACCCATATCTTGTGCCATAATAAAACCGGCTGTATTTTGATTAGGTCAGATAGATATGGCTTTCCCAGTTCCGCATGACAAATATACGTGGCCGTCCTATTCGGAGCCGCTAAACGGTATCTTAAAAACTCTTTCTCAACTAACTGCAGCGGCTCTACATTTGCATGGCCCCAAATTCCGGCTCCGTAAATGGCTGTTGAAATACATTTAACTATGTACATTTTTAACAATTCGTCAATAGTTCGCTTTCCTAGTTTTCTTGCGAAGTTCACCAGAGCTCCCGTGGCTTTAGCAAATAGCAATTTTATCGATGTAATAGCATTTACCCATGATCCCCTCTTTTCAAAGACAATTCCCAGATATGAAAAATAGCTAGCAAATTCAAGTTTTTTGTTGTTGATAAAAATATCCCGACACTTTGCGCTAGACTTGCCACATTTCATAACAAATGTTTTGGTGATGTTTACGTTGAGATCTAAGCTCGACATATAGGTTACAAAGCTAGATACAACTCTTTGCAGTCCTATTTGCGTGCAGGATAATTGTACGGCATCGTCCGCATGTAGTAATGCTCCAATTGGACGATTGCCAATGTGAGGTAAGTCCTGACATTCCCTGGACAGTGTTGCACCTAGGCCGTTTATGTACAGCGTAAAAAGGAAAGGGGCTAACACGCACCCCTGCCTTACCCCCTTCCTAACGGGGAATTTAAAACTACACTCTCCTGCACTTCCATAGCGGACACTCGCCTGTGCATCTTGGTACAATTGCCTTAAAAAATTAATAAGTTGGGTTTTCACCCCCAGGGACTCTAGGATGCTCCAGAGTTTATGGTGACTAACACAATCAAAAGCCGAACTCAGGTCAACAAAGGACAAGAAAAGATTTCCACGCTTGGCGTGTATGTATTTGCCCCAGATTAAGTTTAAATTTAGGCCTTGTTCCACAGTACCCAGTCCTTGACGGAATCCATACTGCAATTCAGTAATTACACCTGTATCCTCGGCCCATGTCTGCAATCTGTTTAAAATATTTCGTCCGGCCACTTTCACAAATGAGTCTAAGAGTGAAATTGGTCTGGAGCAAGCCGGGTCATTACGATCTCCTTTTTTGAAGATAGGAACAAGTATAGATTCTGCCCAGGTTGGAATGAATCCTTGCTTACAACAAACTTTTAAAACGGACGTTAATAGTGGGCCCCAGAGGAGAGGATTGGATTTATATAAGTCCACGGGTATACTGTCCGGGCCAGGGGCTTTGCCTCCCACACTTGTATTAATTGCAAGTATAACTTCCTCCACAGTAAAGTCGATATCAATTGGGTGGTAATTCACAGGCTGGGCTCTCAAGTCCTGACAATGATTGTCATTAACACTATCATTATATAACTTAGAGAAGTGAGTTACCCATTGATCCTCACCGATGTTTATCTCAAAAGTGGGTTTATTTTTAGGGGCCAGGAGCGGGGCATTTACGGCCTTCCAGAAACCATTGGTATCTTTTAGTTCGGACGCTAGTTGGAGGGCCCGCCATGCTTCAGTTCTTATGGCCTCCTTGCGGTCTCTAAGCGAAATTCTATATGCCATTCTTGGCATTTTAATTTCAGCCTGATCTCTAACTGGCTTATGCAGGGCACTTTGTAAAACTGCGTGGGCTTTGGTGCAGTTGGTATCAAACCAGCCTGTCTTGGTGATAGAGGGCTTTTTATGTTCAACTGATAAATTCTTCTTTATTGCCAGTGATATTTTATAAAAAGAGTTAAAAATATCGGAATCTGCAGCCGTCTCATCGAGGCAGACTGCAAAATCAAGTTCACAGCAAGTTAAAAGTGTCTTGGTTAGTGCTAAAGGATCCACTCCTGACCATTTAATTGTGTTTCTATTGAATCTATTCACAGCAATGTCCTGTACAGAATGTTTAGCCTGGTTTTTGCTATTTAACACTTTTGCAGGTAAATCTATAATAACGCTAATGGGGAAATGGTCGCTATAGGCAGCGGTGTGAGTTGTAAAGTTGTGTATTCTACTAGCATATCTATTAGATACTAAAACATAGTCAATGGTGGAACTCAACTCTCGTCCATTAAAAGTGCTGCTAAATGGTATAGAGGGTGAGCATAGTTCATTAGGAAAACCCATGTCCACGGAATACTTAATATTGTTTAATTGGTCCCCAAGAAGGGAGTGCGAGAAATGGGTGATGTCATTCCTATCGTCAGGTGTTAGACCACAATTACCTCCTTCAGCATGAGGGCATAATGCAATGTTAAAATCCCCTCCCCAGATTACACAGATATCCTTATTATTCTCCTTTTGCGTGTTATATATTTCATTCTGTAGGTGCCTCAAAACTACCTCTTTCTGTTCTGTAGGGAAATTGTTGTAAAAATTCAAGAGGATAGAACAGTGTGTATTGTCAATGTGCAATTTTAAAACCTGGTAATAAATGCTTGAGACCATGAAGTCTAATTTTTTAACATTCACCCTGTGAGAAATATAAATGCATAAACCTCCCTTCTTCCTCCCATGGCTAGATGGTACTGCCGGGGTATGAAATGTTTTATACCCGTTGATGTGCTGTGCACTATCCACCCATGTTTCCTGAAGGCACAGTATGTCATAGGCATCTACAAAATCTATCCAGGCAGGGTTGGAGAGTTTAGTAATCAAGCCCGCCACGTTCCAGAATAAAATTTTACTTGAGCATGTCCTGCTCTCTCCTCGATTTCTAGCCACGTTACTAGGTTTAACATTAACTCCGCTAGGATGATGAGCGATACGTGTCCGGGAATTTAGGGGAGAAGCACATATGTTTGTCGTATTTCTTCCCTTTCCTTTATTGCTAAACACGGTACTAATACTGTCAGCGTTTGTTGAAAATAATTCTGCGACTTCCTCAGGGCTGTATGGTGGACAAAGAATCTTGATAATCGCTCCGCCGGTGATAATTCCAACCCGGCTGGCCAAAAGAAGATCTAGAGTGGTGGACTGTATCAGCAGAAACCACCGTGATGTCGGTGATTCAAAGATTGGGTCTGCCGATAGTCTCTTCAGGTTAGAGATGCGGTCGGGTACGAGAAAGAGATCGATGGCGTGTGCGCTCGGATTTCTCACGGCAGTTCACTGTGTTCCGGGTGTGGACCTATTCTGCGTAGGTATGCTAAATGAGTGTAATGGCACACCGTTGGGAACTCTCTGATGGGAATAAGCCTGCATTTGATTCATGGGGGGATAAAAGTAACCAAGAGACAATACATTGATATCCATAGTCGTAACGTGGTCACTACCAAGTCTAGAGAGGATCTCACGTGTCAGTTTTGGCGTTCTAAATGAGAGAATTATGCAATCACCAGGAAGAGTTTTGTCCCTTCTCCCCACCCATCCAACTCTTCTGGCCATCTTGAATTCTCCAAACAGAGCCTCTGTTAGCCCTGTTTTGCTACCGAGCCAGCAGAGAGCCTTGTTTCTCAATGCTTCCCATGTTTCGTTCACCTGCGGTGGTATATGTGGGACATTTGCAAGGATAATGGTGTAGGGGGTAGCCTCCGGCGGCAGGTTCAATCTGATACCTTCCTTATCCGGACACGTTGTGTGGGAAGGAGTCATGGGCGGATTTAATCTAGTCTCAATACGGGGAGTGGCTCCTCTAGGGTTGAAACTATGGTTCGTCTTGTTGCCTACAGATGTTTTTACAGGGCCTCGGTCTGAGTCAGTCTGGGCAGACGGAGCGACCTTTGCTAATCCTGCTGTCCAGTTCGGAGTGTTATTCGGGGAATTATTGGGGGGTACACCAGGGCATTTCCTCAAAAGATCTTCAATAGTTGTTACCCTGATCAGTAGTTTCTCTAGAGGTTCGACAAATATTTTTTGTAGGGCATCTATTTTAAGGCAGATTTTTTCGTAATCCTCCTTATGACTATTTTTGCAGGTAATCAGAGCTGTTGGCCCTGTTCCCCTCTTGTCAGGTTTAATTTTGTTGTTACTTTTCTTTCGCTTTTTCCCTGGTACCTTGGACCTAATTGGGGATGTGTCAATGTCCAGGGTCACTAGTGTTGCGTCTGAGTTTCTTGGACGCTTCGATGGAGGTTGAATCTCGCGTTCCTGATCGGATACATAGATATGATCAGACGCATCCTGCACGCACCCATTCATGTGAGTAGAAGGATTTTGGGTATCAATATTTTCTGAGTGAGGCGGACATGAGACTAAATGCTCGGGGTTTCTAGACCCCATAGGTTCCTCTCCCACCCTGATACCTTGATTTAATGTTACTTCTTCAGAATGTATTTGTTTCTCTATGGCTCCCATAGCTCCCAAAAGATATTTCATAAGGGAGTTCTGAGACCCCCTGGCCACCTTTGATGTAGTTTCTGCTTTTCTTTTGCCCATAATTCCTTCCTGAGCCCGATCCAACTCAATATATTTGAGGTCCTTCCAGACAGATATCTATTGGTATAAACCCCCACTAGTAGATACAACAACCCAGATGTTTTGTTAGAAGTCTAAAGACTAAAGACAACCATACAAATTTAGGATACTAAATAATTAGATGGCCACCCTATATAAAGCACACAGAAAATTTTAATTTATTATGATCTCTGGATCGTACAAGATTCAGTCGCACAAGTTTAAGGAGTTACAGGTATTAGCGTAGTAGCTACACAGTTCTTTATCTAAATACTAGAATCCACTGTTCTTGTAAATGACACGTGTCCCCCAATAAGAATGCTGTCAAATGTAGTTCGAGCTGCAGACTGGGTAGCGTCCCGGGTTAAACAATGCTGGTACTAAGGGACTCACCCTCAAGTTGTGTAATCCTTGCAGTAAATATCAATAGTGTGGCCCAGCCCGGCCTCATCCGGTCTAGGACGGGCTAAGACGGGCCCGTCTTGGCCCGGTCTTCGCCCGGGCCGAGCCCGAGCGCGTCCCACGCTGCGGTAGGAGTTGGCGTCTTATGTAGCGCTCCGGCGCTCTCTCCCAGGTGCTGGTGCAGTCAGCCCCTCCCTCGCGGGCCAGGTCCAGGGGTCAACTCAAAAGTGCTGTGTGCAAGGTACGGACTGGGCAAGGGAAGAGGAATAAAGTGCAAACCAGTTCTTTTAAAAGTATTCCAAAAGCGCGTCCCGCGCTGCGGTAGGCGTTGGCATCTTATGTAGCGCTCCGTCACTCTCTCCCAGGTGCTGGTGCAGTCAGCCCCTCCCTCGCGGGCCAGGTCCAGGGGTCAACTCGAAAGTGCTGTGTGCAAGGTACGGACTGAGCAAGGGAAGAGGAATAAAGTGCAAACCAGTTCTTTTAAAAGTATTCCAAAAGCGCATTCTGGGAGATAGTTTCCATTCATGAGTAAGCAAAAGACAGTCACTAGGCCAATCCAGAATAGAAAAAACAATATTCCAATTATTATCCAGAGCTGTAGCCAAGGTGATACTAGGTAAGTCTTTTACAGAAAAATGTAGAATTCATGAAGTTGTTGTTTACGGAAAACTTGAGCTGGCATTGTTTCAGGTTCACTGGGATCAAGAGAGAAGGTATCAAAATCGATGCAGATCGATCTATTTTTGGTAGCTCAGCAGGTTTTGTTGAACTGGCAGACGTCTCTTGTAGAGGCATATTGATGTAGATATCAGAGGTAGGCCGAATTGATATTTGTCTTTCATTTTCTGTTTTGATGTTCTATTTCAACAGGAACGAGTTCCATTTCATTGTTGGAAAGACCATTATTTTCTATTGGTGACTCTTCAAATGTTATGAGTCTTTCTGTCTGAACTTCCTGTATGGTAGCGAGAGGAGAGCGTTGACAACCCAGGAGCCTACAAGGCCTACTATTCAGTATCGGCCACATAGTGTGGTTTGATCAGTTCTACGGAGACAAATCTCTTTTCTTTTTTTCCGGCAAGAGGCGGAAGAAGTACTGTTCTTGTTCCTTCGACAGCCAGGACAGGTACAGGCTTTCTGTGTGATGGCCCAAATTCTTTCTTGTCCACAATCTTTTCTCTGACCAGTTCCCCGACTTTTGGGATCCAGGCAGGTCTTGCCGTGATTGATTTGACTTCTCCAGTGGCGATGCGTTTTACTTGCACGTTGCTTTGTAGTGCCCGGAATTCAGTGAGATCCTGTAAAACAGCCAAACGTTTATTGATGTCAAATGGTTTTTCATCCGCCACTATGCTTTCATAGTCGAGATCAGGTACCCACATTCTCGTCCCAAATAGGACTTTGTAAGGAGTGACACCTCCTAGGGAACTTCTTGGCATATTGTTGAGAGCCCTCTGGACCCCATATAAGTGATTGACCCAACTACTACCAGAACCTAATACTCTTGCACTTAAAGATTGCTTTAAGTCTAATTTTTTCCTCTCCATGACCATAATTCCCTCGGGAAGGTACAGAGAGGAGTACCGCAGTGCAACACCCAAACTTCCCATGGCTTCCTTGTAAGCCCTAGAGCTAAACACGGGGCCAAGGTCAGAATGTAATGTGCCAACTGTGTATGTCCCTATAAAGACTCGCAAATCTTTTATAACAGTTCGAGCGTCAGCCGAGCGCTGAGGCCAAACCCACAGGAATCTAGAACATGAATCCACTGCCACCAAGATATGCTTGTAAGCTCCATCTGATTGTAGGGGGTCGCAGTGGTCCAAATAGACACAAGTGAGTGGTCTGTCTGATATAAGTAACAGTGTCTGTGGTGGACGTGCGACGGTGGAACCCTTCATCTGCTGACAGATGTCGCATTTTAAGAAAAAATTCTTTGTTTGTTTAGTTAGTCCGGCCACCAATAGCGTTGTTTTAGTAAAGAAACCGTTGCGGTACCTCCTGCGTGTGCAGAACCTAGACCCTCATGTGCAGCTAGAATTAAACCTAATCTGCGATCCATGTTTTGGATTACTTTATCTCCCACTCCTGGAATTTGAGCATAAGGAATATGTTTTGCATCTAGCTTGTAGGAGTACTTGAGTGGAAAACCTTTCGGTAAGGCTGTGCTATTTTTGCATGAAGCAATGAAAGCTACCATTATCTGTCCATCTATTCTCGTGCTAGAACGAGTGATTGCAGCTACGGCAGCAGTTCGTACTACCCCTTTTGCGGCTTCATCAGCCAATGAATTCCCTTCAACGTGAACGCCATCACTTTGATGACTCAGCGTGTGTATCACATGAGCTCTTGGTAGTTCATTTTTCAACTCAGCTACCTGTCCCCATAGCGATTTATCCTTGATTGTGCAACCTTTTGAATCTTTAAACCCATTCTGACCCCAGTAGTGAAGATATTCAATGTATGACTGGACACACTAAAATGAATCGCACACGATCAGTGTGGGGAATTCTCAATCCGTATTTATTAGTGCCAATAACAGGGCTTTTAATTCTGCCAGCTGTGCTGTGCAGTCTCCTAGAGACTGTGTCTTCGTAATGCTAGGATAGAACTTGTCGTCCTGCATACGACCCTTCACAATCGCACATGTGGCGCTGGATTGTTGTTTACTTCCTATGGCCAGCTGAGCAGATCCATCAGTGTATATGATATATTCATACTGATCTAGAGGCATTATTTCATTCGGGAGAGGATATTCTTGTTCATATTGCAGAAATGCTTGCGTCTTAAGAGTCAAATTTGTAATCTACATCTGTTGCAGTGAGAGAATTAGCCCATTGTATCCATCTTGGATGTAAAGCTTTAGCATTCGGTACGCTTGCTTTTGTAACAGCCTATAAGGTCGGTACTGGAGTTACGACAATTATTTGTTTCCCATGAGCCAGTGCACTTTCCCTCACTACAGCTGTCGTACTGCCGTCAGAATTTTTTCTGTAGAAGCAAAACACATTTCAGCATTTGTGTACAAGTGTGATTTGTATGCTATGGGTACTGTTTCGCCTTCATTGAAGGATAGGTAAGTATACCCAGATTGACCCACTATAACACGGATCACCAAATTTGTGGTGTTGACACGTGTGTGTGTAAGTGTTTGGACGCTATCATGTCAGCTTGTAGGGAACGAAGGATATCTGTGTGTTCCTGTGTCCAATGCCTAACCGGAAATTCAGGGCTTATTAGGTCGTAGAAAGGTTTGACTTTTTCTGCGTAATCCAAAATGTATGTTCTGCCAAAATTTAGGAATCCCAATATGGAGTGCACGTTTTCAATGATTTAGGAGGTTGTAGCAGCGCACACTTCTCTAAAACGTTAGCTGCCAGGCTTTTCCCTTCACTTAAAAGCTCATATCCCAAAAATAGGACATTGAGGTGGGCTATTTTTGATTTTTTTAAATTACATTTGTAGCCCTCAGAGGCGAATTAAACCCAAAATTATGTTGCTCACCCTGGTCAAGTGATCCTTTAAATCCTCATCCGTCCGATAAATATCATCTATATAGGACAATGCCTCTTCATCCAAATTCTGAAGTAACTCTGGTACCCTAGCAGAGAACAACGCAGGGCTATTCCTATACCCTTGGGGGAGTCTACAGAATTGATGCTGAAACCGAGCTCTGAGAATGCGGTCATATATCTGCTTTCAGGCGCTATATTTGGACAGAAAAATCCATTTGAAATATCTAGTGTCTTTTTGTATTTTGTCCGCACAATGTTATTCATTGATGCGGCACTGTGTGCATTCTGTACTGCAAATGATTTAGTGCATGTGTTCAGATGTCTGTAGTCTAAAAGTAGATGGTATGAATTATTGGGTTTTATTACAGGAAACAAAGGATTATTCATTGAAGAGGTGCAAGTTTCAATTACCCCCTGGTATTCAAGTTGATCTAATATCTCCCTGACTTGTTTTTTCAGTTCTTGTTTTATTGGGTACTGTCTCTGTGGAGTTGGAGCAGTTTTTACTGGGATTACATGGTGAGGTGACTCAGCATCCCACCCAACATGGTTGCAATATAATGCTAGAGCAAGTGCTATCGCCCACTCCTGCGCATATGTATGTTTTAAGTATATTGAAACAAGGTCAGAAAAGGCCGGTAAAATTACAGTTTCTCCCTTTGGACACTCCATAACAATTTCAGGCGGCCAATCTTTTTTAGCCAAAAGAATGTCATATCCATGAGTCAGGTTCTCCCAAAAGAGACCTTTAATTTTTCTGGCTTTGCCCCCCCCCCATTTGGAGTGTTATTTCATGTAACCTATGTGGGACACTTACCCTCATATCAGGTGTCACCACCGTGATATGTTCATTCAACTCCGCTGTCACCACAAATTCCATCAGGTTCTGGCGAGCTATTGTTACTTCTGCTGCGCTGTCTAGCATCGTCAGAGCCCATTCCCCATTCTGAAGTTGTGTCCTCAGAATTCAGGGCATGTCTAACTTTAAGATCTGCTACCTTCTTCTTTTTAAATTGAGATTTTGATTTTGGTTTCTCTTCTTTTTTGGAAGTATAGTCTGAAGCACGTTGCGTGCCTCTGGACTTTGTATGCTCTTCTTGTCTGTGTTCTGACCGTCCTTCCCTCTCTGAGTTTTTTGATGAACCCTGAAAGGAACGAGAAGAACGTTTATCAGTATCCTGATACCTGTCAGGTTTTTTAATGTTATCATGATTCCTAAGGTTGTACCTCCTTTCGGAGGGCTCCTGTTGAGGAGACCCACCCCTGGATTGTGATCTATTCTCTCTATTCTTTTGTTTTTTATTGTTATCCCATTTCTTCTTGGAAGAATCAGGTGCTTGCTTGGTGTTCTCTTTTTCAGGACCACCCATGAGTTAAGGTTTTGTTGCTCTAGCTCTCAAACTATCTCTACCTAATTCGGCATAGGTATCTTCGATAATTCTAGGTAATTTCCGCTCCTGCTGTAAAGGAGTGAAATCCCTCAGGCGTTGGCGTATTGCCACTGCTGCTGCCTCCCCTTTTATGTTTGATATTATAATAGTTGATACCTGGGCAAAATTTCCTAACAATTTCATCCCTAAGTTCAGAGCAGGTTCTGCTCCATACTCATTCTGTATTTGTCTTAATACATCTGGTATTATTGCTATTGAAGAGATACCATGAGTTCTGGTATATATGGCAGCAAAAACTGTACCCCGAGAGGTGCAATCCTCTATCTGGGGAGCTATCCCCATTGGCAAGCAGATTGTTAGCATTCTGTGTTTATCTTGAGGGCTTGTGTGTGGAAATACTGCCTCTAACTGTGTTATTTTTTGAGCTATCCAGAATGGCATTTGCTCACGTTTGGTTGGCATTTAACCCATAACTGCATGTAGCGTTTGTGGTGTTATTTTAGTTGTAGATCCCTGTATTTGTCCTGCTGGTGTAGCCCTTTCTGGCTGAAGTGTGAGTGTTCTCATCAAAAACTCTGTCAGGTTTCTGTAAAGTTTTATTATTTCTTTATGAAGTGGACGTAAGTCTGCTACTGGCATTGTGTCAATGTCTGGATGCGGTGTGTAAGCCGCTAGGACTGGCCAAGTTGCTCCATCTCTTCCGAGCGGACCGAGTCTCACTTTTTCTTTTGTGTGTGGGAGGCAGGGGCAGCTCCTCCATTAGGGTGGAGGAGCGTTGCCCCACTGCTTTCTCGCAGCGCGAGAAGCGGCAACATAAAATGGTATTTTAAATACCATTTTATGTTTCTGCTTCTCGCGCTGCGAGAAAGCAGAAGGCAGGGTATGCCTGGTTGGGGGCAGGCGGGTGGGCGGGTCGGGGAGGAGTGGCTTGCACCACTCTGAGTACCCTGACTGTATGGTTGGCCCTCTTGGGCCGACCAAAGCAGTCATGCGCACTCTACATTTTCTCTATGTAGGCTGCATGCAGCCTACATAGAGAAAATGGCCTCCCTGTAGGCGCCTGGCTGGGCGCCGTCCGGACCAATCACACGCAGCGTTGTGATTGGCTTGGGGAGGGGAGGGGAGGGAGGCTCCCTGCTTCCTGTTCCTGCCTGAGGCAGGAGAGCAGGACAGCAGGTGCATCAGGAAAACGCGGCCAGGAGCGGAGGCGGCGTGGGACCAGGTGTGGTAAGTTTTTTTGAATATTAAATTCCTATCCCCCCACGTGTGAACCCCCGCGCAACCCCCCCTCCCGCCCTCCCACCTGTGAGTCATGCGAGCCGCGACTGGTGGGAGGGCGCCTTTAAACCAGTTTATGTGCTCCTGGTAGGTGAGCGGAATTTCAATGTCCTCATACGGACAGTGTTCATCTGGTGTTTCATCTTCAGTGTAAAAATGAATTGCATTTGTGCGTGCATCTGCTTGTGGGAATTTAACCCATGAATAGAATACCTCTGTTCTATATGATTTGTGTGCCTCAATCATGAATGTTACTGTCCCACCCCTAGCTGTGACTACATAGTCTGCTAGTTTTAAAGTAAGGGCAGTACTGACATTTTCTGAAATGTTTATTTCACCTTCTTGTTCTTCCTCCCTTGCTGCAGTTGCACGTTGTGCTGGCTCATTGGCGTCTTTGTCACCCGTTATTGGAAAATGAGGACGTTTCAAGGAAACTGAGATAAAGTTTTATGCACAACAGGGAACTATTTGTCCTTCCAGCTTGATAAACCTACAGCCAATACATAGGATATGCCTACACAGCTATGGCAGATTGTTCCTTTCCCACTCCAGACATCTTTGGAAAAATATGAGTAGGGGTCTCTGAGAACAGCACAACTGAACTACTCAGATTTGACCGTTAAACAAGTACCAAACCAACGTTGGCGGCGCCATGTCCTGTAGTTTCTATAAACCTACATAGGATCTGCACGTTTAGACAACATAGACTGTGGGATTGGTGTCCAGACTGATTCCAGACACCCCCACCGGGTATGTTCACCTGTATACCAGCTAGCTCACTGTGCCACTGTAAACTCCTCTTACCAAGGAGAGAATAGTTCTTGGCAACTATTGAACATGACAACTCTGTCCCATCAGGGATCATGGAAACAGTACAGTACATTTCGCTCAGTCACTCGTACTCACTTTGTCTCAGAGAGATACACAGAATAAACGGAGGGGACGTTTTCAATAAGCATTTATTGAACCAGCGTCATTCTAGTGTAAAATAGATGTGCTGAAACAACCATAAGACAGAAACAGATATAAATGATTATAAGCACGAACAAAGTAAAAGGATGGTAGATTCCTAATATAGTGCTAAAACAATTATTACAGGCAGGTATATAAAATACATGACATGACCTAAGTGTACCTAGCATATATGTAGGTGTAGAGCCAAGAATCCCTCTAGGATAAAGTCAACCCCATTACCTGAAGTGAGAGACTTTGGGACCCTGTCTTGGTCTTGAGATGGACACCCCCTGAAGGATGTCAGACCACTGCGAGCTGGAGTGTCTGCATGCAGGAACCTCAGCGTCTCCCATCAGTGTGTCAGCATCATTGTCCTTTATCTCCTCTCCCCGCCTCAGCAAAGATATGGTGTTTATATACCCAAAGTTGTACCCTCAGGGGATCTACCTTGCTGTGTCATGTCGGACAAGGATGACGCAAGGAATGACCCTTATACATAGTTATTATGCAGGAGATGGCAGTCCTGCTGAGATTCCAAGAATCCTTCTGCATAATGAATGAGGCTAGTTTTCGGAGAAAACCCCACGTCATATAAGCAGTACCATAACTAGGTAAAAGGTCAGTACCAAGAACCGTTATGCAGTGTAATGGCAGGGTAAATATAGGTGAAAGGTCTGGTTACTACCTGAGCCTATATCGGGGTACCTGTATGAAACATAACACAGTGGAGCAGATTGGCATATGATACAGTGTCTTAGAGTGCAGAGACGTATAGTGGAGTGGCATAGAGTGAACTGGGATGCTGTAGAGTGAAGTGGTATACAGTGGAGTCGCATGTCGTAGACTGGATTGGTGGGTCATGTCGTAGAATGGAGTGGCGTAGAGTGTCTTAGGGTGCAGTGGACTGTTGTAGAGTGTTGTGGTGTGTCATAGAGTGGAGTGGCATGTCATAGAGCAGTGGAGTGGAGTGATGTGGCATGTAGTTGGGAAACAGCCATTACAACGCAGCTGTTTTCCCGCATGCCATTACATTGCAAGCGTTACAACGCATGCGATGTAACAACGCGTAGCCATTACTACGCATGTTATTACATTGCATGCGCTTTTACAACGCATGCGATGTAATGGCGATCCACCTCGTTGTGAGGAAACTGAGGCTCTTCCGTTTCCTCACAAAGACGTGCACCGTGCACCGCCCCTCAGCCAACCTGAAGCAAAGCAGGAACCAGGAGAGAGGAACCACAAGGAGAGAGAGGTAAGGGGGATTGGGCCTGGGGTGGGGGTAGTGTTTTAGGGTTTAGGGTAGTGTCATGGTGTTTGTGTAGTGTAGGGTAGTGTTTTAGGGTTTAGGGTAGTGTCGGGGGGTCGTGCAGGGTAGTGTTTGAGTGTAGGGAGCGGACTGGGGGTCGGGGGGTAATGCTGGAGGTAGTGTTTTAGGGTTTAGGGTAGTGCCGTGGTGTGTGTGTAGTGCAGGATAGTGTTTTTGGGTTTATGGTAGTGTTGGGGGGTCATGCAGGGTAGTGTTTAAGTGTAGGGAGCGGACTGGGGGTCGGGGAGGGTCGTGCTGGAGGTAGTGTTTTAGGGTTTAGGGTAGTGTTGTGTGTGTAGTGCAGGATAGTGTTTAAGGGTTTAGGGTAGTGTCGGGGGTCATGCAGGGTAGTGTTTAAGTGTAGGGAGCAGACTGGGGGTCGGGGAGGGTCGTGCTGAGGTAGTGTTTTAGGGCTTAGGGTAGTGCCGTGGTGTGTGTGTAGTGCAGGGTAGTGTTTAAGGGTTTAGGGTAGTGTCGGGGGGTCATGCAGGGTAGTGTTTAAGTGCAGGGAGCAGATTGGGGCTTGGGGGAGGGTCGTGCTGGAGGTAGTGTTTTAGGGTTTAGGGTAGTTTAGGGTAGTGCCATGGTGTGTGTGTAGTGCAGGGTAGTGTTTTAGGGTTTAGGGTAGTGCCGTGGTGTGTGTGTAGTGCAGGGTAGTGTTTTAGGGTTTAGGGTAGTGGCGGGGGGTCGTGCAGGGTAGTGTTTAAGTGTAGGGAGCGGATTGGGGTCGAGGGAGGGTCGTGCTGGAGGTAGTGTTTTAGTGTTTAGGGTAGTGTTGTGGTGGGAGTGTAGTGCAGGGTAGTATTGCTGGGTTTAGGGTAGTGTCGGGGGGTCTTGCTGGGTAGTCTTAATGTAGGGAGAGTACTAGGGGTCGGGGGAGGGTCGTGCAGGGGTACTAAATTAGGGTTTAGGGCAGGGTAGTGTCACTTACATTGCATACTTTTACCATGAGTATACCTTTACCACGCATGCCTTTGCGTTGTAATGGCTTGCGTGGTAAAAGTATGCAATGTAATACCCGCGTTGTAATGGCACGCGTGGTATTAGTACGCGTTGTGATGAGTCATATTCCATGTAGTTGAGTGAAGTTTAAACAGACCTAGGAAGAAAACGGCTGAACGGATGTAGATGAAAATTTGCCGGGTTATAGATCATGGTGGTGGAAATGGTCCTTTTGGTAGTAGATCTAAATTGTTTCAGTAGTATTAAAGTTAGAAGTCACAAAATCATAGTTATATATGGGCCACGGTATACCGCAGTAACTTCACGGTATACCGCAGTAACTTCACGGTATACCGCAGGATATCACAATTTGGTGCTACGTCTGTCTAAAAAGTCTTTGGAAAATGCAGTGGTGGAAAAACATGTTTTGGGACCTGCCTTTATTAATTTGCACCACCCTTAATGAATTACCGCAAATCTTTGCATCATCAGCCAATGTAGGACAAGCAATAGGTCTGCCTAGTTTTGTGGAGATTTCTCAAACTGTGGCAAAAATCTTTAGAGATACTACAGACACAGTCAAAGACTGTCATGCTAGCATAGGATAAGCAGGAATCCATGATTGATCATTCCATCAGTTAGATTAGCAGTGGCACCACACGTTATCTGCACACATTCAATGTCACTTAGTTCCTTATTTAATTTAGGCTCGCCACCTCTTTGGCAAATTAAAAAAAAAATTATTGTAGATAAAACCACAGATATTTGTATATAAATAACAAGTCATTGACACCAGATAGCGTTAAAGAATCAGGAGGTGTTAGAAATGGGGGTCTCTAGTTGGCAAGGGTTTGCACCTTTGTCCAAGTAGGGACCCTTCTTCCTAGTCAGGGTAAGGGAGTTACACTTCTAAAATAACCCCTGCTCCCCCCCCTTGGTAGCTTGGCATGAGCAGTCAGGCTTATCTCAGAGGCAGTGTGCAAAGCATTTGCACATAACCAACAGTAATACAGTGAAGACACTACAAAAGGATACCACACCAGTTTAGAAAAAAATATCCAATATTTTTATATACCCAAAACAAGACCAAAAACTATACAAATTCACCATACAGTTCTCAGAAATCTTCAGTAATCAAAATAGACTTGAAATACAGTTCCTTGAAGTCGTTAGCTCCGTCTGGGGCTAGCACGGTGTTGTGAACAACAAATCCAAACAGTTCTGGCTGACCGCGGCATCACGGGCCAGCTACTGTGTCGGAAAGACCCGCAAAACAGTACCTTTAGAAATGTAGGGCGTTGGCGACCTCTCGATGAGCCCCGAAGGGCCGGCGTCCGCAGGTGTCTGTTGCGGAGGTCGGTGCAGGAGTCGTCGGGCCCTTAAAGTCACATGTGTTGCAGATCAAACTCCTCGCGGTTGAAGTCGGGAGTGTCGCATCGGCAGGCGTCGGGACTGTGGTGCGAAGTGCAACGTGCGGTGTGCGGTGCCCTCAGGTCGCGGTGCAGGCAGCGGCTCAGTGACGGTCGTCCAACGGCGTCGGTGAGACCAGGGTTGAGGTGCGAAGTGATGTGGTGCTGGCAGGTCACGGTGCAAGCAGCGTCGTTGCTGAAGCGCTGTCGTCGGCTGGAGTCTATACGCCGGCGTCAGTGGGCCAAGGCTGCGGTGCGGGATGATGACGGTGTTGTGTAACTTACGAGTGGTGCCCTCGAACTACGGTGCAAGCAGCAGCGTCGATGTAGGTGTGGAGTGGCGTCATCGGGGATACCAGGGCGACAGCGTGAAGCGAAGCAGTGCACAGTGTGGTTCCCACAGGTCGCGGTGCAAGCAGCGGCTCGGTGGCAGCATCAGGTGGCGTCATCGGTGAGACCAGGGTTGCGGTTCAAAATGTGGCAGTGCCCTCAGCGGTGCCTTCAGGACACGAGTCGGCAGTGGCGTCATAGATGGCGTCGGGTTGCTTTTTCTTCTGTTACAGCACAAAACACACAGTTCCCAGTGCTGATGGCAGAAGAACTTGAAGTCTTTGCCTTTCCTGAGACTTTTTGAACAGGGGGCAAGCTCTACCTCAAGCCCTTGGAGAAACTCACAAAAAGGAAGTTGCAGAAAGTTCAGTCCGGTCCTTTTACTGCCCAAGATAGAAGCAGCCACTGCAGGCCAGCACAGCAAAGCACACAGCAAAGTGGTAATCTCTGCTCACAGCTTCTCCAGCTCTTCTTCTTCGCAGTCTTCTTGGTTCCAAAAGAGTTCTAAAGTTCTGGGGTCCGGGCCTAATATTTATACTCCAAATTCCTTTGTCCTCTTAGGCAGAGAGTGTCTGTGCTAAGTACAAGCCAATTTGGTCCTCTCTGGCCCAGCTTCCCAGCAGGAGGCAGATACAGCATTGTCTGCAACAGACCAGGCCCATTCAGGTGCAAGGAAATCTCCTCCCACTACTCTAAATGCAGCTCAGTTCTATTCAGCCCAGCCCTGACTCATCCAGACTCTCTGGAGCCACTGCACATCGGCAGCCCCTGTCACTCCAAATCCAGGCAATCAATACACATCCTAGCAGAGGCACACAGGATGGCTAAGCAAGAAAATAACTACTTTCTAAAAGTGGTATTTTCAAACACAGAATGTAAAAAATCACCTTTACTAAAAGATGCATCTTTAGATTCTGAGTTCAGGCATACTAAACTTTATCTTCCTATATGGTCTCAATGGGAAGTTATATTTATAAGATGTTATAAATTGACTCCGATGCTTTCCTATGAGCCAGATAGCCTTTCAATAGTGAAAAACGAAATTGGCAGTATTTCACTATAAGGACATGCCACACACATCAGGTCATGTTCTACCTTTCACATACACTGCACCATGCCCACAGGGCTACCTTGGGTCTACCTTAGGAATGACTCACATGTAAGAAAAGGGAATGTTAGGGCCTGGCTAGTGGGTGCACTTGCCAAGTCGACATGGCAGTACTAGACTGCACACAGACACAGTGGTGGCAGGTCTGAGTTACCTTTGAAGGGCTGCTTGTGTGGGTGGCACAACCAGTGCTGCAAGCCCTCTAGCATCATTTGATTTACAGGCCCTGGGCACACACAGTGCACTGTACGAGGGACTGACTAGTAAATCAAATAACCAATCATGGAATCACCAATCCATAACAACAATTCACAACAGGATCACTTGCACCTTAACATTGAACAGCAGTGAGAAAGTGGGCAGAGAAACTAAACCAGCAAAAAACAGAGTCAAAACCGGGAGGTCAGAAAGCAAAAAGATGCCAAGTCTAACAGGAGGTATATAAATATTCATATACCATGAGTGCTTACACTAGCCCACAGGGCCATTGGTTTCATATATACAAAGGGTGCACAAGCAAAAATGGGTACAAAATACACAATGCTTTCCAACCCCATGAAGTCATGTGCTCATATCTTGTCAGTCACGTCTAGCTTCAGGGAGAAACAATTATACATGAAGCGAGACGTGACTGAGCCGTGCTCTTCGTCGTCTAACTTTTGTGAGAATCCTAACTGGATATCGGGGTTTTTGATATATTTTACCAAACCCCATGCCCATGTAGCTTATCGCAGGCCCTCATTCCGGAGAGGCCACACTTTTGATTCATACTGGATTCAAACCAGATGCCATTTACTTAAGGCCATACTTTCATATTCTTTTGTCCTGATGAAGACCCTTGGTGATGCTAGATATGAGCACATGACTTAATAGGGTTGAAACGTCGACGATTACTACAGGTGCTCCGTATTGCAATCAAGCATACCTCACATCCTAGCAATAAGGACATAAGCTTGAATCTCTTTGAACTACCTCTGACACCATCATTGAATTTCTTGTTTTGTACTGTTGTGTAACATATGTAATGTCTTGTGAATTTAAATGTTTGTATTTGTGAAACTCTGCACCCATTGTGTATTTTGTACCCATTTTTGCTTGTGCACTCTTTGTATATATGAAACCAATGGCCCTGTGGGTTAGTGTAAGCACTCATGGTATATGAATATTAATATACCCCCTTATTCTTTAACGGTTTCTGGTGTCAATGACTCATTTTATACGTATATCTGTGGTTTTATCTACAATAAAAAAATGTTTAATTTGCCATAGAGGTGGCGAGCCCAAATTAAATAAGGAACTAAGTGTATTAGAGTGAAATAACCTACAGAACCAATTGTTTTTCATACCAATTGACTTCCCAGGTTCTGCAGGATACTGGGTCACCCCATTTCCTTTAACTACATTCGATGCCAGGCAAAGTAAACTCTGAGGTGGAAAGATGTCAAGCACATTGATAATTCCAAATGAGGATCTGCTAAATAGAATAGAATCAGTAATTTTCAAGTACTTTTATTCATAGAGATGGGCAAGTGGTAAGATTTAATACAAGGTGGCCATTTTACAGTTCCCTTTTTTTCAGAGGGTCATGAGGCATGCAGGAGCTATTGGACCCAAGCATGGGGGAGTTGAAGCCTTTTACTCCTAATGTTTCTGGGCCTGACGTATTATGTGTCCTGAGTAACTTGGCCAAGTACTCCTTCAGCAATTGTGGTAGCGCTGGTCGTGCAGTCCAAGGCCTCTCCAGGGGGGTGAGCATGGTGGGGGGTGGTTGACATAAGGGCCTGAACACAGGCTCACAACTCAAAATACATTCAGAAGCAGCAATAAATGATTGTCCAGTAAAATACTTGCTTTTATGACAAAAGGAGCATTTATATTTAAATACAAAGTAAAATGTGCCATTCAAAAACAAAACATACAATTGCCTGAGGTCAGGGCTCTAGTGTTTTAACAGGTGCGACCTTGAGTCCCAATCCCCTCTTGCTAGCAGTAGTGGTTATTCCCCATTCACTATAGGCAAAATTCAGGCTGAGCCCCACAAGTTTTCCAAGGGCTAAGTTATATGTTGGTGGAAAGGAATCTCCGTCGCAACCGCAACGGTTTTCCCTCCCCGCCAACATAGTCATCCTCTCACCTGATTTAAATGCGGGCGGATCATAGTTTGTGACTACTCCATCACTGCAGCAGCCTAACTTGTCTGACAGCATGAGGGAGTAAGAGCTGTTGAAGAACTGCCTGTATGTCCATCTGCCAAATAAAGAAAACAGTTTGGTTCAAGGCTCCATCATGTTGACAAAGCCCTGCACCAAACTGCAAAAAGCATTGGCAGTAACCTCTGTGACAGTGGTTCCTACCAATGCTTTAGAAATGACCATCAGCTTGGCAGTAAGCCTGGGCAGTAAAATTCGCTCCGTTAGTGGAGTTTGCAGAGATTTTAATGCTCTTCCCTCGTGCTCACCAACGGTAAGTTGGGGAGCGCAAGCGAGGAAAATCCAACGCTAGACCACCTCCCAGCGAGATTTCTCAACGCGGGCAGACGCAGATGGTCGTGACCGCTCGCATTGAGAAACCTTCCATTCGCATTGAGGAAGCTGCCGCTCGAGTAGAACTCCTACTCAAGCGGCAGAAAGAAGCAGCGCCCTCTTGTACTTTGCGAGATGCCGTTCGCGCTGATTTCACTGCGCGGGACAAACACTCCGCACTATTAATCAGTGCAAACAGCTCTAGGTTACCCACTCTCGCGGAAATCCACATAGCATGGTGGAGTTGTTTTGTCACATTTGCCCAGGCTTACTTGGCAGTCATTCATAAATTTGGCAGGCAGCATTGCTGCCGGTGTGACAGAGTAAATTATTGACTCGCCCTGGCAGGGAAACAGGCAACCTGCCAAGTCTCAGGAGTCCAACTCCGACTCTTTATTAAAGTCAAACATGTTCCAGCACCAAAGTGCTATATAGCAAGCAAGTTCCCTTGGGCCATCTGGCCCATAACTCAGTCTTACCCACACCAGCAGTACCTGCACGACCAGAGTCTCTGTGCGAGCCCCCTTCACGGGTGCAGAAGCTGCATCAACTGCCTCCAGTGAGTTGTTCACATGCTGCCCTGTGCGCAGGCAGTGGCTGAAGGGGTTCTCTATTTTACTCCAACGCTGGTAAGTTTCCTAAGCTCCTCTCCACAGGTGGGGAGAATGTGACATTCCAGGTGGTGGTCCTCAGTCAGGGCTTGGGCCTGAACAGGTCACCACAGCAGCCTCCACCGCACAATGACAGACTCGAATACACCAGGCTCCTTGCCTTGTCCCAGTGGCCCTCACTGACATACAGGAGTTACAGTCTTCCCTCTGTACATGGGCTACTGCCTAATTGACACAGCAGCAATCTTCACGGCGGCCACACCTGGCATACAGGGTCAATGCCATCAAACCTGCATATAGGCAACAACCCGATAAGTGCAGCAAATTTCATCGATCACTTCAAAGCGGTCCTCCTCTGGCATACCGAATTTACCTTGCTCTAGGACAATGACTCGATTGGTGCAGCAGCCATCTCCCCAGACGTCGCTGCAGGAAACCAATCACCAGGATCTCCCACTGGACCTTGCACCCTCCAATGCTCTCCTCTTCCTCACAGGGCACTCTGGTCTTGGCAAGCAGGTAGGCACTGTTGCTCCAGGCTCTAGAGGCAATTCATCTTGGATTCCCTGGGTGATGTCTCTTCACCTAGCTGGGGGAATGGCAGACCTTGGCCCCCAGCCCTTGTCACAGGCACAAGCTATGCAGAGCTTCTCCTACTCAACCGGTAAGACTGGCTGCTTGACAGTTGGCAACTTTGGGGCCTTGAGCTCCCCTTCTACAGTCCATTTCCAGACACCAAATGTGATTTAGAGTCTGAGTCTTTAAAGTTTATGTTGAGGTCTGCTTCCTTTTGAAATGCCCTCACCTCTGCCCTGCACTTCCTCCAGAAAGCAGTATGTCACAGCAGGAGCAACTCCAAATCTGATAGTCCACAACACAGGCCATGGGAGTGATTAGGGGTTCATACCTGTATGCAGCCACAGTGATATGCATATCAAAAGATTACACCAGGGTCTAAGCCATACTCTTTATAATTCTCTTGTTAGTCCCATTTCCTTCCTGAGGTGTGCCCAGGCATTTTCCAAGTGACCTCTCTCTGAATCAAAGAGCACCCATTGAAGTGTACTGAAAACCCTGGCTCTCCCTCCCTGCAGTGTGTCCTACCAGGCTCACAGGAATGCAGCAATCCAAAAATCTGTCTGGGGGGATTCTTCTATCTTCTTGTGTTCCTCCAGTTAGCCCCAGAGCTCCCAAAATGCAACCTATAATCTTCCATGTATTGTACAATTCACAGGCACCCATACACCCAGCATATGCATATAACACACACCCACTGTGCAGAACTACATCTCCCATGTATTGTCCCATTCATAGGCACTCATACACCCAGAACATGTATCTAAAACACATGCATGGCACAGCACTGCATCATCCATGTATTGTACCATTCACAGGCATACATACATCTAGCACATATATGTAACACACAGGCACTGCTCAGCACTACACACCAAACTGATGTAGGCCAAGGGTGAGTTACGTACACAGCAGCAGAAATAAGTGAGCCTATAAGCTTCATCTCAGGGACACAGGTATAAAAACGTGTTCACACCTTCTGATCACTACACAGTATGCTGTCGCATCACGCTCGTGCTGCTTAACTCTTGGCAAGAGCAGTAGCCTTTAACCACTATGAGAGCAGCTATTTTGGCACCCCTCCCATGCCAAAAAAACTGCATGATCTGTGTTCGCCCATTAGGGATCCAGACATCATTACAGTTGGGGCACTCGGGCTAAAGGGTGCAAGTCCATCCCCATGCAGGGAACATTTCCATCTCAAAAGACACCTTTCCCGGATGAGAACACTCTGAACCAACTCCTAACCTGGAGAAGTTGGATGGTCAGATCTGTAAAACCGGAGGGAAAGTCCATTAGCATTCCCATGGCTCTGTGCTTCACTACAAAGTCTAACCCTACCAAAGAACTAGATCAGCTCAACAACTTGGACATCTCTCTCTTCATATCCATCAACTATTTCAGTGGGTTATGATTTGTTTGCACCACAAACTCAGTATCAAACAAGTAAGGTTGGAACCTGTCCAAGGCCCATACTATGGCAAACACTCTTTCTCAATAACTGCCCAGTTCTGTTCTCTGGTTAGTATTCTTCTGCTAATGAAGGCTACCGGACACTTTCTCCCTTTGTCATCCAGTTGAGAAAACACCGCTCCAACTCCCTTGTCAGAGGCATAAATGAAAGGCTGACTAAAGTCAGAGGCCTTCAGTACCGGTGCAGTGCATAGTCTATCAGTTCCTCAAATGCAGTCCAAATCACCTTCCTGGGCTGCTTCATGGAGGTCAAAGCAGTAAATGGGCAACTATACTTACTTATTTTGCCACAAAGTTGCTGTAATACCCGGTGAGTCGTCCTGAAGAGGCCCTCACCTCAGTATGGGAGGTAGGCACCTCCCACTCCATCACAGACTGAATCTTGGCATCCAACGAATGAATCTTCCCCTTCTCTAACTAATGCTCAAGGTAGACTACAGAGTACTGCCCCACCTGACACTTGGTTGCCTTGATGGCCTGTTTCGCCTCCTGTATCCTAGCCAACACTTGTTCCAAGTGCCTCAGGTGGTCTTGCCATGAATTGCTGAACCCCACTATGTTGGTAGGCCACATAGAACTCCTCCAGCCCTGCAAGAACAGGGTTCACCAGGCACTGAAAAGTGACAGAAATATTCTTCCACCCAAAGGGCATCACCATGAACTGATATAGCCCCTCTGGTGTTGCAATTGCAGTCTTCTCCTCAGCATCTGGTGCCAAAGCAACCTGCCAGTACCCACTGGTCAGATCCAAGGTATTCAATTACCGTGCAACACCTAGCAGATCCACAAGGTCATCAGCTTTTGGAATTAGATGGCATTGGTCTTGGTTACCTCATTGTGGGCTCAGTAGTCCACACAGAACCACAAGTCAGTAGACCCTTGCTTTCTTGCTACCACAACAGGACTAGACTAAGGACTAAAAGATCTCTCTATGAGCCCCACATTCAACATTTTGCAAAGTGTCCCATCACCCTTTTACACTCTTTCTGCTGCTCAGGCTTTCCCTCAGGGGCTGGCTGAACTCCTTCCAGAGTGCCATCCCTCACATCACTATGCAGCAAGTCAGGAAGAGGCGCACTGTCCTCCTCTACTTCCTCTGCCATAGTGATGACATTCACCGGGTAATCTCCCGAGAGATAAGGCTTCAGACACATGGAACACTCTCTTAGGTTCCCTTGAGGCACCTGTGTCCACCAAGTAGTTATCCTCAGAAATTCTCCAAACTACCTCATATGGCACAACACCATTTGTTCTCCAAAGCCCTGGGACAAATATGCTTTAGCACCAATTCCTCCTGACCTTCCTGACACCCAGCTACCGTAGCTTTCAGGTCGTACAACTCCTTCAACAGCACTTGGCTAGCCTGAAGGTTTTCCTTTGCCTGAGTCATATATTGCACCGTCAATTTCCTGAGGCCAATCACATAGTCCACCACATCCTTCTGTGGAGACTCTGAGGTTCCTTCCCATCCTTCTCTGACTGAGTTGAGTGGACCCCACTCTGGGAGTCCATACAGAAGCTCCAAGGCAGTAAACTCTACCCCTTTCTGTGAAATCCCTCGGTAGGCAAACAAGATACACAGCAGAAGAAGATCCTACTTTCTCCTGAGGTACTTCGGCAGTGTTCACATCATGCTATTTATTGTCTTGCTAAACCACTCCAAGAAACCACTGGCTTGTGGGTGTTAAGCCATGGATAAGTGGTATGTCACTCCAGCTTGCTCCCACATCTCTCTCATGTAAGAGGAGATGAAATTGGTTCCTCGGTCAGAAATTACCATCCTCACAAAAAAACCTAGAAAAGACCTCCAGGAAAGCTCTTACTACCTCTGTGCAGTCATGCTCCTCAGAGGTACAGCTTCTGAGTACCCAGTGGCATGATCCACCACAACTAAGATATACTTGTTGCCCGGCTATGAGGAGGGATTAAATGGATCAATTATGTCTATTCCCACCCACTTAAATGGAACACCTACAACTGCTAGAGGCAGTAACATTGCCTTTGTCCTCCCTCATGTCTAACTACTCATCTGGCAAGCAGGACAGCTTCAAAAGAACCTCTTTGTGTTTCAGTGGATCCTTGGCCAGTAGAACAGAGAGTCCAACCTAGCCTACATGTTTCTAATTCCTAAGTGTCCTGCCAAGTGCACTTCATGGGCCAGTGACAAGAGAAAAATTATATGTACTAATGGAACAAGTAGCTAGCTCCTGGCTCAGGATTCACTGACTCGCCATAAAATAGTCTATCCTCCCAGTCAACTTAGGGGCCGATTCCGATTTCGGCCGGTAGGGCTCCGAATCGAATTCGGCTTTACCGGATCCGATTCGGAGGCCTTTTTTCCGACCGATTCGTACAGTCGTCCCAGCGAGCAAGTACGATGCGAGCGCACGCGAAATCCGACTCGTTCCCGGGTCCGAACCGCTCCGACCGACTCATACGGACACGGCTCGCACCACGCAATGGAGACGTTTCCCGACTGAGCGAGTACGATGCACGCGTCGGACGGCCGGATCGAGTCAGAGCGTCCGGCTCGCAAAAGCACCCGGAGCCGGACTTGGGGGGTCTGTGTCGGACCCCCCTGCACGCGTAGCCGCACGAGTCGAACACAGGGGGGACCCAAGGGTCCCTCCTACACATGCATGTACGGTGCGAGTCGCAACGATGCGTACCCACTGTACGGGGCCCCCCTGTTCGCGACGTGCCCATTCAGTCAATGGGAGCCCGTGTACGCGTTGTACGACCGGCTCCCATTGACTTCAATGGGAGTCCGACTGAATCGAGTCGGGCAGAATACGGCCGCATCGTACTCGCTCGGTCGGACTGGGGGAGTCCGGCTCGGTCGGAAATCTCTCCGGATCCGGCTCGGTCGGAGAGCTTTCCGACCCAGATTGGAATCGGCCCCTTAGTGTTTCCCGACCACTGCTTTGGTGACCTGTTTCTGGGCATCCTTCGGCTTCCTGTTCCTGTACCTTATGAAAATCAACCTAGGTAGACCCTCCAGCAGCTAGCAAACCCTACAGCTCTGGAAGAGACCCAGACACCAGCACCTGGTCCTGTTCAGGAGTGTTATCCTCCCATCCCTGTAGAGCAGAAGAAATTACCTCAATTGCCATTGCCTTCCCAGAGTCTGCCATTTCCTGCAAACTACCTTATTCTGGTCCCTGCAAATCAGGAATGATCCCAGTCCCACTCTGAGACTGATGTGCAGCCTGTACTCTGATCAACACAGCTGATGTGGAGCTAGCCATAAAGGCTTCTGGTTCCTGCATCAAGCCAGGGACAATCAAGTAATTGCCCAAGTAACATCCAGTACCTTGGCCGCCTTGCCAATGAGCTCAATCTCACCCTGGCTAGCTGATACTCCATGCCTTCTCCACTGGTACAAACCTGTATCCATGGTCTCAGGGAGTATCTCCTCAGGCTTATGGTGCTTCCTGTCAGCCATAGTGCCGAAGGCTCCAATATCCCACAGGGCAGGCACTTTCCTCCAATTGTCACTAACTACCTGCACAGACCCCATTGTGTTAGGATGAATGTGCTTCGGAGCATCTGGGTCCCTCTCCCAGATCTCCATAGCTACATGTTTGAGTGCAACCAGGCCGAGTCAGGTCCCTAAACCCATGTGTAACATATTTGCTAGAAGAAGTGCTGGTGAGTCAAGGTCTTTTGCCTGACAATCCCTCTGGAAGTGTCCCACCTGGTGGCACTTGTATCAAGTCACCCATTTGGACTTGGAAGAACTTTACTCCCTTCTCATTATGCTCCTTCCTTGACACACCATACAAATTTCACTTGGGCCCTCCCCGAGTTCCATGGGAATTACCCTGTCCCTTACCCTCTGGTTTGTAATCAGTCTGTGTAGATTTCTTTTCCCGCTTTGACTTAGTACCATGTTGCTCTAGCCTCTTTTGAACCATGTTAGCTACCCACTTATTAGTCAACACTGCACTCTTCTCTTGGTCCCTCTCAGTCAAACAGATAGATATTACCTAAGTGAGGGAAAGCACTCCTGCTTGGGTTCCTCTGTCACCATCAGCTCTTTAAGGGACTAAAAGTCCTTGGCGTCCAGCCCTCTCACCCACTCATTCCAATTACACAATATGCCATGAATCCAAGTCTCAAACAGAACACCATCTGCTGTCTTGCAGTCGGAAAATCTCTGAAGGCACTGATCTGGCTTCAGCCTAAACCATCTAATTAGAGCTTCCTTCATTCGCGCATAGACCATCTGGTCTGCCACAGGCATTTTTCCAATGACGGCTGTCCCTTCTAATGGCATGCGCCCTAATAAGGTAACTGCCTTAGACACCTCATTCAAGGCCTGTGCCTTACAAGCAACCTCAAAGCTCACAAACTATTCTAAGGTGTCCTGACCTTCCACATTCATATGCACAAGATCTCTTGGAAACTTGGCCACAACCTGGCCTGAACTGGATGTAGAGTCACTTATCCCAGATGGAGTTGTCATTGCTGACATCCTAAGTTCCTTTCCCTCTCCAGCTCTCTTTCCTTCTGTTTCTTCTCCCACTGTCTCTGTTTCTCCTCCCTTTCTCCATGTTTCTCATTCCTCTCATGCTATTTCTCTTCCCAGGCCCATTCTTCCTGTCCCTCCCGCCTCCTCTTCCTCCTACTGAACTAGTCTTAGTTTCTCCCTCTCACAATCTCTGGCCTTCTCCTCTTCTTTAGCCTTCTGAAGAACCAGCTGCAAGCTCAGGGTCTCTGCTAGACTCAACCCACCCAAGGGATATATTCTTGGAATTGGTGACAGCAATACCTTAGAAATTTGGAATTTGGGTACACACCCAGGCATTGGAAAATGGAAAATGCATTGGGGGCACACTCTGCGTGGTTCTGGACTAGATCTGTCCTAAGGGGTTCCTAGAGCCAGAATCCACAGTGCTCCCTTCCTGAGTTCCTAGCATGGTTCCCTCCCCAGAGTCAGCTACAGCCTCATCCCTTTCACCTAGTGTCTCAAACTGGTCCTTAATGAAGTTAGTAACTCCCAGGAACCCTCCACCCTCTGTCCCCACATAAATCCTTTATCTGAGATATGGACATGGTGCTGAGGTCTATTTCCAACACTGGGGCTTATTTACAGGCTCTGTGCGCCGCCAGAACGTCACTTTTTGTGACATTCCGTTGGTGCACAGGGCCTAACCATATCTACAAGGCCACATAAAGCCATCCTTTGTGGCCTTTCATGGCCTTGTAGATCTGGAGTGAGGCAAAGCAGCGCAAGTCACTGCCTTGCTTTATTCTGCATCAAAGAGGGGTGTGGCTGTGGGTGTTTCCACGCAACACCCCTCTACTTTGACACTGCCCCAGATTTACAATATCAGGTAACCCTGGCGCAGCGTCAAAACCTTGTGCCTCCCTAGAGCAGGCGAAACGAAGAGAAATGTTGCCATTTCTCCTCCTTTTTTCCTCTTTCCACGTATGCCTCATTCTGCAGCACACATAGAACAAGGAAAACACATCTTGTGATTGTTTTTGTGCAGGAAGGCACCCCTTCCATGCCAATGCAAGCTCGGAAATCTCAGGAAAATTTCATAATCAGCTCTGTTTATAAACTTACTAAAGAGATCTCCAGTTTCCACGTCAAATTTCTCTTCGGACCAATGAATCTTTGCCAACGTGTTAGAAAGGAGCACAACTCAAGCACATTTTCAAATAAATCATCAACCTATAGCATTTAATGTTCAGTCAATGATGAGAGGTTTGATGCCATTTTAAAATCTTTATTTGGCTTATCAAGAGATTAGTCAATATTTTTGGTCTTTATTCTAGTAAGTCAGATAAGTCTGTTTACAGAAATATCAAGAAAATATCGGTTAGAAACAGCATACATAAAAATAGAACTTTTCCCATGAAGGTAATAGACCCTATTCTAACGAAAAGGACCTAACCTAGTCACAACCCATAAAGAGTCCCTTTTGGGAAAGAGTAAGAGAATCTTGGAGCAATAGGCAAATATCTATAAGAAGTTAAACTTCCCATAAAAGGGCAGCTCAGGAAAAACTCTCCAACAGCAGTAGCAACCGCAGACATATACGAGAAGAAAATCAGAGCAGTAGCTATGAGTTTGCAGTACAGGTATTGCAGGGGAGATGTGCATAGAATCCAAGACATTAACTCTCTACCTAGGAACACATACTTTATATAAAGGCAGAAAACATGTTCCAAACTTCACACGATGGGCTCATCACTGTCCAATAGGAATGGATCTTGCTATGGTATGTCTTCTCCTCTCTCGTTTCCCATTGTGAACATTCTGGCTGACAACTTGTAATTCTTAAATTGCTACAACGTATTACTACAAGTTACATCAACAAAGGTTTTCATGAGAACCTTTGCAAGCCTACTCTGTTAGCTGTTTAGTCGTTCTTTTGTGCAACAATCGTCTTCTCTATAAACAAAACATTAATGTCTAGTATGTCCTGGTTAGATCATAAGAAACACTGTATAGCAAATGTTTTCTTTCATTAATATACTGATTCATTATAAGCATGTGGCAGAGGAAGCTATCTAAATGGAACGAAGTCATATGGTGTGAGGTAAGAAGAAACAATTTTACAGCAACAGAACATTTCTCAAAAAGGTCAGGTTCTGCAGCTCAATTCTAACATTAAATCAGCATTTTACTAAAAGCATAAATTTTATTAAATGGACTAATAAAGAAGATTTAGGCTTAGTAGTGAGTGAATGATAGAAATGGGAGCCTACTACAAAAACAAATGAGCAGCATTTTCGTTTCATGTGCATTCAATAAAAACACATTTTCAAACCTCTAAATTAGCATGCATTTTCTATGTTAATGTAAAGGCACATTTCCACATTGTCATAAGGCTAATTTTACGTCCATTTTTTCAATTTCTGCACCAACAACGTAGATACCCTTGCACCACGGTGCAAGGGTGCCTGTGTTGGCACTCAGCAGCGAATTGTGTGCTGGGACAGGCAGAAATGACAGAAATACACTGTATCGTGTAAATACGGTGCATTCCTGCCCTTTCAAATTGGTGTAGGGCAACAATGCAAAATGACTTGTGGTGCTACCCTCTGCCAATTGTTTGTAAATACCCACCACTGTGTTTACCACTGTCTAGTAAGCCGACTTTGTGCGTAAAAACTGGACTTATTGTACTACTGGCGTACATTGTAAATGGCCAATGGCACGCCTGTATCCAAGGCTCCTAAATGTTAGGGGCATCACTGCTTGCCTTTAATTGTCAGAACCCCGTTCAGAGGGCCATAGGGCAAGCAGGAGCTACTGGGCCCAACCTTGTGTGTTGAGGCCTTTTACTGCTGATGTCCCGGGCCTGAACTGATGTGAATACTGAGCACATGGGCCAAGTACCCTTTCAGCATTTGACCCTCAATGGTGTGTGGGTCGAGCAGTTGTATCTGGGGGGGAGGGGAAGGAGGTAGAAACAGATGGGTGTACACAGGCTCACAACTCAAAATACGTGCAGCAGCAATAAATGATTGTCCAGTCAAATACCTGCTTTTATGAAATAAGGATTACATTTATAGCAACGCAAAGTAAAATATGACATTCACAAGCAATTTGCACAGTCCCCTGAGGTGAGGGCTGTAGTGTTTTAATGGTGGGTCCCTGAGTCCCACTCCCCTCTTGCTAGTGGTACTGGTTATTCCCCATTCACCAAAGGTGACATTCAGGTTAAGCCCCACTATTAGTCCAAGTCTCAGGAGTCCCCACTCCGACTCTTTATTAAACTCAAACTTCCAACTGCACCTCATTATCGGAAGCAATCCGCGAAACCCTTGATGCGGGTGGCAGGGCTGCCCTGGTCCTGTTGGACCTATCAGCGGCATTTGATATGGTCCCCCACTCCCTGCTACTGACCCGTCTTCGGACTCTTCAATCAATCAATCAATCACAGAATTTGTAGAGCGCACTACTTACCCGCGAGGGTCTCAAGGCGCTGGAGAGAAAAAAGGGGGGGGGGGTGCTGCTACTGGTCGAACAACCAGGTCTTGAGTAGCCTCCTGAAGGTCAGCAGGTCTTGGGTCTGTCGTAGGCTTAGTGGAAGGGTGTTCCAGGTCTTGGTGGCGAGGTGGGAGAAGGATCTGCCGCCGGTGGTAGTTCTTCGAATGCGAGGGACGGTGGCGAGGGAGAGGTCGGCGGAGCGGAGCTGGCGGTTGGGGACGTAGAAGAGGAGTCGTCTGTTGAGGTAGGCTGGGCCAGTCTTGTGGAGTGCCTTGTGTGCGTGGATGAGGAGTTTGAAGGAGATTCTCCTGTCGACGGGGAGCCAGTGCAGGTTCCTCAGGTGGGGGTGATGTGGCTGTGGCGTGGTACATCGAGGATCAGGCGTGCGGAGGCGTTTTGTATGCATTGCAGTCGCTTGATGAGCTTGGCCGGGGCTCCCGCGTAGAGGGCGTTCCCATAGTCAAGTCTGCTACTGACGAGGGCCTGGGTGACTGTTCTTCTTGTATCTGTCGGGATCCACCTGTAGATCTTGCGAAGCATGCGGAGGGTGTTGAAGCAGGAGGAGGAGACTGCATTGACTTGCTTGGCCATGGAGAGCGTTGAGTCGAGGATGACTCCCAGGTTGCGTGCGTGGTCGGTGGGTGTCGGGGCTGCTCCTAGTGTCGTTGGCCACCAGGAGCCGTCCCAGGCTGAGGGGTTGGAGCCGAGGATGAGGACCTCTGTCTTGTCCGTGTTCAGTTTTAGTTGGCTGATCTTCATCCAATCGGCGACAGCCTTCATTCCTTCATGGAGGTTGGATTTGGCGGCGAGGGGGTCCTTGGTGAGGGAGAGGATCAGTTGAGTGTCGTCGGCGTAGGAGATTATGTTGAGGTCGTGCTGTCTGGCGATGCATGCGAGCGGGGCCATGTAGATGTTGAACAGTGTCGGGCTGAGGGATGATCCCTGGGGTACGCCGCAGATGATCTCGGAGGCTTCGGATCGGAATGGTGGGAGGCGGACTCTCTGGGTTCTGCCGGCGAGGAAGGAGGTGGCCCATTCCAGGGCCTTGTCTCGGATCCCTGTGTCGTGGAGGCGTGCGCGTAGAGTGCGGTGGCAGACAGTGTCGAAGGCGGCGGAGAGGTCCAGCAGGATGAGGGCTGCGGTCTCACCGTTGTCCAGCAGGATCCTGATGTCGTCGGTGGCGGCGATGAGGGCAGTCTCAGTGCTGTGGTTGCTGTGGAACCCCGATTGGGATGGGTCCAGGATGCAGTTTTCTTCGAGGTATCGGGTTAGCTGTTTGTTGACGATCTTCTCGATGACCTTGGCTGGGAACGGAAGCAGGGAGATGGGCCGGAAGTTCTGGAGGTCTCTCGGGTCCGCCTTGGGTTTTTTGAGTAGGGCGTTGATCTCTGCGTGTTTCCAGCTCTCTGGGAAGGTCGCGGTCTCGAAGGAGAGATTGATGACGTTGCACAGGTGGGGTGCGATGGAGCTGCTGGCTTTGTTGAAGATGTGGTGCGGGAAAGGGTCTGACGGGGAGCCGGAGTGTATTGTGCTCATGGTCTTGATGGTGTCATCGATGTTCACGCTGGCCCAGGCTGGCAGGGAGTCGTGGTCGATGGTGTGCGGCGGGTCTGGTGCATCGATCTTAGTTGGGGCTGTCTGGGTGTTGAAGCTGTTGTGGATGTCGGCGATCTTGCAGTGGAATAAGGTGGCGAGGGAATCGCACAGGGCTTGCGACGGCGGGATGTCGTTGGTGTTGGAGCTGGGGTTGGAGAGCTCCTTCACGATGTTGAAGAGCTCCTTGCTGTTGTGTGCGTTGTTGTCGAGGCGGTCTTTGAAGGAGATTCTCTTGGCAGACTTGATGAGGTGGTGGTGGTTACGGATGGCGTCTTTGTGGGCTGCGTGGCTGTCCGGTGTCTTATCACTGTGCCATTTCTTCTCTAGTTTCCGGCAGGTACGCTTGGAAGCTAGGAGTTCCGAGGTGAACCAGCTGGCTCTTTTGGTGGTGTCACTGTAGGTGAGTTTTTTCAGCGGGGCGAGGGTGTTGGCACAGTCGTCCATCCATCGTCTGAGGTTGCAGGCAGCGTCGTCGGTGTTGGATGGGTCGGAGGGAGGGCTGAGAGCGAGGATGTGGAGTGGATGGTCCAGCCTGGAATTGGTTTAAATCATAGCTGGTGGACAGATCCCAACAAATTTGGATCTCGCCTTTTGCAGCTTCACCCCAAGCACTGGATACTGGGGTCCCTCAGGACTCAATACTGAGCCCTCTTTTGTTCAACATCTACATGTCTTCCCTTATTCAATTAGCCGAAGATTATTGGGCCAAAGTAATCTCATATGCAGATGACACACAGCTGCTCTTTTCCTGGTACAAAGATAGTGAGCCTAACTGTACTAATGCTAAGGTCTGCCTCTCTGAAATTTTTCATTTGTTGGCAGAGGCAAAACTAAAATGCAACGCGGACAAGACAGAGATTCTTCTTTTCGGTAACTGTGCCTCTCAGCTCTGGCGTTCTTTCTGGCCAGGTGAGTTCCCCATGCCTTTCCCCATGGCAGTCCGGTAAAAAACCTGGGCATATGGTTTGATGAAAAAATCTGTTTTGGTCCTCAGATCAAAAGGCTATCAAGCTTATGTTTCGGTATCCTGAAACTTCTTTAAAAATGTCTTCCACTGCTCCCTATTAATGCCAGGAAAACTGTCATCCAAGCATTGATTACCTCCTGCAATGATTATGCCAATGCTCTTTACGTCGGTCTGCCCGTCTACCTGCTTAATAAAGCTCGGGTGATCCAGAATGCCGCGCTAGACTATTACTTAACCTCCCCAAGCGTGCAAATGTCAGGTTGCATTTTCGTGATCTGCACTGTTACCAGTGGGTGCGAGGGTGACATTTAAGGCCCTTGTGATGGTACACTTAGCTTAATTTGGCCATGGCCTGGCCTACCTTCAATTCAGATTTGGTTTCTACTCTCCTGCCAGGCAGCTTCGTTCTTCTAACAAGCTACTGGCGAATGTTCCAAGGGCCATCAAACAGAGGTCCGGTGGTAGCTCCCTGTCTTGTCTGGGTGCTATGGCCTGAAATCAACTTCCGGTGGAACTTTGAGCTGTCCTTGCTCCGAGCATATTTAGGTAGAAGCTGAAGACATTTCTCTTTAGATAAGTTCTCCTGAGCTGTCAGTCTACCTCCTAGGCACGCGCCGGGGCACTCCTTGGAGTAGCTGTGCACGTTATAAGTGCCAATAACATAACATAACATTATATGGTGGGCAAGTTCTCCTGGGGCCGTCTGGCCCATAAATCAGTCTTACCCGCACCAGCCGGGCCTGCACAACCAGAGTCTCTGAGCACGACTGTCTCCAGTGAGTTTCTCACATGCACCCCTGGAGGGGCAGTGGTCAGGTGTCCTCGATGCTCCTCCGATGCTGGTAAGTTTCCTGAGATCCTCCCACGGAGGGAGGGGGGAGCTGATCTTCAGTAGGGGCTTGTGATTATGGCGGCCTGCTCCTCATGACTACGGTCTTGACCGGACCATGCTCCTTGTTTTGTCTCAGTGTCACATCATCCGGGGTCACAGTCCTCACTCTGTACAGGGCTATGGCCCAATCGCCACAGCAGCAATCATCGCGTCATGGCGTACGTAGTCACCAACGTCACTCTGCAGACAGGCTACGTTTGATCAGCATGGCAGCAATCTTCACAATGGCCCCACCGGCATACGGGGTCACTGACTTGAAACCTACACACGGGCAACAATACCATTGATGCAGCAAAGTTCAGGGCTCACTTCATGATGGCACTCCTCTGTCATATGGGGGGGTTGTCAACTATAACCTGCACACAGGCAGCGACCCAATCAGTGCAGCAGCCATCTTCTCACACCTTGTTACAGGGATCCAAACACCAGGATACATCTCTTTGTCATAGGGCACAGTGGCCCTGGCAAGCCGGCAGGCACTGGTGCTCCAGGAAACTGGGGCAGGTGTTGTTGTATTTCCTGTGTGATGTCCCTCACCTAGCTGGGAGAATGGCAGGCCTTAGCCCCCCAGTCCGGGCCACAGGCAGAAGTCTTGCAGAGCTTCTCCTCCTCGCACACACGCACTGCACAGCACTACATTTCCCATTTATTCTATCATTCACATGCACACATACACCCAGCACATGTATTTAGCACACACATATTGCACAGCTCTGCATCATCCATGTAATGTACCATTCACAGATACACATGCATCTAGCACATGAATATAACACACACGTACTGTGCAGTACTACTCACCAAATCTATGTACAAAGGGTGAGTTAAGCACACAGCAGTGGAACTTTAAATAAGAGAGCCTGTAGGCTTCACTCCAGTGACACAGGTAAAAAGACTTGTTCAAGCCTACTGATCACTACATGATATGCTTCCACCATTGTGCTTGTGCTGCTTAACTCCTGGCAAAGGCAGTAGCCTTTCAGCACTTTGAGGGTAGTGCTTTGGGCCCCCCATCAGCTCTGAAAAGGCCACAATCTGTGAGACAGGCCTATGACATGGCGAGCACGCATGATCGTGTTCACCCATGACAACAAAAACCAGCATCAAGGATCCAGACATCATTTCAGTTGGGGCACTCAGGGCAGAAGTACAGGTCCATCACCATGCAAGGGACTTTTCAGTCCCAACACCTTATATGTTCTATCTCAATGTCAAAAATGTGTTTGTCATTTGCTTTGTTTTTTCATGTTATGTTTATATCACGCTGTATGGTTTTCATAAGAAATCAGTGATCATCGGAGATGCATGCTTAAATTGATCTGCACCACTGAGAATTGATCTGGGTGCATTCCACTCTATTGTTTTATAGCTCACCCTGGACTATTACACACTAAGAAGAACAATATGCACACCTTTTACAGAGCGTGAAGAACAATTTTCACACCTGTCTTAAATAATACAACCTGAACTTTACTTAAGACAGGCAAAGACTAAAATGGTATTTTGAAAAAACATAAAAATCTGATTATTCAGATAGTAGCTGTTCTCCTACTCAGTGGCCGCTGCCTCTGTACAGGCATGGAGGGGCTGGAAGGGGGGAGGCATGATATAAAAAAAAAAAAATTAACTTACCTTTTACGCCGCTGCCGCACGTCTCTCCTCAGTCCTCGCAGAGCACCGGAAGCACCCAGTCTCTCGGACTCTCCCAGCCAATCACGATGCTGCAGGAGCAGAAACGGCCGCCCAGGCAGTACCTGGGGGGCTGGGCATGTTTTCCACTGGGCTGTGCAACACAGCCCAGTGGAAAACATGCTAAGTGCGCATGACTGTTTGGACGGCCCCAGAAGGCCGGCCAAGCCATCATACGCACTTAGGGAGGGAGTGTAAACAACTCCTGATCCCTCTGACTTGGGGGAGCCCAGCCCTGCCCGAGCTGGCTGGAGTCGGAGTCCCGCAAAGAAAAATAAAATGATAATAACTTCGTGTTATTATCATTTTATTTTTATTTTGAACTGCTCAATGAGCAAAGGGGCGATGCTCCTCCATCTTAGCGGAGGAGCCACCACTGCTCCTACTGCTCTGGCCTGCTTTATGTTGCTGGATCACTGGAGTTAGACCTTCAGCACCGGGACACTTCGGTTGAAGTAGCTATGCGCTATATAAACTTTTTTATTATCATTATTTACTGCTGAGCGATTCACCTCCAAACAAGTGTCAGCTTGGGTCCCTGTGGCACAGTGATGGCAGGACACACTTCTGGCCGTAGCAGGCCTCTTTGACTCATCTAGTGAAAAATTACAATAGCAATGGATGGAAATTATTGTGTTTTTGCTGCAACATACTATGGCAATTCCAAGTTATGTTATGCTCCTAAAGGCTATGTTTATGCTGTGGAGTGCTTAAACTGCTCCATTCAGTATTTATACCATGATAGTGTATTCCATGTCATGTTTTGTGATGCACACTTACAAAGCACTGGATATTAACAGCGAATGGCTTAGGGTTCTGGCTAGCTTGCTGTCAGTTTTCCATGAATAATGCGTCGATTATTTTACCTTTTCATTTTCATTTCACAGGTGATCATTCTCATGAGGAACCTTATGTTCTTATATAAAAGTTATATCTTCTTTCATTTTAAACAGTGTTATTATCAAGACTAGAATATATTAAATAAAAACTGTTTCTCTTATGTCTTCATGTCATTGTTTAGCTTAATAGATATATGAGGACAGTCCACTTTAACACTACTGGCGGGGATGAAATTTTCTTTGATGAAACCGGCAGCCTTCCAAGTCAGTATGACATCCAGAACTGTGTAGTACTGGCAGGCGGGGCTGTAACCTGCAGTACAGTTGGACGCTCTTTCATATCGAAGGGTGAACAACATCTTCTGGTAAACGACAGCGCTATCCATTGGCATCCTTACTACTCACAGCAGGTACTTTCAGAGCACTTAGGCGGGATGAAATTCATTTATTCAGTGGTCTTTGTCACACTCGAGCTGATAGCAACAATATACCTCTGAAACAAAAGGGGGCAACCCAGTAACCCAGGGACCTGGGCTGGATAATTTTTAACAAAAAGGTGGTCCCTTTGGGGGAAGTGTAGCCCTTGACTTCCACGGCAAAGTGTCAAGAATGGGATACAAACACCTCTAACACAAATAAATTAGCATTACATATTTATCTTTTTATTTTATTTTAGCAACCTTTTCTATGATTGTTGACAGTGAGAAGTAAAACTTATATTTGCTCTATTGAACAGAAGGTGCTCCAAAAAAAGGGGGGTGACGGTGCAGTGAAAGTGACTATAAGTGCATAAAGTTCATATGTGCTATGTACAGAAATATATACATGTGGCTGATAGGGATAATAGAGCGTTAGAGATCAACCCCCGCTAAGCGAGTATTGATTGCCACCATCAGTTTCTTGAAAAACAGTCCACATATAATGTTTTTGTCGACCGTTCGACCCCTGGACTTAGATTATTTAAAACGGGGCCATCATCAGGACGCAGAAATATATAGGAGACACCAACTGATTGGGGCAATTATTCCACCAATCAAAAGAATCTTTAAACATCAGTTTTCAAACAGTTTTCAAAACAGGCATTCATACATGCTATTTTGGATAGAAGGTATAGGCACTGTGAAATCATTTGTACATCACTGGGTCAGTGTGAAATGGACCTCAGGGAGGTTGCTCAAGTCAACAAATTCCCTGCAGAAAAGTGCACTATTGTATTGCATGTGACCGGAGTTGCTGATCAGCTGATGGTCCAGAAGAGATGCCTGAGTTTGGAGAGTTAGGAAACAGAAATTGCAGTGCAAGACTAAAGCGCACTTGAAAACAGATTTAATTTTGATGATGAAAGGCCTCCTTTCCAAACTTCGGCAACTCCGGTCACATACAATGCAATAGTGCACTTTTCTGCAGGGAATTTGTTGACTTGAGCAACCTCCCTGAGATCCATTTCACACTGACCCAGTGATGTACACATGATTTCACAGTGCCTATATACCTTCTATCCAAAATGGATCACTGACAGAATATCGACAACAAAAATGTCGAGGTACAAAAATATCAGGACTTAAATATCGCTGTCCAGAATATCGAAGTCCTATCTACATCATGGTAAGTACAAAAATATCGGGAAAAAAATATCGTTGTACAAAATATCGTTTTTTTAAATGCATAAAAAATAATGTTAAATAAAGTAAAT